>CM040421.1:123596288-124089366 GCA_022702705.1 Papilionanthe hookeriana x Papilionanthe teres | reverse complement strand
CGTACCTTCTAGAAGATTCATTGAATTTGGACATGTTTTGAAGAGGTGCCTCAAGCCAACCCTTTAAGCCTATAAATAGGAGTCCACTCCTTCAGAAAAACGGGCCCCCATTGTAACCCCTATCTCTTAGCCACTTTAGGATCTCTCATCCTTAGAGAGAGAAATAGAGAGAGAAATTTAGGGTCACTTTTATTTTGTTTAGTGAGTTTATTTTCAAGTTGTTGCATCTGGAGTTCATTACACTGTTGAGTCAGTAGGAATTAGAAGATCTGTAGAAGGAATATTTAAGATAAGTATTTTATTTTTGATTCAATATTTATTTATTATGTTTTGTTGTTTATATTCAATGTGTTCTGAGCAGTTAGTTTACTTTCTTCCTTCAATTATGAAAAGATAAATAAGATAATATAAAATTCGATGGAGAATTGAAAATCAAAATATTTTCAAAACATTGTGATGATATTAATACCTGATCTTACTTTACTTTTTAAATTTACCATTTAAATTGTTAAAACATGTTGAAGAGTTTTAAGACCTAGAAGGAGAAGAACTCTTAACTTGTAGATGTCACATGAATCCTTGGGTAGTCGAAGGCCATGCACGGGCTATTCAAGGTGAAGTGCAAATAAATAGGAAGATAAGATTTAAAGGGCGTAGAATTCATAAGTTTTTAGAGTGACTCACTAAATTCTTATAATTTGATTTATAGATAAGGAAAGGGTCACTAGTAGGGTCGATCATAGCCACCTTGGACATCTAGTAGTGTGAGCCTAGATTAACCCATTCTACTAACAATACATCCGGACCTAATCTGTAAATTAGCCAATATTCTTTGCGCTTGGATCAAAGGGTAAAGAATAGGAATGCTTCTATTTGGCACAATACCATAATATAGATTTTCCAATGAATATTAAATTATCTTAAAAATTTTGGATTAATTGAAAGGAAGAAAGTTGTTTGTTTTATATTGTTTTCACAAAATCATTTTCTTATTATTTTTTTCTTTACCTGCATCTATTAAATTAAAAGTAATTTATAGTTAGATTAAAATACAAAAAGATTTTGAAATACAATATTTAAAAATTTATTACCATTTTTCCCCGTGGGATCGATATCTGGGTCTTTGTTTCAAAGCCCTTTATTACTTGAAATGATACGTATACTTGTGTAGTACCCAAAAAGTATATAAAATATTTTCCTTTAAAATTATATTTTGCTATATAAACATATATTTAAAAAATATTAATCACTAACGACCTAGCATTCAGTAGCAATCAAGTTTTATTTAATGTTATTGTCGTAAATTAAAATTTGGTACACATCTATATAGCAAGTTATTCCGGGTCAAGTGTTTCGCACCTTTGCTAGAAATTAAATTTTCTAGCAGTGGTAACAAATTCTTATATTTGGATATACAAAAATCGGGTCAAGCTTTTGGCGCCGTTGCCGGAGATCGAAGGTACAATTTATAGATTTTTAAATATTATATTTCCAAAAACATAAAAAATATAATAATATAAAAATTAAATATATATATATATATAAATAAAATTAAAAAAAAATTTCCTTGCTTTATTTTTTTTTATGCGTAGTTTTGGTTCTGAAGGATTAATACCTTTAGATTCTGAACTAGAAAGAACAATTAGAAAAATTAAAAAGGGAAGACAAATTCAAAAATTTCAAGAAATGACTACTTTACAAAATCCAATTGAACTTAATGATCAAAATATTTATAAACCATTAAGGGATTATGCTAACCCTGCAGTTGATAAACTTCATAGTAGTATTCAAATACCCACCATAGATGCTAATTCTTTTAAACTTAAACCGTCTATTATTCAAATGGTGCAAAACAATCAATTTGGTGGAACACCAAATGAGGATCCAAATTTACACCTTGTTAGTTTTTTAGAACTTTGTGCTACCTTTAAATATAACAATGTTTCTGATGATGTTATTAGACTTAGACTCTTTCCTTTTTCCTTAAGAGATAAAGCAAAGATGGGGTTAAACTCATTAACAATTGGTTCTATTAAACCATGGGCTGAAATGGTACAAAAGTTCCTTGCTAAAAATTTTCCTCCTTCTAAAACTGCTAAATTAAGAAATGATATTACTTTGTTTAGTCAATTTGATGGGGAGACAATATATGAAACTTGGGAAAGATTTAAAGAACTATTAAGAAAATGTCCTCATCATGCTTTACATGATTGGTTAATTATTCAAACATTTTACAATGGATTAATTGGATCTTTAAAATCAATTATTGATGCTGCTGCTGGAGGTTCTTTAATGTATAAATTATTTGAAGAAGCTTACACTTTAATTAAAGAAATGACTAATAAAAATTTTCAATGGCCTTCCGAAAGGATTAATCCTAAAAAGATGGAAAGTATTCACGATAATGAAGCCTTTTCTATCCTAGCTTCACAAGTAGCAGCAATGTCTAAAAAATTAGATAATTTTGCAATTAATATTTCACATAATAACTCTGATAATATAGAAGATTCTCAAACTTTTGAAACTTTACAAGCTATTGCAAGTAAAAATAATCCTTATTCAAATTATTATAATCATGGGTGGAAAAATCATCCTAATTTTAACTGGAATAATTCACAACAACAATGGGGTAATAATCAATCTCATCCCACTCGAAATTGGAATAATCAAGTTAATCCAAATTATAAACCTCCTAGATTGAAAAACCACCACCACCTTTTCCTCAAAGACTTAAATAGCAGAAACTTGATCATCAATTTTCTAAGTTCTTTGATTTTTTTAAGAAACTTACTATTAACATATCTTTTACTGAAGCTTTGGAACAAATGCCAACTTATGCAAAATTTATGAAGGATATTTAAGCAAGAAACAAAAATTTGAAGCTTTTGAAACTGTTGCATTAAGTGAAGAATGTAGTGCAATAATTCAAAAGAAATTACTTGAAAAGCTTAAGGATCCTGGAAGTTTCACTATACCATGTGCTATTGGAGAAAAATTTTGTGGAAAAAGTTTTATGTGATTTAGGAGCAAGTATTAATCTCATGTCATTTTCTATCTTTCGAAGATTGAATTTAGGAGAGATTACTCCCACCACTGTAACCCTTCAGTTAGCTGATAGATCTATCAATTATCCTAAAGGAGTTATAGAGGATGTCCTTGTTAAAGTGGATAAATTTATCTTCCCTATAGATTTCATCGTACTTGATATGGAAGAAGATAAAGAGATACCTATTATTTTAGGAAGACCTTTTCTAGCTACCGGACGAGCTATGATTGATGTGCAAAAGAGAGAATTAACCATGAGAGTTAATGATCAAGAGATTAAATTCAATGTTCTTATATCAATGAAGTACCCTGATAAAGAGAAATGTTATCGAATGGATATAATTGATTATTTAATTGAGAAACATTATCAAGAAAAATGTAAAGTCATTTCTGGAAAAATTTGAATTTTTAACTGATGAAATGAAGAAGTAAAAGAAGAAGAGACTCATTTTATTAAAGATAACTGGGAAACTTTAGACACAGATCAAAATAATATACTTTTACCATCAATTAAAAAAGCCCCTGAACTGGAATTAAAAATTTTACCTTCACATTTAAAATATGCGTTTCTTGGAAATTCGTTAACTTTACATGTTATTATTTCTTCTAAACTGAGTAAAGATCAAGAAGAAAAATTACTAGGTGTGTTAAAGAATTATAAGAAAGCTTTTGGTTGGACTATTGTTGATATAAGAGGAATAAGCCCTTCCATTTGTATGCATAGAATTTTAATGGAAGAAAATTTAAACCTATTATTGAACCGCAAAGAAGATTAAATCATATCATGAAAGAGGTTGTTAAAAAAGAAATTGTTAAGTGGTTAGATGTCGGTATTATTTATCCTATTTCGGATAGTCAATGGGGTAAGTCCTATTCATTGTGTTCCGAAGAAAGGAGGTGTAACTGTCATTGTTAATGATAAAAATGAACTAATTCCTACAAGACAAGTTACTGGATAGCGAATTTGTATTAATTATAGGAAATTAAATAACTCCACTAGAAAGGATCATTTTCCTTTACCTTTCTTGGATCAAATGCTCGATAAACTAGCTGGACACACATATTTCTGTTCTCTGGATGGATATTCTGGTTATCATCAATTACTTATTGCTCCCGAGGACCAAGAGAAAACAACATTTACAAGTCCTTATGGAACCTTTGCTTTTAGAAGAATGCCTTTTGGTTTATGTAATGCACCTGCAACTTTTCAAAGATGTATGATGTCAATATTTTGTGATTTGATTGACAAAGGAATTAAAATATTCATGGACGATTTTTTAGTTTTTGGAACTTCTTTTGAATCTTGTTTGGAAAACATTTCCAAAGTTCTGAAAAGATGTAAAGAAACAAACTTAGTTCTTAACTGGGAAAATTGTTAATTCATGGTCACAGAAGGCATTGTACTTGGTCACAAAGTTTCACAAAAAGGGATGGAAGTAGATCAAGCGAAAGTGAAAATTATTGTTGAATTGCAACCACCTACTATCATTATTGATGTGAGAAGTTTTCTAGGTCATGCTGGATTTTATAGAAGATACATAAAGGATTTTTCTAAAATTGCTAAACCTCTTTCTCATTTATTGGAAAAAGATGCAAAATTTGAATTTAACAAAGAATGTATTAATGCTTTTAATATTCTAAAAGAAAATTTAATAACTACACCTATCATTGTTGCACCTAATTGGAATAAATCTTTTGAATTAACATGTGATGCAAGTGATTTTGCAATTGGAGCTGTATTAGGACAAAAAAATATGAGAAGGTTTTCAAAGTTGTATATTATGCTAGTAAAACTCTCACTAAAACACAAAGAAATTACACTACCATTGAGAATGAGCTTCTAGCTATAGTATATGCCTTTGATAAATTTAGACCTTATCTTCTTGGTACTAAATGCATAGTTCATATTAATCATTCTGCTATTAAATATCTAATATCTAAGAAGGATTCTAAACCTAGACTGATAAGATGGGTTTTACTTCTACAAGAATTTGATTTTCAAATAGTAGATAGAAAGCGAACTGAAAACCAAATTGCTGATCATTTGTCTAGAATTAAAAATGATATTATTCCGAAAGAAAATATAAATGAGAAATTTCTTGATGAATCTTTATATGTTATTCAAGGATGCAAAACACCTTGGTATGCTGATATTGTTAACTATTTAGTTAGCAATATTTTACCTATGAATTGGATAACAAATTTATTAAGAAATTTAAATATGATGCTAAATCTTATATTTGGGAAGATCCTCATTTATTTAAAATTGGAAGAGATTCTATAATTCAAAGATGTGTACCTTATGAGGAAACTTTTGTTATTATTCAAAAATATCATGATTCCGATTTTCGAGGACACTTTGGCATAAATAAAACTGCATTTAAAATTTTAAATTCTGGATTGTATTGGCCTACCTTATTTAAAGATGTGAGACATTATGTGAAAACATGTGATCGATGTCGAAGGATGGGAAATATATCTAGGAAGGATGAAATGCCTTTAAACTATATATTGGAAGTTGAAATTTTTGATATATGGGGTTTAGACTTTATGGGACCATTTGTTCCATCATCCGGAAAAATTTATATTTTATTAGCAAGTTGATTATGTTTCAAAGTGGATTGAAGCTGTTGCTTTACCAAACTGTGATTCCAAAAGTGTTCCTAAATTCTTAAAGAAAATGATATTTTCAAGATTTGGAATGCCTAAGGTAATTATCACCGATGGCGGAAGTCATTTCGAGAATGTAAGAATTCAATCATTACTACAAAAATTTGGAATCAAACATAGAATTGCAATCGCTTATCACCCACAAACAAGTGGAATGGTCAAGTATCAAACAGAGAAGTTAAAAAAATTTTAGAGAAGACTGTTAATCCTAAAAGAACTGATTTGGTTGATAGACTTTATTCTGCATTATGGGCTTATAGAACAGCTTATAAGACACCAATCGGAATGTCACCTTACCGGTTAATTTATGGTAAACATTGTCACTTACCTGTAGAACTTGAACATAAAGCTTATTGGGTGATAAAGAAGTTTAATTTTAATTTGAATAAAGCGAGAGAAAAGCGATTATTGCAATTGAATGAGATGGAAGAGATAAGAAATGAATCATATGAAAATGCAAGGATTTATAAAGAGAAAATGAAGATGTTACATGATAAGAAAATTTCGAGAAAAATTTTTGAGCTTGGACAAGAAGTATTACTCGTTTAATTCTCGTTTAAAACTTTTTCCTGGAAAATTAAGATCTAAATGGATTGGACCCTATATAATTGAGAAAGTATACCATTATGGAGCTGTGGATATTAAAGACCCCAAAACAGGAAAAATTTTTAAAGTAAAAGGATTAAGATTGAAGCCTTATTTGGGAGATATTAAAATGATTTATAAAGAGGATTATGAATTGAGTCAACCTGATTAAAGATTTACTTAAATCGGGCTGACAACGTTAAACCAAGCGCTTTGTGGGAGGCAACCCATAATTATCTTTTGTTTTGAGTATTTTTATGTTTTTAATGTAAGGTTATGCCTCGATCTTGACTAATTCTATATTATTTTAGAAAAATTTGATGCTTATAAGTCTTTGTTGACTTAAGCTGAAGATTATTTTGAAGTATGTAACATTTAGAAATTGGATCACTCTATTCTAAATATGAGTAAAAAGGAGATCAAGTTAACCTTCATTATGATTGCTTATAATTTGTGTTATTGAGTCTAGATTACTCTTACCAGTATAATATACCTATCTTGGAGAACGAAACTTTGAAATTTGACGATTAGGCGAAAAGGAGTTGAACATAGTTCTGGTGCCTAGGCGCTAAGATTCGGCGCCTAAGCGCCCGAGTTAAACTATGTATCAATAGGTCCGGCGCCTAGGCGCCAGATTTGGTGCCTAAGCTCCACGGTTACTAGGTCGTGCAAAAACCGAAAATTTTCAGTTTTTCACACGATTTTCACCTTTAAATTAACCCATCTTCATCCCTAACCATCAAGCAATCAAAGTTACGTCCATTACACTTCATTCTTGAGATATTTGAGAAATTTTTCAATAAATGGAAGAAAGAAATCATGGACAAGATGCTAGGGACAAGGTCTTAAAGGATCCTCAACCCTACTTCAATGGTTTCATCGCGGTAAGTTTAGAGAAAATTTCTAGTCGCTTGGATAAGTTTGAAGTGGAGTTTAAAAGAATTGGAGATCGCCTTCATGAGATGTTTCATCAGATTGAACATCTAGAATGGTATATGAAACTTCAATTTGATCATTTTGCGCCTTATCAAGATGCTCAAGTTGAAATGTATGCGAAGAACAAGTGGACTGACAAAAAGATGGCTACAGTGTTCTTTCCAAGCGGAATACACAATTTCCCTTGTGAAGATTAGAGTATTCTGGTAATGAGATCGTTATTATCTGGTTTGTTGAGTCATTGTATCGATGTAGTGAATCGATTGTATTTGTGTATTTGCTTTCATGTTCAATGTGTGTTGTTTTTGCTTAGAAATTGTTGTGTTTGATTGTGTATTAGGAACTTGAATCAAGTATGATACTTATCTGGAATATATTGAGCCAATATTGAAGATTATAAATGGAATTTAGTGAAGTTTGATTTAAACTTTATGTTTGATTGGTGGATTTAATATTTAATTTTTAGAATTTTTGGAAAATGTTTTGGAAGTTAGAAACTGAAGCCCTACTCTAATGTGAGTAATTGGAAGTTGAATTTATGAATTTTGGCAAAAAATTAAATTTAAAAATAATTTTTTGTGAAAGGCAAGTCTGGCGCCTAGGCGCCAGAATTCGGCGCCAAAGCGCCGGTTTGGCCTGTACCCAAAAAATTCCTTAAATACCCCCCAGAAGCCATTATCGACGCCTAAGCCTTCTTCTTCCTCCATTTTGTTCACGAAAATCAGCTTTTAGAATCCATTTTAAGGTCAACACATCAAGGATTAGGGCGCGAAACCACTAGATTTCTTCGTCTCAAGGTCAGATCTACACTTTAAACCATTTATTTTTTATTTTAACCATAGATTTCCCTAGGTTTTGCTAAGAACCTAAATTTTGAAAAAAAAATTGATTTTTAGTGATTTCTTCTGATTTTTAAACTTATTTTAAGTTTTCTAAACTTAAAAAGAGTTTAAATTTTTTATTCCTAATTTTGTTCTTGTTTTCTTTCACTTTTAGATGGCTCTGAAATCTAAACGCGGGAAGGCACGAGATAACTTCGATAGCAGCAAATTTTCTACTGCGGCTGCGCATTTTTGATTCCACGAATTTGCGACGTCGAGGAAGTTCATTTTAGAACGAAGTTTCTATCATCCGGGGGAGATGATTGAAAACACTATCGTTGCGCACAACTGGCAACGATTCTGTTATTTCACTGTTGTTGCTGTTATCCCTATAGTTCGAGAGTTTTATGCAAATTTTCTGGATGCCGAAGATTATGAAGTTTTTATCAGAGGTGTCGGAGTAGGATTTACTCTTGAAAGAATCAATGTATTTATGACCTGCCACCGACTATAGAGTGCCACTATTCTGGATTATCTCCATCTGAGGGAGATTTGGATATGATCATTGCTTATTTGACTGACGGTACTGGATCTTGGAAGATCAGTAACGAAAAAAGGGTAAACTTCAAATCCTCCAAGTTAAATGGTATTTCTAAAGCATAGCACTATTTTATTTCTACAAGATTGTTACCTTCCAACCACCTGAGTGAAGTGACTAGAGATCCAGCGATCTTAAACTACTACATTCAGGAAAGGAAACCTATTGATGTCGGCAGTATTATTTATGATTCCGTGGATTCTACGAGCAAGATCCAAGCACTTCGTTGGATCGGGATGCCCATCTCTGATTTATTCATTATGTATTAGCAATGGAGTCACTGCAGATATTTCAGAGGAAAGGTTGAAGACTACTAAGCCGATTGGTCAGGAGAGAATTAGAATATATGATCGTCTTCGAGGGAAGAAATCGACTGCTCCTTCTTCTTCTGCACCCACTCCAGGTAGACCTTCTACTTCTGCTGAGCCACCATCGAGTTTCTGGGAGTCAATGCATGATTAGTTTATAGAGCAGCAGTAGGAGTTATTTCAAACTCACTGCAGGGTTGATACTATTGATATGAAACTTGATCATTTATCTGATTATACCCAGAGGAAGAGTAGCTATGATGCTGAGTATAATGAAGCCCTAGTCAGATTTCTGAAGGGTGAGCATGATGTTAGTTTCCCTACTTTTTCTAGTTTCACACCATTTGTTGATCCTAAGGATGTTGAGTTTTCCTTTGGTGACGATGATGATGATGAGGCTACAGCCAGTGACTAGTGGTTGATAGATCTCTATGTTGTGCTACTTTGTTGTTAGTTTGTTTTGTTTGGTTTGTTGGTTTGTTTGATGTTTGGTGTATGTTGATTTGTTATGTACCTGTGTGGATTAATTAGTGTTAAGATTCTGTTGTTAGAATATTCTTAGTATATTGTGTTTGAGACTGAGATTAGAGTTAATTTATGATATGTTTGTTTCGATCTACTCGTTTAGTAATTAGTAATTTTGCTCGCTTTTATTTTGTTTTAAATTTAGTATAATCATAAAAATTAACCTGCTTACTTTTTATACTTGCTTTAATTTTATCTTTATTATTCATAAAAGCATGAGTAGAAGTAAATTTCTCTTTTTTAAATCGTTTTTACATACTTATAAAAATTTCCTTTTTAAAATTATGATTTTCTTTCTTTAATACTTTTAAATTTTCATGGTATACCAAAACTTAAGTTTGGGGGAAGGGAAAATACATTCAAATTTAAATTTTATTTGTCCTTAAAGAGCTAATATTTTATTAAAATAAAAACTTTTTAACATAACTTAAGGAATGAAGAATCTATTTAAGATCACTTTTTATTTTTGAAATTATAAACAATTTAGTGAACTTAACCAAAATTTTAATAACTTTGATTGATTTTAAGAATAGAATTATTTAACCTAAAGAAGAATAAGATTAAGAAATTTTCCTATTCATGGTAGAAATAATGGAATTTTAGAAGTATTAAGTAATAAAAAATTATCACTTGAAAAAAGAAAAGATTGAAAATCTTTTTGAATTTTTATTCATGTTATAATAATTAAGTGGAAATGTATAAGTTTTGAAAATATAAGTTAAGGATAATGAAGTTCAAAATCATTAACAAGCTATCCAGATATAGTAATTATATATATATATATATATATATATAAAGAGAAGAGAGGAGAAGCTTGAGGAAATGCCTAATCAAAAATTGGCTTCACTTGAATTATCTTATAGAAGGAAAACTAGTTACATATTTTACTTAATTTTTATGCATAAATCTTTATTTAGGAAAGATTTTTCAAGAAGATCTTTTTCTTGTAAATAATCTATGAGATCTTAATATAATAAACTTCTATTATTTTCAAAATGGATGAAAAATTTGAAATCTTATGATTTGGTAGTTGAATATTCTTTAAATTCTTAAAATTAAACCTAGTTAGTGAAATTGGGTTAATAATTTACTAAAGACTTTATAAAATCAAAAATTATAAGGAATCTTAAATATTTATCTTTTATTTCAAAGGTTATACATTTTATATAGTAAAAAGGGTTACTTGAGGACAAGTAACATTTAAGTTTGGGGGATTTTGATCCATGAAAAAATACCTATTTTTATGCCTTGTTTTTTTATCAACTTCTAAGGATATTATGCTTTAATGAAAGGTATTTTTGTATTTTTGGATGTAGGTGATGTAAAAAGGTCCAAAAAAGGAAAAAGGGTGAAAAAGGAGCAAAAAGGAGCAAAATTGGAGCAAAATACAAGAATTATCAAAAATTATGGCCTGGCGCCTAGGCACCAGAAGTTGGCGCCTACGAGCCAGACTCGATATAGAAACTATCAAGTTTTTTACGACTTTTGGACGGTTATTTTGATGGAGTAAGCGGTTATTGGACATTCTAGAAGACTGGCAGTTGTTCCTTGATAATAGGACATGTGATACATTACATTTGGATGCTCTAAAATGGTTTTAATCACGAAGAGGTGAGAGCCAAAGTGAAGAGGTGCGAAGAACTGGACACGGTGTCCGGCGCCTAGGCGCCAGACAGGCCTTCTAGAAGATTCATTGAATTTGGACATGCTTTGAAGAGGTGCCTCAAGGCAACCCTTGAAGCCTATAAATAGGAGTCCACTCCTTCAGAAAAACGGGCCCCCGTTATAACTCCTATCTCTTAGACACTTTATGATCTCTCATCCTTAGAGAGAGAAATTGAGAGAGAAATTTAGGGCCACTTTTCTTTAGTTTAGTGAGCTTATTTTCAAGTTGTTGCATATGGAGTTCATTACACTGTGGAGTCAGTAGGAATCAGAAGATCTGTAGAAGGAATAATTGAAATAAGTATTTTATTTTTTATTCAAAATTTATTTATTATGTTTTGCTGTTTATATTCAATGTGTTTTGAGTAGTTAGTTTACTTTCTTCCTTCAATTATGAAAAGATAAATAAGATAATATAAAATTTGATGGAGAATTGAAAATCAAAATATTTTCAAAACATTATGATGATATTAATACCTGATCTTACTTTACTTTTTAAATTGGCCATTTAAATTGTTAAAACCTGTTGAAGAGTTGTGAGACCTAGAAGGAGAAGAACTCTTAACTTGTAGATGTCACATGAATCCTTGGGTAGTCGAAGGCCATGCGCGGGCTATTCAAGGTGAAGTGCAAATAAATAGGAAGATAAGATTTAAAGGGCGTAGAATTGATAAGTTTTTAGAGTGATCGACTAAATTCTTATAATTTGATTTATAGATAAGGAAAGGGTCACTAGTAGGGCCGACCATAGCCACCCTTGGACATCTAGTAGTGTGAGCCTAGATTAACCCATTCTACTAACAATACATCCGAACCTGATCTGTAGATTAGCCAATGTTCTTTGCGCCTGGATCAAAGGGTAAAGAATATGAATGCTTCTATTTGGAACAATACCATAATATAGATTTTCCAATGAATATTAAATTATCTTTAAAATCTTGGATTAATTAAAAGGAAGAATGTTGTTTGTTTTATATTGTTTTCACAAAATCATTTTCTTATTATTATTTTCTTTACTTGCATCTAGTAAATTAAAAGTAATTTATAGTTAGATTAAAATACAAAAAGACTTTTAAATACAATATTTAAAAATTTATTACCATTTTTCCCCGTGGGATCGATACTGGGGTCCTTGTTTCAAAGCCTTTTATTACTTGAAACGATATATATACTTGCGTAGTACCCAAAAAGTATATAAAATATTTTCCTTCAAAATTATATTTTGCTATATAAACATATATTTAAAAAGTATTAATCACTAACGGCCTAGCATTCAGTAACAATCAAGTTTTATTTAATGTTATTGTCGTAAATTAAAATTTGGTACACATCTATATAGCAAGTTATTTCGGGTCAAGTGTTTCACACCTATGACAGAAATTAAATTTTCTAGCAGTGGTAACAAATTCCTGTATTTGGATATACAAAAATGGGGTCAGTTACCACCAAGAGTTGCATCCCATCCCCTTTGAAATTGGTGCCAAATACATGAAGATTTCGATTTTTAACTGTGGCGGCTAAGCGCCAGTCCAGCGACGCTTAGCCGCCAGTGCCAAAATTTTGATTTTTCATTATTTTTGCTCCAAATTTGATCCAATTTTGCTCCAGTCATCATGACCATCCATTTTTATCATACATGCAAGAAAAATACAAAATACCTTCCCTTAAAGTGCAATATCATTAAAAATAGGTATAAAATGTGCATAAAAATACTATATATTTTAGGTATATCAGATACCCAAAAGCTTTAGCAGTTTTCACAGCCCCAAATAGCAACAACCATTTCAGATTCAAGAGGAGAAACGGAAAAGATAGAAGCCTGAAGTCCCCACAGTAACAGCCCTTTAGAATTCCTGCACAGCCCCCCAATACCTGCAGAATTAACATTAAAACTCCCATCTATGTTAATTTTAACCCAAGGTAAGGAAGAAGGTAACCAATGGATTGTCTTGACCTTGGTCCTGATTCTATTTATATGCTGATGAGTAAAACTATGCATGTTCAGATAGGTGCAGCAATTTACAAAAACTTGTTGAGCACAGCATGTATGCTCTCCATATTTATTTTGGTTTCTGGCCATCCACACAAGCCAGCAGATTATAAAGGGACATAAAGACAATTGATGAGCCTTCCATTCATCCTAATAATGTTCCATAGAAATCCAATCTCTAATATAATGTGAAAGGTGTAAATGATCTAGCACCTTAGCCCAAATCTCTCTGGTCACAGGATAGTTAAAAAATAGATGTGGAATAGTTCCCTCATGAGAATTGCATAACCAGCATCTAGAGACAATTTTGAGACCCTTTAAATTAAGAATATCATCCACATGCAAAAATTTTTGAAACGGTCTCCAACTGAAAAAGGACATGGAGGGGGTCAGTGTAGCATTCCAGATATTCTTTCCCCAATTATTAAGAACCCAATTGTGTAAAGATTTTTATATAAAAGAATTAAAGGATTGAGAAGGAGGGTTCTTTAGAATTAGCTTATCAGGTTTTGTGTGGTCAATAGGAATAGAGGTGATAATCTGAAGGGTTGGAGTATCCACAATATCTTTCAGCTACTCCAAGTCCCAATTATAACGATTCCGGAAATCATCTATTGTATGTGTATGATTCAATGCAGCATTAGGTAAGGGGTGTTGACCTCATTTTGGTGAGGTCTTTTCTCTCCTTAGTACTTCTTAGGATCTAGCCATAAGGTTTTCTCCTTGACTATCCTAGAGGACTAGAATTGGGACCCACCCTTTAGCAATTCAACTACATCTTGACTCCTCTTGTGATCCCACTTGGATGATTGCAAACCTCTAAATCACCTTAGAAGGTTAAGACCACCATATGGGGAACCAATAGTGAGCTCCTATAAGGTTTTTCAAGCCTTATGACTACCCTGGGTGGCCTGGTTCTGGTGAGGTCTGGCTTACACAAACTTCACTCTCACACACACCATCCTTACCCATTTCTCCCCCGGGTTCATTTGAGCACTCATGTGGCTAAGTCCAAACCCCTAGCTCTTTGGCTAAGAGGGTTGGAAACAACCCATGAGATGTTCAGGGTGGACATTTCTTGGTCCATGGCTCACTTTAAGCTTCATCATAATCAAAATTCAACTTTTACCAAATGCCTAGTTGTGACATTAGGTCCTTCAAACCTACCTAAAATTACCTAATTACCCCAAATTTTCCAAAATTCCCTAAAAATTACCTAAAATTCCCAAAAAAATCCTAAAAATAATTTTGAAACAACCCCCACCTTTTAAATTTACCAAAATACCCCAATACCCTCCAAATAACCTCTTAATACCCTAAAATACCCTTTTGGCACAAAATTCCAAAAAATTCCAAAAATTCCTAGAAAATTCCAAAAAATCCAAAATATTTCCAATTTTATTTTGTTCAACTACACCATAGCCCAATTTTTCCAAAATAACCCACTTTTATTAAAATCCCCAAATTGACCCATTTTTAACCTAAATGGACCCAATGTCACACTAAACCAACCCATTTGACCTCAATTTTTCCCAATTTCAATTCTAAACTTTAATTCAACATCATTAATATCAATATAAACCAAATCTAAGTCCAAATTGATTCCCATATGAGTTCAATTCCATTTGAAATCCAATACCCCCTTTTTAGCCTAAAGTGAACCCCATGCCCTAAACCTACCAAATTAATTAGCCAAACCCTAAAATTTCTTCCCAATTGATGTTGAGAACTCTTCCATACATTCCCCTAGACCATTTGAAACTTTCAATTGGGACTAAACCCCACCTTAACCCAACTTGGACCCAAGTTGATTTAACCCTCCCCAAATTAACCAAAATACCAAAATCCACCAAATTGACCTTCCAATTGAATTCAAAACCTCCCCATGTCTTCATGAAACATCTTAATGGAAATCACCTCTTCAAAATTGCTCAAGAAATTTGGACCCAAATCAAGACCTAACTCAAGTTAGCCCAACCCAAACCTAAATGAGCCAATTTGAACCCATGACCAAACCAAACCAAATTGAACCAAATGTGGCTAAACCAACCTATCCACAGCCACTAAGTGAGCCCTAGAAACCACCCTAGATCAACTTAGCCCAAGCTAAGTGAGCCATGGACCAAGGGTTCCCCATTTTAAGGGATCTTGTCGGCATATTTTTAGGTTTTAAATTTAATTTAGATATATATATAGTTTGAAAGATAGCATTTAATTTTTGAAAATAATTTTTAAGTTTGAAAATTTTAAGATGTAAAATCAAACCAATATCACATCCCAAATAGCATATATAAACGAGCATCACACCACAAACCGTGTATCTATCCCAAAGAATAGGCACACTTCTTGATGATTGGGCTTGATTAAATAAACTAGAAGATTTGTGACATCCATTTGGTCTGCAAACCAATTTTATAAGCCGACAGGTTCCTCTGCTTAATATAAAGGAATTAAGCAGGGTTTAGATTACTTGGGTTCTTAAAGTTCCCTATAAGGGCAAGCCCCTATAGTTAATTACATCCTAAGTGACAGGAATCACTTAAGAAAACTCTCTATAATGATCAGTGGTTTTGCTCTCAAGAATTTCAAAGTTTTAAGGTTTTCAAATAAATTGAATTTTGGAAATTTCAAATAGGGAATAGATCAAACGTGGAACAGTTTATTTCGGGAGTCCAAAGGAAGAGCAGTAGGAGAAGTTGAGGATCCAAGAAGAATCTTAGCAACTTCCCAAACTATCCTATTGTTTGGCTTCAATTTGAGGAAATTATTTAATGTTTCAATCCTGCTAGTTTTAGTTAATTAGGACTTATATTCATATGACACAATCATACAAATAGCCTTGAAGATGTGAGGGTTTATGTCGTACCTAACGACTACCTCGGAGTCCTAAGACCGGTTAGGACTTAATTTACATAATATGATTATGTAAATGCCTAACGAAAAGTTGAGGATTTATGTAGCACTAGACAAACAACCTCGAAATCCTATGGCTTTGTTGTTTAATTCTAAGAAAGGTTTTGCTGATGTCGATCCAAGTTTTGCTGAAGAAGATGGTCGTGCTGCCCACCATGCTCCAAGCTCCTTGCCATTACAGAGGTTTAGTTTTAGAAGTCATAAATCAAGCGATGAGAGAAGTGTTTTGGTTTAGAAAAATCTTAGAATTCAAATATTTTAGTGTTTTAATTAAAACAAATCTTAAAGTTGATTATAACAACACCAGTTAAGATCACACAGTTCCATCCTTCCGGCATCATTATTTTTATCAGATTCACTTAGTCCAGACTAAACTCAACTGAATGAGTTCCACACATTCATTTAGACCGTGGGAAATCCCGTTAACAACACGTAGGTTACATCATCTGAGGTATTCCCCATTTTCTCAAATGAAACTAAATATCAAATTTAAAATTCATCGATCTTTTGGATGCAAAATTTCCTTGCATTTTTCTTAGATGGTTTTGATTATTATTTGGGTGAGGTATAATATCCCCTATGATTTCCCCACCTATTATAACTACAGAAAACTCATAAATGCTCCTAGAAGTGAAAAAAGACTCATAATTCTTGAAGAAGTAGGAAAA
Organism: Papilionanthe hookeriana x Papilionanthe teres; assembly: GCA_022702705.1. NCBI lineage: Eukaryota > Viridiplantae > Streptophyta > Magnoliopsida > Asparagales > Orchidaceae > Papilionanthe > Papilionanthe hookeriana x Papilionanthe teres. The sequence goes on along the minus strand of CM040421.1, from coordinate 124,072,642 downwards.
TTCACAGTTACCCCAAAAGTCGGAAAACTCACAATTTTCCATAAGTGAGAAAACTCAAAATTGTCACAAAAGTGAGAAAACTCACAAATGCACCATGAGTAAGAAAAGTCATAATTTCCACAAGAGTGTAAAAACTTACATTACACTAAGAGTAGGAAAACTCACAAATGACCAAGGAGTGAGAAAACTCACAAATGAAATAGAGTTGAGAAAACTCATAAATGCCCAAAGAGTGGGAAATTCACAAATGACCAATGAGTGGGAAAAATCATAATCACCCTAAGAGCGGTAAAACTCATAATTTTTTTCAACTATGCATTATCTCTTAAAAACGGACTATGTGAGTGCAATTAGGCTATAAAAAAATTTCAAATGAACCCTTATGTGCCCAAATCAAACTTTTTTTAATCCAAGTTAGACTACAGTATTTTGCATAATAAGTTCAATAATAAAAAAAATCTTAAGAATTCACTCAAATGGACTTAAATCAACACCAACTTCAACCAAAATAAATTTGAGCTAAATAAACTAAATTTAATCAATCAAAGCATATTAAAAACTTTCATCCAAAATTTTCTCTCTCCTAGGGTGAGGTCCACACTTTGGATTGAAATATATTGAGATAGGATACACCTTGATCAAAACCAAGTTCAACAGCATAGTCTCATTTTTCTGAACCAAAAGAACCAAGTTCAATTTTAGCCATAACCTCTTCCAACCACCCATATCTAACTTGCCATTTTGAATTGAAATATCTTGACACTATGGCTTCACCTAAAAGTAATTGTACCATAAAACTCTTTTCTCTTCCAAATGAGCTTGGATTTTTATTTTGACTATAAAAAAATTAAAATTTCCTCTATTTCATTCAAATTTTGAAGGGACCTTCCCTCCTAACTATGGCCACCACTTTTTCCCATCCTTAAGCCCTCTTTGGCCAAAATTTCACACATTCCTCTCATCCCCTTTTCCTAGCTAAAACTATCATTCCCCCTCTCCTCTCACACCAAGCCAATTCTCCTCCCTCCAAATTCTTATCGTTCATCCACACTTGGTTGAATTCTCCTCTTCCTCCTTTCTTCTTCTTCTTCCTCTGTTCCAAACCAAGCCCACCATTTTTTCCCTCTCTTAACTAAAGAAAGCAAAGGGATTTCACATCACTTAAGAAGCATAATCAAACTCTTCCACCCAAGAAAAAGTATAACTCTCTCTATCTCTCTCTCTCTCTCTCTCACACACACACATTTTAATATGTTCTACATGAAATTTTCTTTATGGAATCATGATGTGAATTTCATCTCTCTTTCTTTTGTCCATCGATCGAGTCCATCTTTCCCTCGCTTTTTCTTTTCTCCTTTGGTCGATCCCATCTTTCCCTCTCCTTCTCTTTTATTTTTTGGTCAAGCCCCTCTTTATCTCTCCCTTTCTTTTCTCCCTTGGTTGAACCACTCTCGTCCTTCTTTCTACCATGACTTAACACATATATTAACACCCACTTCTTCCATGCATGAACTTACTAACACTTATCCTTCCTCACATACACTCACTCACACTTTTCCTTCCATACATACACTCACTCAAACTTCCTCTTCCACACACACACACCCTCCCTCTCTCTGACTTGAAACACTAGCCCACATACAATCATTCACACTTCTTTGTCACACATCCACTCACTCACCTTTCCTCTTCCTCACACACCCTCTCTCTCTTCTACCCAAAACTCTAGACTACATAGACTCACTCGCACTTCCCTTTCCACACGTACACTCACACGCACTCTCTCTCCTACCTAAAACCTAAGCCCACATACACTCACACTCATCCTTTCTCTCCTACCTCAAACCCTAGCCTAAACACACACACATGCTCTCTCTCTCTCTCTCTCTCTCTCTCTCTCTCTCTCTCTCTCTCTCTCTCTCTCTCTCTCTCTCCCCTGAAACCTTAGCATAAACACACAAATGCTCTGCATCTCACTTGCCTAAAACTCTAGCCCATATAAACTCACACTCATCTTCTCTTTCTTGCCCAAAACCTAAACACACACACACACATGTTCCCTCTCTCACCAACCCATATAGATTCTCCCCTCTTTCCCTCACTACCCTGCCCGAAACCTACCCAACCCCCTTACACACACACACAATCACTTGCACTGTCTTGGCCAAAATATTCATTGACCCAAACAGACACATACCTCGCTTTCCATGGCTTAAAACCTAACCCTAACTATTTCTTTATGTTTATGTTTAATGCATTAAAAAAAATGGTTTGGCCTATGTTCCATAAAAGAAAAAAAAAGTCTTTATGCACTTATATTTCATAAAAATCTTCATGCTTAGGCTTGTCTTCCATAAAAAACAAATTTGATAGTTTTAAGCTTCATTCAAGAATCCATGTAGTAGATTTATGTTTTATGCAAGAATTTATTTGGTAGGTTTATTTTTGGTTCAAAAATTCATGTGGTAGTTTTATGCTTCATGCAACTTTGCAAGTTGCGAATTTATGTTTCATGCAAGTTAGAAAGTTGTAGTTTCATTTGTTTAGTAGAAAGTGTGTTTACGATATCCAGCTTACAAATATATTTTGTCAATATGTTTGGGATAGATCCTTCTTTTTAGGGAGTGATTTACAAAACTTATATAGTTGAGTGATGTTAATATATACATTTAAATAATTAAAAAGTGACTATTTTGTATAAAATTTATATAAATTTAAATGTGCTCTAAATTGAATATATTTATAAAAATTTATATAAATTTAAATGTGTATTTAACTAACTATTTTTATAAAAAAAAGTTATATAAATTTAAATGTGCATTTAACTAACTATTTTTATTAAAAAAAATTTATCAAAATTTAAATGTGTTATAAATTGTCTATTTTATTAAAATTTATATAAATTTAAATGTGCTAAAAATTAACTATTTTTATAAATTTTTATATAAATTCAAGTGTGCTCTCTGAAGGACTTTTCTTTATTTAAATTTAAACAAGCTCCAAAGAGGGGGAAATAATGATATAAGCTAATGTTGCTCTAAACTCAAAATGTCCTCATTTCTTTATTTTCTTAAAGTTTGAATTAATTAAACTTAAATTTTCCTTAAAAACTTTTAAAATTTCTTATGTAAGGCTTGAAGGTAGAGTAACCTCTTAATAATTTAAATTAAACTTTTAGACCTAAAAAAATTTTTCTCTTACTTAGGTAAAGCTTTTTCAAAACAAAATTAAGCATACTTATTTTAAACCAAACTTAAGTAGAAATTTTTCTAAATAAAATTTAATTAAAAAATTTTGCAAAACAAAACTTAAGTAAAGCCTTTTCAAAATAAAATTTAAGAATTTTTTTTTTAAATCAAAACTTGATTAAGTTTCTTTCAAAATAAAACATATGTAAAAATTTTTAAAACAAAACTTAATTAAACGTTTTCCTAAACAAAACTTAAATAAAACGTATTTAAAAAAAACATAAAGTAAAACTATTTCAAAATAAAACTTAAGACTTATTCAAAACTAAAACCTAGGTAAACTTCTTTAAAATTAAAGAAATCCTAAACAAAATGTTTTAAAAATAAAAGCAAAAACTAAGTAAAATTTCTTCTCAAACTAAAATAAGCACTTTCAAAAGTAAAACTAACTTAAAGAAAAACTTTTCAAAACTAAAAATAAACCTAAGTAAAATCTCTTTCAAAATATAATAAAGCCTAAGTAAATTATTTTCAAATGAAAAATAAACCTAAGTTAACATTGTCAAAACAAAAGTAAACTTAAGAAAAATAACTTTATATACTAGAACAAATCTAAAACAAGCATTTTCAAAAATTAAATAAATCTAATCAAAAAATTTTTAAAATAAAATAATAATATTTTTTCAAACCCAAGTAAATTTTTTTTAAACTAAAGCAAACTATTTCTTTTTCAAAACCTCTCATGAGCTCACCAATTATATAGATTTTTATACAAAGCTATATATGTTTCTTAATCATCCAAAATAAGTAACTTGTTAAGAATTATACATATTTGCATGTTTAGTCTATTTTCATTAGAGAATATGTAATTTATAATCTTAACTTCTAAACATACAAGTTTTAAGCAATTTCATGATTGCATAATTTTACTTTAATTCACTTGTAATCAAAGTATCTTTATGTGATAAATATATTTATATGCATTTACAAAAAATAAATTATCATTTTCATATATGTGAAAAGTAAAATTATAAAAATTAAGCATGCATATGAAACTTAAGTGTGAAAAAAATAAACATTAAATGGCATATATATGAGCTCTTTCTGATATGTGAAATTCAACATAGAAAACTAAACCAACACTATAAATCAAACCTATGAAGAAGACAAATGGAGACCACAAACCTAAAATAGAAAAATGAAATAAAAAACTATAAATCTATAATGTCTTGATTTTCATGTTTTCCGACAAATATGGGAGTTGAATCAAATCATGAATGAACTATCAGACCTTAAAATAAATTTAAAATTTATCAACTTAAATAACAAAACCCACCCTAGGTTAGACAACGTATAATTAAAACTCTGGATCTCACATTCCTTAGAATAATTTAGTCTGGAAGCTTAGGTGAGATTACTAGGTACTTTTAGTTAGTGCTAAGGACTAGGAACTAAAAAAAACAATCAATAACCCTCTTAGACTATGTAGATGCCCTTGATGAAGTAATCTATGGTTACTAATAAAGGCATCTCAAACTACTTAATAGTAATCTACACTCACCATCACTATATGATTAAGTAGAAACCTCTGAATATCTGTTGCTTAATAGTTTAAGAATACTAATGAACTTGAGATGATGGAAATTCATGGATATCTTGACTTTGGGTGTCATACCTAAAAATTAAGTTAGTGCACCTGCTTAGTCTCACTATGAAGTCTAGGTTTATTTAGGGTTAGTGTTTCACTTTCATCTAGAAATTATTTTAGCCAATCAAGTCCCTTAGTCTAGGGTTCAAATTTAATCAAACCTTTTTTAACTCAAATCAATCCACACAAATCAACCAACTCAAGTCAAACACTTTCCAAATCTAACCTTTTGAGGTTAAGTCAAAGCCTATTTAAATTTTTTCTGCTTAAATCAAACCAAATCAAAATTTTTTTAAGTCAATCAATCAAATTAATTCAGACCTAATCAAATTAATTAATTTTATCAAATCAAACTCAATCTTTCAAATCAAAAATTAACATTTTTTAATAATCTAACAATATAAATCCTTCAAGTACACCTTCTTCCAAAAGTTGGCTAACCCTTTTCATAAACCTTTCGATGATAAATTTCTATTGGACTATAAGTCCCAATTTTTTAATTTCAAAGATTGAATATTTTCAAATCGTGAATCTGTCCATTTGAAGTGTTAAAACATCAACCTTAATGATCTCCACCTTGCAACCCTGTGTAGTATAAACTAATGCTTTAACTAAGAGTATTCTCGGGAGCCACAACTCTTAGGTGTAATTAACTATGAGATATTAACTTTATAGGGGTACTAGACCTTAGAATAAAATAAACCCAATCTCACACTCATAAAGTAGGGGGAAATTTTTGGGTCATGCAAACCCATAAAATTTAATGATTTTTCTTACCCAAATGATTAGATCCATTTAAGGTAATATTTATATCTCTCGAGGTTCTTTTTTATTATTATTTAAATGATGCATCTGATCATTTAGACATACAATTTTAAATATCTGTAGTGTACACCTAACAAAAAATTAAATCATTTTTTCCATGAATTATTACACTAGTGGATTATTTTGATTTAGAGCTCCATCAAATTGATGTAAGGATAACATTCTTTTTGGTGATATTCAAGGAACAATATATATGGAGCAACCAATAAATTTTCAACCAACTTAATCTAAAACATGGTTTGCAAATTAAATAAATCCATTTGTGGTTTAAAGTACACATCTTATCAATGGTACAAAAGGTTTGTTTAAGTGATTATTATTTTGGTTTTAAAAAAAACACAGCTGATCAATATATTTATCAAAAAATCAGTGGACATAAATTCAACATCCTTGTGCTACATATCGATGATATTCTACTAAGTAGTGATAGGCCTGTTGCATGAAACTGAGAATTATTTAAAATAAATTTTCAATTAAAGGTCTAGGGAATGCATCTTTTATGTCGGTGAAGAAATTCATCAAAATTTTCCTGATGATATACTTGGCTTATCACAATCAGCATATATCGATAAAGTATTTAGTAGATTTGGCATGAAAGATTGTGAACCAAATGATACTCCCATTATTAAATGTAGTATATTTCAATGCTCAAGAAACGATCTTGAAAAGAAAGAGATGAAAAATATCTCTTATGCATATGAAGTAGGAAGTCCTATGTATGCTCCAGTTTGTTTGCTTCCAGATATCATGTATATTGTTAGAATGATTGACTGATATTTAGGTAACTCGGGAATGGATTAATATAAAACCATAAAGTGGGTTATGTGATATTTAAAGAAAACAAAATTTTTTATGCTCACAAATCAGATGTCAGATCATTTAGAGATCTTAGGTCGTTTTGACTCTAATTTTGTTAGTTTCCTTAATAGTAGAAGATCCACTTTAGACTATATTTTAATATTAACTAGAGCAGTTGTTTCATGAAAGAGAGTCAAACAATCACTAATTACTTCCTCTACAATAGAAGTAGAGCTCATAACTTGTTATGAGATCAAATCAAGGAATATGGCTACGTCGCTTGGCTACAAAATTCTATAGCTTGGCTACATATTGTTAATGTTAATAACTCATTAAAAATAGATTGTGAAATAAAACTGTTGAACAATATCAAAGAATAACAAAATCAAAGCATATTGATATAAAGTTTTTTTTGTTGTGAAAGAAAAGGGTTCAGAGTTCTCAAATGTCAATTGAACATATAAGTAAAACTTTTATGACTGTAGATCCACATACAAAATATTTACCACCTAATGTGTTTCATGAGGATGTGGCTCGCATGGGTGTGGTTTATTTTGATAATATGCTAGCATTGTGGGAGTTATTTTATGATTTCCAATTATTTTAAACGTATTTTTTGATCTAATTAAAGTTTTATTTTTTATCTTTTCTATTGCAAACTCTAAAATAAAGTTATATAGTTTTATTTGCATTTTAAATATTTGAGATAAATCTTTTAAGTTATGATACAACACTAATTAGAAATAAGCATGATATAAGATCAAATTACATGAAATTTCTATGCTACACATCCATACTTAATCTATGTCGTTGATTATATTAATCTTATGGACATGATAAAAGATCGCGGCAGTTCAATTTTAAAAAAAATAAATAAATAAATAAATTGAAGTGGAACCGGCTCCCATACATCCTTCACGGGATGTGTGGTACGAGATCCGCCGCCGCACGTAGCTCTACGTGTGACGTCCAGATGTAATATTTTGTCCAATCTAAGGCATCAGTTCTCATTTTACTCGCATAGTGACAATAAAAATCTCCCGTGAGAATGCTGCTTTAGATATAGAAGGCATATAACCTCATATTTCTTATTTAATGGACCCAAATATGCTTCTGATTAGATTTTTTTTTTATGATTTGACTTGAGATTCTTGTGTGATGAATTATTTTCATCTTCCTTTAGTTCCTACATACTTTTCTAATCATTTGTTCTTTCAAGTATTACTTAAAATAATAACGCGCATAATTGCGCAAATTTTTTTCTAACTTAGTTCACACTAAATTTTCTTTGCAAGTATCTAAATGTTTAACACAAACTTCAGTCATTAGATTAATAGTTTAGCTGATCATAAATACAATTTAGGATGAGTTAACATTGTTGGCTAATAGTAGTGAAAGGCTAAATTTAACATGAGATAATATTGTTTGCTAAAATCCATGCGTGTCAAAGCTAAGATACTTCAGATCAAGGTTGAACTTAGGGTATGTTTGGGGCAGCTGTAATTTATTGAATAATCTGCTGATAAACTGATTAAAAATAATCTGCTGATAAGCTAGGTGCATTGACAATTACAAAATTTTATTTTTTTAGAAAAGACAGACTGCAGTCAGAAAGCTGTCACCGCACCTAGATAGGTGCAGTGTGAAAAAAACAGTTTTTTACGTTTTGAAAATGCATAAGCTGCCAAAATGCAGTTTATCCAAACAGGTCATATGCGTTTTTAAAACGTCACCGCACCAAATAAGCTGCCTCAAACGGACCCCTAGACATCATAAAAAAAAATAATTGATACATATTCATATAAGAAGATAGTGATCTGATTAGCTTAAGGTGGCCCAAATGAAATGAAGATCAACTTTGAAAAGCAAAATCACCTTTTTCTACTCCTAATTTCTTCTAGTCATGTTTGGTTATATTTTTAGTTTTTGTGGGTAGCAAGCTAACCAACTATGATCAGACTTGAAAATTTACTAAATAAAGCAATATATAAAATTTGAACAATTTGATTTCATTGTACTTGATGATCATCAATCATATTGTATGATTAAATTTAATTTCAAATTACATAAATCAAACAAAATTAATATGACATAACGAATAAAATTAGTTTATTTAATTTTTAAGCTAATTATGTTATATGATAGTCATCTGATCGTATAATATGCTTTCTTATATCAATAAAAAACACAAATCAATTTGCATTAATTACAGTTTTTAAATTTAAACTTATTGTAAAAATATAGAACTAATTAATCACATGATAATACAAATAAAATAGAGGAAAACGATGCTAAACAGCGAAAATTCTCTGCTTCTAGACTGATTCTCTAGAAGCCGAGAAATATGAGTACTCATAAGCAGTCAAATAATATTTAAATATTGATCACTGCCATATAGCAATCGCCACAATAAATTTCAATATATAGAAAAGGGGACATTTACATACATAGCACTAAATTCCTATGCATTTACATATCTAAACCTCTAAACTTTACATTTTACATATATACCATCCAAATCTTTCATGTCACACCAAAAATACCACCATTTTAAGTTAAAAAATAACAAAATAAACCTTCTCATGCATAGGGAGGCATGTACATAAGAATTGAGTGTAGCTGTTACACATGCAAATAAATAAGAATTGAGTGGTGTGCATGTAAATCCTAAATAAAGATGCTCATAGTTTTGATATCAGATTATGGACAGCATGCTTGATGAGTTCCCTCCGAAGGATCTTCCCGGCAGGAGTTTTTGGTATCGCATCGATGAATTCAACCCTTCGAATTTTCTTGTACGGGACAACCTGTACAAAATAATAATAAAAAAAAATATCCTTATACAACAACAACAACAAAAACAAAGCCTTAATCCCACTAAGTGAGGTCGGCTACATGAATCCTTTTTCTCCATTCGTCCTAATTAGTGTCATATTTTCATTTAGTTCTAATAAATTAGGATCATTTTTATACAATAAGCCCAAGTCTTCCGAGGTCTACCTCTGTCTTTCTTAACATAAGTCGAATCAAGAATATCTACTTTCCTAATCGGATCATCAGATGGTGGACGTTTAATGTAACCAAACCATCTAAGGCGACTGTCTCTAACTTTGTCCGTCACTGGGGCTACACCAACCCTATCACAAATATATTCATTTCGCATTTTGTCTCTAAGTGTAAAGTCATTCATCCACCTAATCACTCTCATCTCGGCAACACATAACTTAGTACTATGCTTCTCTTTTAAAGGCCAACATTCAGCACCATAGAGCATTGCAGGTCTCACCACCATCTTATAAAATTTTACTTTATAAAATTGTACTTTTCTATCATACAATAGGCCCGAAGCATTCCTCCACTTCAACCAACCAACTTGAATTCTACTATTAACATCCCCATCAATATCACCATCGCTTTGAACAATAGACCGGAGATATCTAAATCTTCCACACCTTTTAATAATTTGATCACCCAAAGTTACACTTCTATCACTAGAGCTACTTGGACTAAAATTATATTCCATTTATTCAAATTTTAGTTATACTCAAACGAAGGCCTTTAGACTCCAATATAGACCTCCATAATTCAAGTTTTTCCTGGGCCTTTTCTCTGTCTTATCCAAGAGAAGGATATCATCAGCAAAAAGCATACACCTAATATCCTTACACAAAGAATAATTTAACAAAAAGGCCAAGTTTACGGATAATTCGCTCCGCCGCAACATCTAATCTTCGAAAATAACATAATAAGTTATCAAGTCGCCGTCAACATTGGCGCACAATTTACTGATATCAACAAGAAGGAATTAATACTGATAATTCGGAAGTGTGAAATAATAATAAATTTGTAAGATTTTAGATTAATCAATTATATATTGACCAATTATATGTTGATAAATTCTGATTTATAAACTGTACGAAGGTCATTTGGGGTTTTGATACTAGGTCAAACTGTCTATTTTATTAGATTATTTATTCGCTAAAGACTGCCAGAACATTACACTATTTACCATTAACTATAAAAAAAAGGTCATCCAAACTTTTATCTTCACATGAGACATCTATGAGAAGGTAAAAAATAATGCTTCAGGGATAAGATAACTTGTCAATATTTCATTTCACTTAACACTAACAGCAAAGTTCAATGGTCCCTATTTTCAATGGCAGAGATGTAGATGCAAGCTTCATGGTAATTTAAGAACTGCTCACTTGAAATTGAAAGCTTTTGGAGCTATAAATAAGAAGATTTAAACTTCAAACACCTATAAGCAATTTATTTTTATAAAATAAAACACATTAAGAAGAGGGAATGGTTGTGCGTGTATGTGCAAGAAATTTACAGATACCTGCTTTCCAACAAAATCCATGACTGCCGCAGAGCTAATAGTACTTCCCGGTCGTCTAACAATAAACGCCATAGGTATCTCCCCTGCGTCTTCATCAGGATACCTGTTTAGGTCAAAGGAAACAACAAAGAAAATAATTCAGGTGCATCCTGCATTACCTATTTTTGGAATAAGAACAAACAAAATCACATCTAAAGTAGCCAAAAAAGAATTCAAAAAAGGAGCAGCTCAAACAGAAAGAGAGGAAAAATTGCTCTAATGAGTTATAAAAACTCAGTGCCCAAACAAAAAAAACATAATAATAATAATAAAACTAATAAAACAGAGAAATTTGGTCGCTTTGCCCAGGACTAAGAACATAGGAATTTAGACAAAATCTGACAAAAGCAGTACAGCAAACTCCATCTAGAGTAAATGATTGCTCAGTAGAATATGGTCGTCTTTATCCACGCAAAATTGCAACTGAAATATACCGCTAGTTCTCGTTACCAGTATGAAAAAACAAACAGCTTAGGGAGATTTGTTATTAAAATTTCTTACCATTCAATACAGCCCAAATGGCCTATTTATAGGCCAAACAACGGAATAAACTAAAAAACAAACTAAGCCTAACGCTAACAAAAAAATTATCAAGTAAAAGGTAAAATTACAGCTAACACACAACACAGATTAAAATAAAGTTCTTGCGCCATCCTAGCCCTTGATGTGTAAGGCTAGGTTTTTATCGAATAGATATAGCAACCAAGAGCAGAGCTACATTAGAGGCACTAAGGCTGGTCCAACACACTGAAATAACTTTATATTCCGTTCTTTTTTTAATAACACCTTATATTAGTCCCACCGACCACCCCCTTCTGGCGGCATGCCATCTGACAGAGTAGAGTAGTGGCTTGATTCTTGGGAAGATCTATCCATTAAAATTGTTAGGAGCTTTGAACAAAGCCACATAGTTTGGGCCTTCACTCACACTGATGTCAGACGAATAAAGCAGCTCCTCTGAGCTAGTTCCTAACTTTCTGCAGCTCATATCAGAGTCTACATAGGCCGATTAATGTAGTTTTTTTCACACTTGTTATCATAGGCAATTGAGTTAATAGTGGTCTACCTCTTTCAGTGGCCATTTTTTTTTCATGCTTGATGCTTCTTCAAGTAATATACTAATATATGCATCTTGCACATAAATCTATTTTGCTATTCCTGATATTTTATACAGTTACCACATGCTTTATAATTGAGTCCTCCCTAGGGTCTAGAGGATCGTTTTTTGGATTCATAATAAGATGTTATTGCATTTGTACTCTTACTTCTAATTGACAAGCTGGTCCACAAATATTTATGCTATCCATTTTCACAAAGAAAATAATAAACAAGAAAAAAAAAATCAATATCTTGTATGTTTCAATAACCTATTTTTTTTAAGCTCTTTTCCAACAGCCTTATGTTGGAGCAAGATGTCTCATATTTTGAAAGGTAAACAAGTAGATATTAGCTTTTTTTATCATAAATGTTGATCAAATTTACATGTTCTTTGTAATCTTTGATTAAGCCATATAGAGAAATTTTTGGGCATTAATTAGCATCTTATAGAATATTTTTCTTGGGTATGATTGAGTACAAATTTGATTAGCACGGTTAATAAAATATTTTAAAACACGATTAAGTAAGCTCGTACAAGAGTTTTCCATTAATGGGGGCATTTAAAGTTTTTTGAATTTTTTTGGTGTTTACTAGCTTCGACTACTATTTTGTTTTATGAAATTTTCAAAACCTCCAAGTCCCAAACAAAGATAAAAGATGATTTAAAAATATTCTAAAATCATTAATTTATGGCCCCACTAAAAAAAATATTATCGACTCCGCCCCTCAGAAGCGATGTCTTTTGGTGTGCTCGTATCATTTCTCCATCACCTCGAGCTCATAATTTGGGTAGGCATTTACAAATCTTGAGTACAAAACACAAGAGGCGTCTTCAGATTGTTGTCTTTCCCATTGAACCAATAATTGTAGGAGTGGCTTTTTTTTTGTGTAATATGTACCATTGCTGCATGATTGCTATTTATTGGACGATCAGGTGTCCCTCAAAAGCATCTGTAGATAAGGAATTAGGATGAAATAAAATATTTATATAATAAGGCTTCAATAATGAAACATGAAAAGATGGATGAATACATACGATCGATGACAAACGTAATTTATAAAGAACACTGCTAATTTACAGAAGCGCCACAAAATGTCCCAAGTAGTGCTTAGTAAGTTTGGAGTATTGTTGGTAGATAATAGACTTTGTAAGTGAACCAAGACGTGCAACAACAACAAAGCCTTAATCCCACTAAGCGGGGTCGGCTACATGAATCCTTTTTCTCCATTGTGTCCTATTTAGTGTCAAATTTTTATTTAATTCTAACAAATTAAGATCATTTTTTATTTCTGCCTTTCTTAACATAAGTTGAATCTAAAAAATCTACTCTCCTAATCGGATCATCAGGTGGTCGACGTTTAATGTGACCAAACCATCTAAGGCGACTCTCTCTAATTTTGTCTATCGCCGGTGCAACACCAACCCTATTACAAAAGTTACCATCACAATAATTTTTCCATGAAAAAGTATCACGTATATTGTTCAATTATATGAATTGTCAATTATGTCTATTAGTTCGTCTGAGGATGATAGAAGTTGCCAAAATTCAATTGTGTCGCTGAAACAAAATAACAATTTCCAAATCGTGTTAAGAAAAATAGGGCGAGAATCACTCACAATAGATTTTCGAAATCCATCAAGGAAAATGACAAGAAATCTCTACTGATTTTACATTTGGGAAATTCATCAATAGTCGTAATGATCTTGTTGGTTGTTCATGTTCTGATCTTACATGTTAGCAGATCCAGCTAGTTTTGACAACAAAAACAACAACAACAAAACCTTTATCCCACTATGTGGGGCCGGCTACATAAATCATTTTTCTCCATTGCGTCCTATTTAGTGTCATATTTTCATTTACTTCTAATAAATTAAGATCATTTTTTATACAATATGCCTAAGTCTACCTCTGTCTTTCTTAACATAAGTCGAATTTAAAATATCTTCTCTTCTAATCAGATCATCAGATGGTCGAAGTTTAATGTGACCAAAACATCTAAGACGACTCTCTCTAATTTTGTTCGTCATTGGAGCTACACCAACCCTATCACGGATATATTAATTTCACATTTTATCTCTAAGTGTAAAGCCACTCATCCACCTAATCATTTTCATCTCGGCAACACTTAGTTTTATTCTTCTCTTTTAAAGGCCAACATTCAATGCCATAGAGCATTGCAGCTCTCACCACCATTTTCTAAAATTTATAGATTGGGCTAATTTTGACGAACTTAATTTCATTTTTTATTTTACACCACTAAAAATATCACGACCAGACCTGAGACTTGGAATTAACCAATACATAGACGATCGGACGGTGGGAACTAAATTTTCTATATTCATTCTATATACCTAACATTTAACAAATGAAATAGTCACTAAAGAAAATTAATTAAAGACAATATAATTAATTTACCTCATTACAAGTTGTCCATGTCTTCTATAATTTTTTCTCGTCTACCGTTCATCTTATAATCAATTAAATTAACCTGAAAAGTTAGTTTAAAATAACAGAGCTTATCAATACTAGTGAATACTCAAACTCTTAAGCTACAGTAGTACAAGAGAAAATAAAGTAATATGCATGTTAGTTAAGTTTTTAATAAATAAATATAAACTTTTGATGTTATTCAATGAATCTCACTATATGAATAACATATTTATATCATCTTATAAATGTACAACTAGCATAAGAGCATCGTTTTAAAATTATATTACTTAAGGTACTTCAATATCAATATCATTTTTCATTTACGTTTATGAGTACAACATAGTTCCCCTGTTAGTATCATAAAAAGAGGCTTCGTCATAATCAGTCATGCACATACAAGCAGTCAATATATACATATCATTTATGTTTTCATCGCATTCAATTCAATATATATTATAACATTCACCAATACATGATAGTAAGTAGCAACAAACATTCATAACAATACAATCAATAAATAAAACATATACATTAAAATAAAGTTTGTACAATTATCATTAATCACTAATACAAAACAATTGAGAAAAATAAAAATATTATCATAGATTAAAAATACGAGTACTCACCTTGATGACAATTTATTTTTAAATTAGTCTTAATCACGATTCTTCTAAAATTGATGCCTATAATAAAAGTGATACTCATATTACTAGAAATCTAATTTATTCATATCATTTTAATTAAACATTAACTTTATCTTATTTAAGTATTAAAATTTTCATCGTTTACTTTATAAAACCTAATTAACTTTATTTTTGCTATAAAAATTCATTAATTAAATCATAACATAAACCTAATTTTTCCTTACTGAAGTTTGATTGGGTCATTCTTTCTCCTATAGCTCACACACATTGCCTCCTTTTATGCCCCTCCAAACTGAGTTTCTTATCAAAAGTCTTAATTTAGGGTCTGTTTGGCGCAGCTGTAGATTATCCAGATTATCAGGATAAGCAGATTATCTGCTGATCAGCAGCTGATCCAGATAATCTGTCAGTCTGTTTGATTTGAGCGTTTGGAAAACAGCTGAATTGCAGTTGTTTGTGGATAAATGACAATTCTGCCCCTGTTCTACATTTACAATAGTGTTTTACATTTTTTTTAACAAAAAATTATTTTGAATTATAAAATCGATGATTTTAATTTCACATATTTTATACTCTTCAAAAAAATTATTTGAAACTCTTCTTTAACTGTAGAGTGGAAAGCAAAATTAACAAGAAATGGAGGATTTATGGAGAGCAAAGCAGAAAATGAAATCTGTTGCTGAACTGTGATTCATTCCTTATAGCAGGCATGGAACAAAAATTGAAGAAAAGCCAATGGAAAGCAATTTTTAGGAGAGAGAGAGAGATGTCGGGAGAAGAGGGAGACGGAGATGCTTCCCAGCGCAGTTAAGGGAAAAAGAGGGAGATGCGGCGTAGAGAGGATAGTTACCTGAGAAGCCGACGATGGAGGGAGGAGAAGGGGTGCTGCGAGATCGCTGCGGGATCGGGAAGGAAGACGGGGAGGGAGACTGGGTGCTGCGGGATCGCGCCTAGGGCTCCTGACGCGAGGGCAATTTTCGTCTTTTGACGAAATGAATCGCGGATCGCGGGTATGACCCCGCGATCCGCTTGTAATAGAAAACATATAATCGCGATTTCTAAAACTCTCTTAAAATGAAATTTCCAAATAGAATGATGGCGTTTTGAAAACGCCACCGTTTTGAAAACGCCACCACTGGAAATGGGATTTCCAAACGGGCCCTTAATAAAATCTTCTATTAACATTACAATATATATGATACCGGAGTTAACCCAAATCATAATAGAAAATGGAATTATTATTGTTGAAACTCAAAAAGTTTACAACAAAGACTCGTCAAAACAGGAAGTAAATGACAAACAAGCACAAACACACCCTTGGGCAAGGACGAGGGCGGTGGCTCACAATTGGCCAGCAAGAGGGAAGGGCTAGTTTGGGCTGGCGATAGTAACTGGTTGTACTGGAGGGAGCTACAGCAGTAGATGGAGGAGAGAAGTAGTGTTACTGCAACAGAGATTAAGGCATAATGGGCGAAGGCGGAAGGTTCGGGGCATGGAGGGGTGGGCA
Source organism: Papilionanthe hookeriana x Papilionanthe teres (assembly GCA_022702705.1). NCBI lineage: Eukaryota > Viridiplantae > Streptophyta > Magnoliopsida > Asparagales > Orchidaceae > Papilionanthe > Papilionanthe hookeriana x Papilionanthe teres. Next base: position 124,056,118 of record CM040421.1, on the reverse strand, counting down.
GTTGGAAGGAAGGCAGGACATGGGAAAGGGCACAGTGCTTGACAGGTGGAAGAAGGGCAAGAACTAGAAAGGGTCGATGGAGCTGGACTGTTCATGGACGGGCTTGGAAGGAGGGAGAACAACGGTAGTTTGACGTATTTTGCAATAGCGGGAGATTTTGGAGCACAGGCAGGGTTAGGGATGGGGAGGGAATGTTGTAGTGGAGGGAATGTTGTAGTGGTAAGGCGGGGAGGAAAGGGGTGTTAGAATGCATGAGCGGTAGCAGATAGAGCTGGGAACCGGTGACCAGAGGGTTACCGGAGCAGCGACAGCAAGCATGGAAAGGAACCAAACACACCACTAAGACGATTACAGCTAGAGCACCCTCTCGCCGTCAGATAAAGTCATCGAAAGAGAAAAAGGGGACGCCAACAATGGTTCCAATAGAAATCACACACCAGAACTCCAAAAAAGTAAACCGTAATGAGCATAGCTTGACATATATATATAGTAGTAGATAAATAGGAGTGGAGAGAGGGACGGCGGGCCAATACACACACACACACACACATTAAATTAACTTTATTAAAGCTTCCCCTGGTCAAACCCTAATCCACACACAAAAAAGCTTCTTCCCTCTACACACGATTCCGCATGCACCTTGCGTGATGCTTGACTTCGCTCGTTACTACTCTTTCGCACAGAACCGGTAGACACTTGAAGACATCACGAGAGCTTTTCTACATAGCCGAAACACCTTCCTCTGTGACTCCCTCGATCGTAGCTCGACATTGACATCGACTCCTTTGCTCTCTAACTGCACGCATGCGAGCTCCACCCTCTCCTCTCATCTCACTTTGATTCATAGGGCGAGCTCGCCTCCTTTGCTTTCAACCCACCTCCCTTCTCACTTCTTTCCTCTGCTTGACTCCTCATTTTCACTTTGGTTTCCTCAGGTATTCGAAATGATATGCATAACCTATCTGTACACGAAAGGGGAGAAATTTGCCCACCTTATGGTACAAGCAAAAAATGTCGTTGTGCCTGCAACTGTAGATGTTTCTTGTCATCAGCAACAATTGTGATATTTAGATTGTTAACTGTTGTGTCAAAGAGAGAATATCGATCAAGGGCATATAGGCATATTTCCATCTCAGACAATCATGTAAATTAGATCACGAATCATTATCTCAACGGGATAATATTTAGTCAAGGGTGTGCTAGATTATGTTTTGACGTTGTTCCTAATACAGATGTGAATGCTAATATTATGAAGCAAAAATAAACTAAAAGAATAAAGCTTGATGAGTAAACTTAATGTTAATGCATATCAAAGTTCAAGTTATTTTCACTGAATAAGTATCACGGAATCAAAATTAGATTATTATAAGATTTTCTATAGTGAAATATGAAAAATAAACATGCATATTATTTTATTTTCATTGAGTTACTGTACTTTAGAAGTGTGATTGTTCTTGACTTATCATAGACAACTCATTTCAAATATGAAGAACGAGCATGCATACTATTTTCTTTCCCGGGTTTTATAGTTTAGATGTGTGATTGCTCTTGATTTATCTTAAATTACTAATTATATATTTTAATTTTTTTCTGGTTTAAAGTTTTGATTAAAATTGAATTCCAGATGACATAATATTTACAGAAGATGAGGGCAACAACCTAAAAGGTTTTATTTGGTTCATTTAATTGCTTTCTTTAGTGATTCTTTCTATTAATACGTGAATAATAAATTATTAGTAATAAAAATAGAAAAAATAAAACTTAATTTTACCATCCGACCGTCTATTCCCGTTGTAGTTAATTATAAGCACTAAGTCCAGTCGAGACGCTTTATATGAGAACACTCAGAGTATGTACTAGCTGAACCAATGCAAACATGTAATAAGATATTAGTTATTTGAAACTTCATTGTCTTACAGGAAGAATTGAGAGACCCAAATTAGTGAGAAAACATGAGAAAAAGAACAATAGCAATGCGTCATACTGCATCCAACAAAGCAAATCATGCAAATAAAAAAAATAGAACAAAATAAAAGTTACTAATCTACAGTTTCAATTCAGTTCAAAGCAGAATGCAACCGATTTCACCACTCACGGAATAACAGCTGCATCAGCAATTTCTGGATGAGAATTAAGTATATGCTCCAATTCTGCTGGAGGTACCTAGCAAATAATGTGTGCATTCAGTAACATATAATGAAAAAAAAAATTAGCACAGAGCACGTCACGATGCTCCTAATGTCAAATCTGAGGATTGAAATAGATTATATTATTATTCTATTGCAGCAACTATGACTTCGTAGTCCAAATGGAACAGACAAAACATAGGCTCCCTAGGTAAATGATCTTAAATTAAGACAATAGATCATTTAAATTTTAAGCACCTGGTAGGCCTTGTACTTTATCAATTCCTTTAGTCTACCAACAATAAAAAGAAGCCCGTCTTCATTGAAATAGCATAGGTCTCCAGTCTTCAGCCAGCCTTCTGAGTTCAACATAGATGACGTTGACTCATCATCACCTATGTAACCTGCCAAAGAATAATATTGAGATATTCAAGAAGTTTTCTTTAATTTTTTAGCTTTCCAACAAAAAAGGGAAGAACAAGATGCATGGAAAAACCCAAGTGGTTCTAGTTGACTTTATTTGGTCTTGGTTATTTATGTAGTTCCAATTGACTACTGCATTGCTCCAACCAAAATAGGCAAATCGTAGTTCACCAAACCTTGTCCCATTTTATCATACCACATTGAGAATTGATTATGCTTAGCACAAATTAATTCAAATCAATCCTGTGCTAACAGCTCAACGCATCTAGTGATAACAGGTTTGACAAATCTTGTCCTAATTGGCCCATTGATTTGATCTATCCCTGGATGTTCAAGTGGGAATCATAGCGCAAAAACTAAAGCACTACTTAGAAATAACAACTCACCTTCCTTAGTTGGAGCAATCACAAACTCAAGTAGTTTCTTAGTACAACAGAGAGGAAGCTAGGAAACCTGGATCATGAAGCATTTAAACCCAATCGTTGAGTTAACATGAATGCCCCAATAGTTACAAAACGAAATCATGATCAACTCCTCGCATTGAAGACTACAAAGCTTAAAAAACCCCCTTCCTGGTGTTAGAAGACAGATAACTCGCTTCTAGACTGAGCCTCTTAGTGTTCGCCGAGTGAGATATGAATCTAATTTGAATAAGCACCTACCCTGCTGGGTTCCTCTATAAGAACCTAATTTGAAAAAACCCCTTCCCTGATCTTTCTAATAGTGCCTCTTTGTTGTTCAAGCCCTTATTCTCCGGTCAACATTTTATGAAGTATGTTAGTGTACACCAAAATGTGTCAGCATGAATCACAAGGAAATCTAACAGCCAATGGAGAAGATAATGTGGCTAGTTGAGGCACACCAGAAGCAGCCTGAGGATCCGCATTTATCGACCCGACTTATGCTAGTTGGGCAAATCTAAACCCATGTCAGGCAAAAATCAACGACCCTCTCAAAAGGTAACCTCCATGGATCTCGCACAGACAATCAAACAGGGTTCCTCATCCGGGCCAGACGGAAGACAGAAGCCGCCTGAATCTTAGAAGGGCAGCCAGCACCTTCCGGTCAACCCTTTGGCTATGGCCACCTGATTACAAATCAGTCAGACGCCTTTTCAGGCTCCCGACATTATAATTATGTATTACCTAAAATACACACTACCGTAGCTGCTTTATTAGGGATATAGATGTAAGCTTATGGTTTCTTTTTCTTTAAATAGGAGCTCATTTCACGAATAAAGGTTAAGCGATTTCATTATTCATTACTGTGCTCTTTCTCTCTCTCGCTCTATTCCTTAGGTGTGTCTCCAAGACAGAGTTGGATTCAACATCCTAAAAGGTGCGGTGAGCGTGAAATCATGACATTGACAAGAAGAGAAGCGCAACAACGATTGCAAGAGGAAAGTTACCATAGGAACATATCCAACGCATAATGTACTAGAGAATTCATGGAGGAGTTCGTGCAACATGAGATACAATAATTAAGAACCCAGATAGAAAACCTGGTTTCAAGCCAAAACGTAGAGGTCCTAAGAGCTGTCACGACTTTAGGAGGCGAACGAGCTTCTCAAGGGGCAGAACTTTCCTCGAGAGGGGTGTCGGCTCACAACGGCAGAAGACTGAACTATACAGTAGCAGAACAGTACTGGATCTGCACTGATGGAGAGGCAATGATTCGAGTGCACTGAGGCCCCACGCCAGCCAGAAAACCCCTTCTCCTTTTAGATCTCGGGAGATGAGCCCATAGAAAAGTTTAAAATCCCGACATTAGAGGCTTACAGAGGTCAAACGAATCCCAACGACCCCCTCGCCTTGTTCGAATTATCAATACGACTGCTCAAGGTTTCGGATGCATTCAAATGATGCCTATTCTTCATAGCCTTTAGATTATCGGCCTTGAGGTGGTTCAACTGGCTGCCGGCCGGAAGGATCAGCTGCTTCTCAGACTTCAGGAGAATGTTTTTGGTGCAGTTGGCAAGCTTCTGGAGACCCAAAAGGAGCACGCAATCCTTGTGGCAGCTTAAGCAAACCGAACGAAAGCATGTGTTCGTACATTGTATAGTTTCTAAGGGCGATGCTAAAGGTGAAAGATCTCTGATCCGACATGGCGTAGGCTGCCCTAACCTAGGGCTTAAAGTCAGAGAGGTTTCTTTATGACCTCAGTTTGCATGAGCTCCAAGATTTTACTGAATTGGTGGAGATGACCAATAAGCATATCATTCCCGAAGAGAACATCCCCAAACCAGAATTGACAAACCACCGAACCCAGAAAGGCGTTCCACAAAGTAGTGGTGGAAACCGAAGAAGCTCAAACTGCCCGTCTGACCCCGATATGAAAACGGTCGATCCCCTAGCGACAACAAAGGGTTCGACTAGAATAACATCTACGGAGGTCGGGCAAGGAGCCGCTACCAGCGGCCGGCTTAGTATTCCAATATTATGAACAACCATTCGAAGAACATAAGGGCTCTCAGGCCACCACCAATGAGGGCTACAACTTTTCTCCAGGATATGAAGTACTGTAGGTACGACCGGGATCATGGCCATGATACAGAGGAGTGTAAGCACTTCTGAATCCTAATCGAGGAGCTGATCAAGACCGAGAAATTGAAGGAATTTGTGGCGCTGAGGGCCTCAAGCCAGAGGCACAGAAAGGCACCGATAGTAGAAGTCCCGAACAAACCTGTCTGCACGAATATTATCCACATCGCCTGGATAGTCCCGGATATCATTAAGAGAACAGAGTCATCCAGACGAGCCTCTCATAAGAGGTTTAGGATGGGGGAACTGTGCCACGCACTTCTATGCAAACGAGAGGGAATTGTCCCCTCCCCTTCCCCATTACATTACCAACGCTGATTTGCCCCTAGGAATTGAAGCTGGAAGAAGCAAGCTACATTTGAGAGGTGTAATACCCCACCTGGATTTCCAACGTCATCATGATTCAGAGGGCCAACGAGAAATGACGAATGTGTTTGGATTTCACAAACCGCCGCCTACTAGAAGGACAGCTATCCCGTACCATGGATCAACGCCCAAGTGGATTCTATTGTCGATCACTCCTTCATGAGCTTCCTAGACGCCTTCTCAAATTACAATCAAATAAAAATGCATTGGCTGAGAAGACTGCTTTCATCATCGATGTTTTCTATTATAATGAAATGTACTTCGACCTCAAAAATACTGGAGCAACATATCAGTATTTCACGGATGTAATATTTTCTAATCAACAGAGAAAAATATTTAAGTCTACGTAGATGATATCCTAGTTAAAAGTCGGAAGGCTAACAGTAGATGAGAGATTTAAAAAATAACATTCCAAACCCTTATAAAATACAACAAGAAGTTTCTACTAAAATGTACATTTGAAGCCTCAACTGCAAGTTTTTGGTTACCTCATAACCCCCGAAGGTATTAAGGCCAACCCAAATAAAATCCAAAAGCCAATTGATACGTGGTCTCCCAGGAACACCCGAGAAGTGCAAAAGTTGACTGGTTAGATTGTAGCCCTCAACTAGTTTATCTCAAGGTCGAGTGGCAAAGACGCGATATTCTTCCAGTGCTCCGAAAGGCTGAAAACTTTGAATGGACGGCCGATTGTCAGCATGTCTTCCAAAGTCTTAAGGATTCCTTGATGTCGCCGCCGCTTGTCCAAAGCCTAAAGCCAAATGAAAAATTCTCACTGTATTTGGGAGTAGGTGTTGAGGCAATTAGCTCAGTGTTAGTTAGAGAGGACTCTAGAAAACAGTTCTCGGTTTACTATACTAGCCACGTTCTCCAAGGAGAGGTCAGATATCCTATTATGAAGAAACAAACATTTGCCCTAATTGTATCAGCAAACAAGTTGGGCCATACTTTAAAAACCGGGTGAGGGTGATTTCAAACCATCCACTTAAATCGGTACTAACACGATAGGAGCATTTTGACCGACTACTCAAGTGAGTGGTGGAACTGAGCGAATTCGACATCACATGTCCCTCGGATGGCCATCAAAGCTGAGGCAGTTGCGGATTTCCTGGCAAACTTTTCGGAGCAAGGAGAACAGACTGAAGATCCTACTGATTGACAAGAATGGCTTCTACAAGTAGACAACACTTCAAATAAATCCAGGGTAGAGCTGGTTTAGCTTTAAGTAGCCCATCAGAGGAACACTTATACCACTCGGTCGCTGTGGAGTTCGAGATGATAAATAATCAAGCAGAATATGAAGTTCTGATCGTCAGTTTTGTTTGACCAATGAAATGGGTGCCCAGTGCTTACTCATAAGATCAGATTCACAACTAATATTGAATCAAATCAATGGCGAATTTGAGGCTCGTGACAAGGTGATGATCAAGTACTTTAATAAAGTCAACATAGAGATATGCAAATTCACACAGTTCACGATCGAGCAAGTAGGCCGGGAAGAAAATCAAGTGGTCGCCCTATTGTCAAAATGTATTTGTCTGGGGAACGGGTCACCACAAAAACTCAACAAGTCGTCCATTGAGTGACATAAGGAGATGGCTGTAGAAACTAAGAAGACCAAAAGTTGGATGGATCCCTATGTCAAATACTTAAGACGAGAAAATGCAGAAGGGATCGAAAATCCCAGAAGATTCAAATTCAAAATAGCCCAATACCTAATGATTGAAGGAAAGTCTTCTATAAATCAACAACGTTGTTGTACTTCAGGTGTGTAAAAAAAAAATAATAATAAGACCAAGGATATTCTTCGAAAAGTCTATTCTAGAGAATGTGGGAGTCACTTAGGAGGAAAGACGTTAGTGCAACGAGTCCAGTGACAAGGTATTTCTGCCCGCTTTGCTAAGAAATGCTAAAGCGTTCGCCAAAAGGTGTAAATGATGCTAGAAATACGCCCCCACTACGGCATCAGCCGACCAAAAAGCTTCAACTAATCACCAGCTCGTGGCCTTTCACTATTTGGGGATTGGATATCCTTGGACCATTTTCACCTTCCAAAGGGTAGCACATGTTTCTCCTAATAGTGGTGGACTACTTTTCAAAGTGAATCGAAGTCAAAGCTCTTGCCCAAATCACTACAGAAGTATTCCAAAACTTCATCTAGTCTGACCTAATTTATCAAGACAACCTACCACTAATCATCATCACGGACAAAAAAGTCTATGATTTTTGCCAAAGCTAAAGAATAAGCATGAAATTAGCCTCAGCTCGTCATCCCTAAACAAACACCAAACAGAGGCGACAAATAAAATTATTCTAAATCTATTAAGGAAGAAAGTCGAGGGAGCAAAAGGAAGCTGGGCGGACATACTCCCAACCATGCTATGGGTCGTCAAGACAACTCCCACAGCAACTAGGAAAACATTATTTATGTTATCACACTGGATTGAGGCTATGCTACTGGTAGAATACAACCACCACAGCCAAAGGGTCCTCACAGCTACCATGTCCAACGAGGAAGAGCTGTCAGGTGGCTTGAAGCGAATGGCAAAAGAGCGATGCTCGCACTGGACCTAGCCGAAGTTCGGGTAACATCAGCCCTTCGAGAAGAGGAAGTCAAATAGGAGAGTCGCCGATACTACAACATACATGTCCGGAAGATAACTTTTTGTCCCATGGATCTAATACTGAAGAATGTCGATCCCTCAGCACGAGGTCAGGCGATCGGAAAGCTGAACTAGACATGGAGCGGTCCCTATATCATCAACCATGGTGCGAGGGCTGGAGCGTACAAGCTGAGGACTTACGTAGGAAATGAAGTCCTCCAGACCTGGAGTGGGGACTACCTCAAAAGATTCTTCCCTTAAATCTAACGCATTTTGTATCAATACTTTTTAATAAAAAGCTTTTTTCTCTCATTTTATTTATGATTTTGAATTTTACGCCTCTCTTAAATTCCAAAGAGAAAATGAACACTTTGTTGATTAAGAATCGAAAATTTCATGCCAAAATAACCGACGGGACACTGAGAGAATCGGAAAGTCCCCAGAGCATCTATTTGATACTCACAAATCTAAAATTTCTAAAAAGAATAATGATAAACAGCGATGCCATAGACGTCTGATTGGCAATGAGGGTTGGCTCAAGCATTTCCTTTACCAAAAGCTTAAGTTCTTTAGCTCAAGTTGAACAAACAACCGGTGAAGGTTCCCTGCACAATAGTGAAAAGCTAGCGAAGGGTACGGCGATAATCATCATGGAGAGGGATGTAGGCGGCCACCTCCCATAGAGAGGGGATCTACCTAAGACTAAGGCTTAATTGAGAGATTGGGACCCATGCGAGAGAATGGATAAAACCCTGCTTCAACGCCCCAACAAATACCAACAACGATTTAAGACAACAGAACAAATAAAAAGAGGTGGGTCTCTTAGGAAAAAGAAGGGATTTTTTAATTTATTTAGAAGAGGGGTCGGCACTACTCTTAAGGGTTGTCTCGTCTTGGAGTGAGTCTTCGAGTATCTAGTGTGTGGAGAGTGAGTGTCTTGAGGGTTTTTGTCTTGTGAATTTTGTTAAGACTTTGGAGTTTAGGGTTAGGTTTTATGTAGAGAGGATTTTCTTCTAGAGTTGTAAGAAGAGAGGGAAGGTGAGAGATTTTTTCTTCATTACACTTCTAAGAGAGAATTCAGTGTTGAATGTAAAGAGAGACAGTGCTTCAAGAAACATCAAGGGATTTGTTTGAGGAGGAGTGTGATATAAGTTGTGTTCTTTTCTTTCTAATTTTGTAAACATATTTTTATATATAAAATTCATGTTTTGTTATATCTTCCTCATGAATGCTGAGTAGTCTCCTTTGTCCTTCTTCGTACAATGAGATATGATTTTGTGAAGAATTAATATTGTTGTGAAATGTTTTAAATGTTAATAAATTGTGATGATTCGAACTCTGATCTTCATTTACTATTCAATCTGACCAATTGAAATATTAAAATTTATTGAGAAACATAAAATCCGAAAGGGTTGTGCTTTCTACAACTAAGTGAAAGTCACATTCAATTTCATGGAAGAGAATGTAGTTCATGGAGTTGAGTTCAAATAAATATGAAAATATATTTTGATGGGCGTAGAATAAGAGATTTTAGGGTGACAGACTAAAAGCTCCAATTTGGTCAAGTTGTTTGGAAATTAAAGCGAAATGTTAGCCCTCAGGCAAGGGGAAGTAGGAGCTCTGGAATGAGAGCCAGTTTCCTCCCAGCCTAACCACGGATTTATGGATCAAACTCTGGATTAGCAAATATCCTTTATGCACTCAGCAGAGGGTAAAGAATAGGATTGCTCCTATTTGGCACAATACAAGATTTCACTAACCATAAACTCATTGTAAAGGGAAAGGAAGCTTTCTTCAATTTAAACTCTTTGTCACAAAGCTTCGTTTAGCCTTAGTAAATTTAACTTTGAAGTTTCAGAAATAGCTTAGTTAACTTAGTTCTTTTAGCTACATTTCATTAGCATACATTAACTTACTTTCGACTTGCTTTTCTTACTTAAGTTTCTATAGTTTGAATATTGTATTTTACGTTATAACCATAAGAATTTTCGCCTCCTTGTGAGATCAATACTTAAAACTCCATTCGAGCTCTTTATTACTTGAGCGATGTGCACTTGCGTAAAACCTAAAGTGTGTGAACTATTATCTATATTTTATAACATTTTGATTTTGCATATTAGTCGTCTCAGAAGATTTAAATTGACATAAAATAGTAAACACCAGGGGTGCATCAAGCTACCAACAAACAGGGCACTACGCAGAATTAATATGACAAAGCAAACAAAACACTAGGCAAAAAGTGAGGTATAGACAAAAACAAAAAGAGAAGAAAAACTTTTCATTTCTTCAAGCAAAAGGATTTACATATGGAAAGCCTTTCCTTCCGGTTACATATATTTTTTATTACAAAGAATAACTTGTGAGATATGACCAGGCAAAAAAAGTTTTATGTCGAGAATCAATATTTACAGGAACACACAGAAAGAAGAAAAATAACAAAAGGCCTAGATAGTTGTGGATCTGCCATCACCTTCAGCTCAGTCTCCGCTCAGAAGCTCTGCCTAGCGACCTTCATCTAAAATAGAAAAGAGGATGACGAATTGGTCCATATCCACCCATTTCGGCTCTACCAACCCTCCCTTCACAAAATGCATGGTAGTAAAGGCCATTCCCGCTTGGATCTGTTCGGAAAGCGCCTCAACATGATATTCTTGTGCCACCATCTCAACAATTCTTTCCTCAAGTTCTTTGATATTCTCCGTCAAAGTTGCCACTGTCCACTCGTATTCATCCGCCCTTGTCTCTCATGCCTGGTTTAATTCCATCAATTTTTTTTCTCCAAGTGGACAAGTTTCACCTTGGCTTTTTGTTTGTCAATTGTCGTCTCGGACATCAGTTTATCAACTGCCATCTTCTTTCGCTCCTCCCGAATGAGGGCATTTGATTGAAAATGGGCAATCGACCACGCCAGCATGTTGAATCAATCAGAAGCTTCTCCCAGATCTGCATATCTCATCATCTTCAACGCAAGTTCCAAGCCTTTTACCGAACTACCTTCTCTAGGAGGCATGGGTATACTAAAGTCACGGAGGTCTTCCCGAGAGGCAAGCCGATGTGTCAATGTATCTGAGTTTCTACCATGACGAAGCGGGCACCCGAGTTCCCCCGCACATTATAATTCCCTCCATCGTGTAGACGCGTCTTGAAGGAGAGCCTCCTTCCTGCGACACGAGAGCAGCAGAGAGCTTGCTCAAGCTAGCTCTTCCCCTTCCGGCAAGGAATTGCCTGCTCACAAGGTTCGGCCTCGGGATTCTCCTTGCCTCCCGAATCGGATGCTACCTCAACAGGAAGCTTGGACCAGCATGGTGAATGTGGGAGAGGTCCGACAGGGGTGGACTGGAGGAAGGAGGCAGCAGGTTAAGGTGGCAGAAAGGTTTGCTAGGCGATTGGGAGGTAGGTCGGAAGGTGTGATAGAAAGCTAGGAAGGTGGGACAACGGCTGGGAAGGGCGAGACAACAAGTTAGCTGCTGTAAGGGAGCCGGTGGGCTCCAGGAAAGGGCCTGAAAGAGGTGGACTGCAGGTTGTTGCAGCAGAAAGGGACTCGGCAATGCAGGGGGAAGCTGTTGAAGTTCGAGGTGGTCGGCGGCTAAGTGAAGTGGAGTATGAAAGATAAAATAAGAGATACAATCACCATCTCGAAGTAGGATAATGTCTGAGCACCACCTCCTTGGATACAACCCACAAAGGAAAAAAGGATTTCACACAGGAATCTGAAATCAGCAGTTAGAAAATAACTAAACCGTACATCCAAGACTCTCACAGTGAAAAAATAGAAAAGGAAAGCTCCCACAAGGAAATCACAGAAAATAGAGGGGAAAGGGAGCGACAGCAATGTCGCTCTCCTTAAATTGTCGCTTGATCTAGCATGATGCTAAAAAAGGCACGACGGGGCGCCGGAGGCCGCTCGCCCAGTCAGGATTCTCGCCCGAGCCGCTCAGTCAAGATTCCCCTATACCAACCTTAATTGAGCCAATCGGCTCACTAGCGAGAGTTCCGCTCCGGCGATTCTGCTGCAGGAGAGCCCCGCGTCAATCTCCTGAGGTTGGGTTGGGTTCTCATGGTATGGAAGTAAATCCTCTGGTAAGTTGATCATGTCGGTGCAGTAATTCCACAATATATTTTGGTAGAATAAGTAACTATCCTCTTTTGGCACATCCCGAGCAGGAGCTCCATATAGAGGTTGGTTCCCGCAATGCGACTGTCTAGCCCTTACATTTGAAATATTCTCCTTCCACTTCTCGTGCGTAGCATGTGGTGATTGAGTAATAAGTATATAACGAGAACTCAATTCTGTGATGAAATCTATGGCATGCTACGCCACTCTCACTGACAACCCCTTAAGAGAGACCTCCCCACAAATATGACCTGGATCCCATTGCAAAATTTTTGTCTCCATCAAGCTCCTCAGGCCCATTATAAAGTTGGGGTTTATCTCTCCCATCTAGACATCTGATGATGTGTCCCATAACATATGAATATCTCCATGTAATGTTCTCGATATGGCACACAATGACCTCATTTCTGTCATGTTGGACATCTTTCCGTCGGAGCAACTCAGGAGAGGATCTCTACATTTGAGAAATCTACATCTCGCTTAACCGTGTTGGACCTGTATCTGATGTCTAATGCTCTGTTGGCTGCCCATTATCTCAGAGTCACCTTCTAGAGTAGCCACTGTTACCTCTGTTGGAATCTCTATCTAGGGGTCAACTAGATTTGATGGTGTCTCTACTTCGCTAGTTGAAAGTGGAGAATCCTCTCGGAAGAATTTATCTTCTTCCTAATAATCATTCAACTGGAAGCTTGTTCTCCTTATTTATGTCCTCACCGCCTTCAGTGCTTACGATATTTATATCCAACTTTTCAATGACGCCCTGCTCAGTGAAATAGATCACTCTACTAGTTGTGCATTCTACTTCAACATGTCCAAATCTATGGCACTTGCCACATTTTCTAATTGTGATAGATTTACAAAGTGATTTCGCTGGATAGTAGATAAGGGGTCGCTTGGAGATGCGGTCTCTCCATTTTTTATGCTAGGATCTGTAACTTCTGAAGAGTTGATAGGAACTGACGCTATGTTTTTCGCTTTATCTTCATATCTTCTCATCCTTCGATCTTTCAGATCACGGTCGAGGGTAACCTCTAATGGAATTTCATCTTCAATGTCCGTGATTCACTGTCGAAGTTAGCGAATCTCTCGTCGTATCTCCTCCCACGTAGGCCCGAACATGTATCTTATTAGTGACATGGCTAAAGTTTAAGGTTGAAAGGTGAAATATGGTGCTTGAGACTAATTGAAGGTATATACAATTTGTTTGGGATGGCTGATTTTGAAACCAGCAAAGAGAATTTAGAGTTTGGTTTTGGAATGGGTGTTTTAAGGTTGAAAAGAAAATTTTACCGTTTGGGGTAAGGACACTAGGGAACCCTATGATAGCACTAGGGTTGGGCTAGCTCTGATACAAAATGCTACCAGAAGAAAAGACCCAAACTACAAAAGCAACTTTTATTAATAGCATCACCAAAACATAAGATGACACAATCAAACACCTCGAAAGTGTATCCTAAGGGCGGTAAAGGTTAGCTCGTTGGATCCGAAGGCTTGGGCTAGCAAGGGTAAAAGCAGGAGAGGGCCGACAAGAGTTGAAAGGTGGATTGGAGGAGGGAGGCAGCAGGAAGCTTTGTTGAGCGGCTGGTAAGTAAGCTGGAAGGTGAGGTAGCAAGCTGGGAAGGCAGCAAGCTAGCTGATGTAGGGGAGTAGGCGGGCTGCAAAAAGGGCCTGAAAGGGTTGAAGAGCAAGTTGCTGCAGCAAAAAGGGAGACAGCAGTGCAGGGGAAGCTATTGGGGGTGGTCGACAACTAAGAGAGGTGGAGGAGGAGGAGGAGGAAGAGGAAAGCTAAAAGAGGCGATACAATCACCACCTTGGAGTAGAATACAATCGCAGCATGACTTATTGTGCAATTTAGGGCAAACAAAACGCAAATTCAGAAGAATAACACAAAGATTTAACGAGGTTCGGCATAGACATGCCTACGTCCTCGGGAGCAGAGCGGCGAATTTCACTATTTCAGAGGAGTTACAATAGTTCGGTTCAAATCATACCCATGGGGTTGCACCTCTATTTATAGATAAAACCACCCATAGATAAATTACAAACTCGCCCTCGCTCCCCCTCAACTCACTAACTACGAAGAGACACATCTCTTCACTAAGAGACTCCATCTGCCGGTATATGAGCCACATACCTAACAAATCTCCACATTGGCGAATATCCAGCCCCTTAGGAGAAATACACATGGAGTTTCTTAAACCAAGTGAGTTGAGTAACCAAACCAACTAGCAACGCACCTGCTAACATTCAACAAGTTCAAGTCACCCAAGAAATTGTTGATAATATCTGGCTTGGTCAACCGTGTCATCTAGCACCCAAAGCACATTCCTGTTCGCACAAAAATTCAGCCAAACTACCGCGAACACCTTGCCCAAAGCCTTTTCCTGTTCGCGTCAACGCCTCAGCTGAACTCCACCTGTCGCAACTCCTCCTGCGATGAACTTGCGAACTGTGCTTTGCCTCGGCCGCGATTCACTTGTCGCGATCCACCTGTTGCAAAATCACCTGCAACAAACCTGCGAACACCAGCTGTTGAACACCATCTGTCGCTGCTGCACTTGTCGCAACTCCTGCGACAAACTTGCGAACTCCTGCCGCAACTGCACATGCCGCAACTCCTCGTGAGACAAACCTGCGAATTCTGCTGCAACTCGCGAAAAACTCCTTTGTGAAATTTTGTCACGCGTCCGCCACTAAGGCTATCGCGCCAATCGTCTATCGACAAGCATGCTGCTGAAACTGGCAGCAACTGCAGGAACCTCCGGCCGTTACCCGACCTGCTCCGCTCAATCTGCGAAGTCCTTCCTGTTGCTTTTGCTCGCAAGTCCTCCGCCGAACCAACTGTTCGCGAATCCTTCCACCTGCGCAGACGCTTTCTTGTCACTGACAATAACTGCCCTCAAGTCCTCCGCAGAACCAAAAGTTCGCGGTGACTGAACATCCACCTGGACTTTCGTGGATCTTTCTACCTGGCATACACAGTAACTTCTGCGTCCCGGCTGCTCGCGCAATCCGGTCAATCTGCCAAAGCTGAACTGCTCCGCGACCGAACTGCTCCACCTCGATCGCAACCCACAAATTCTTTTTGCGCCAAGCTGCTACGAGCCTTTCAGCACCCTCTGCGCCTTCATCCACTCTCCGCGATCTGCGCCAAACTGCTGCGAGCCTTCCAGCGCCCTCTGCGCCTTCATCCACTCTCCGCGATCTGCGCCAAACTGCTGCGAGCCTTCCAGCGCCCAATCTGCGCCTTCATCCACTCTCCGCAATCTGCGCCAAACTGGTGCGAGCCTTCCAGCGCCCTCTGCGCCTTCATCCACTCTCCGCGATCTGCGTTAACTGCTGCGAGCCTTCCAGCGCCCTCTGTGCCTTCATTCACTCTTCACAATCTGCGACAAACTGTTGCGAGTCTTCCAGCGCCCAAAATGCGCCTTCATTCACTCTTCGCAACCTGCGTCAACCTCTGTGTCACCTGCCGCAGAACTCTTTGAGCAGCAAACTTCCTTCCGCATCACCTACCGTGGAACTCTCCTAGGTAAAAATTTTTCTAGCGGTAGAATTATTTTCTGCCAACAGAATGATTTCCTTCTATTTTGATTTCCTCTGCTTGTCAGGATTAACTT
The DNA here is from genome assembly GCA_022702705.1 of Papilionanthe hookeriana x Papilionanthe teres. Lineage (NCBI taxonomy): Eukaryota > Viridiplantae > Streptophyta > Magnoliopsida > Asparagales > Orchidaceae > Papilionanthe > Papilionanthe hookeriana x Papilionanthe teres. Next base: position 124,040,326 of record CM040421.1, on the reverse strand, counting down.
CTTCTGCCAAACAGTAAACAAAATTAATGCCCTGGAATCCTAATTCCCTCTTAATTCCATTTCCTCTGGCTGAAAGAGATTAAAAAGGAATTATTAACTGATAATCACTCCGCTGAGAAGCAATTAGTGCCAACAGAGTTAATTAACGTCAACAAGAGTTAATTCCTTCTCCTTTGACAGAGAATATTCTCTCGGATTCCTCCTTAACTCCACTCGCTGCGCCAACCGCGACTCCCTGCGGACTACCGTTTGGATCGCACGATCTCCTCTCGCGCGAATTGCCCGCCTCCTCGCTCTCGACCGCGAACTTCCGCCCCCACCGTGTGCGGAACCGCTCGCGAAATTCTTGCGGCGCGTTGCACTGTTCGCAAAACGGCGGAGCCTCAACGCATGTTCGGCGCGAACCGTTGCGCCCCTCGAGACCGCCAACTACCCCGCCAACTCGCCGCGGCGCTTTCTCGGCCGCGAACCAGTCTCACTTGTCGTGAACTCGCTCCTTGCGCGAAACTGCCGAGGCCGCTACAACCGTCGTGACATCCTCTCGCTCGGCGCGATTCGGAACCTCTCCGTCGCAGAGAGGAATTAGGAACCGAACTCTCGAGGGAATATTCCTCTACTAGTTTGATTCCTTATTCTCCGATTTATTCCTCGGCGCCAACCGCAGCAGGAATAAACCCGTCGATTCTTCTTCTCCGCTCCCGTCCGAACCGCTATACGAACCGCTCCGAAGCTGCGTTCGAACCGTCGCGCTCCGCTCGAATTTCTCCACTCCGCGCTCAAACACGCGAACCGTTTCGCCGCAACCGAACCGGATCGCCCGGCCGCTTGGAACCGAAATCCGCCGATCGCCGCTTCTTTCATGTCCGCTCGTCGTCGAACGACGCTTCTATTCGCGTAGTAGCCGTGCGCGGACCGCCGTGACGGTTCTCGAACTTAACTCGCCGTGAACTATTGCGACGGTTGTCAAATTCCTCCGCACGATTCCACCAACTGTTGTGAACCGGCCGGTCGAAAACCGTCGCCTGAAACCGTTCGCACCTCTTGTCAACCGTCGTGCCTCATCACAGAACCAACGTGAAAACTGCCGGTCAACTGCCTCGGCGTCCTCTGCCGAAGCCGCTCGTCATGTCAATTGTCGCTTGGAACTGCCGCAAACCGCGAAACCGAAGCCTCTCCTTCGCAAGACACCGCAAACTCCACACTCTGCCTCGACCTGTTGCGCGAACCGTGGCGAGGGCGGGAAACCGCCCGCCGCTCGGACTTGCGCCAATCCGAGCTCCGGAGACCCCTCCGTCGCTCTTGCGGCTCGCGGACGCTCCCGTTACTCGCTTCCCCGGAAAAAATTAAAATTAAAAAATTTCCTTTGTTGGATTCATACGCGAAGCCCGGAACCCAATACCGGCGAATCGGAAGAGATCCCAAGAAGGAATCCCTCAATTCCTTCTTCCTTCAAGGTGCGGAACTCCTCAGGCTCTTCAAATCGGAAGCCAGACCAAACTCCGACTGTTCCGTCTCCAACTGCATAAGCCGAACTTATGACCGGAACAGAACTTCTTTTCTCTTCCTCTGCCGCAAATCAAAACTCAAAAATCTTCTTCGATCTTCCGCGTCGATCTCTTCACCCCTCGAACCTCGCTCTGATACCAGTTGTTGTGCAATTTAGGGCAAACAAAACGCAAATTCAGAAGAATAACACAAAGATTTAACGAGGTTCGACATAGACATGCCTACGTCCTCGGGAGCAGAGCGGCGAATTTCACTATTTCAGAGGAGTTACAATAGTTCGGTTCAAATCATACCCATGGGTTTGCACCTCTATTTATAGATAAAACCACCCATAGATAAATTACAAACTCGCCCTCGCTCCCCCTCAACCCACTAACTACGAAGAGACACATTTCTTCACTAAGAGACTCCATCTACCGGTATATGAGCCACATACCTAACATGACTACCTCCTTGGATACAACCCACAAAGAGAAAAAGGACTAGAATACAGTCGGAGCATGACTACCTCCTTGGATACAACCCACAAAGAGAAAAAGGACCACACATGAATCTGAAATCAACACAGCAGAAAACTTAACATGACATCCAGAAAACAACAATCTAAAGACTCTCACAAGGGAAAAACAAAAAAGGAAAACTCCCATGAGAAATCACAGAAAAGGAAGGAGGGGAAAGGACTGGCGGCAATGCCGCCCTCCTTAAACTGCCGCTCGATCTAGCTGATGCTAAAAAAGGCACGAGATGGGGCGCGTGAGCCTGCTCATCCTGTCAGGATTATCGCCCGGGCCGCTCGGCCAAAGATTCCCCTGGACTGACCTCAATTGAGCCGGTCGGTTCACTAGTGGGAGTTCCTGCTCCCGCGATCCCGCTGCGGGAGAACCCCGCTCCCGCGTGGTCATTGCAAACCCTGCGTCAACTAGCTAAAGCTAGGAACCTTTAACATTTAATTTAGCATAGCATTGAGATATGGTTAAATAATCATGAAATTAATCTTATGCTACGTATGGGTATCAAAAGTCAACCTGACCTAATAACCAGTTCCAAACTCAACTTTAAAAATTCAGGATCAAGTTGATCCGATTACTAATAAGGTTTTCCAATTAAATTATATTCCTAATTATTATGTGACTTGGAGTTGGGTTGATAGAAAAATCAAAATTGGCCCTATTATCTTTTGATTTCGGTTTGCACATGTCCGAGCAAAGTTAAATGGCCAATATTCATGTTAATCGGGTCAGGTTGAACTAAGAAATTATGTGATACATGTAATAAATGGGTTAAATGAGTCAAGTTCAGGTTAGTCAGGTTAAGATCAAGTAATGTTTGAGTCAAATATATTAAATACATAATAAATGGCTCAATTCGAGTCAAGTTTATTTGGAATAGGTCAAACATGATATGGCAACCAGAATTCACACCCCCATGTCCATGCATGTATAACAACTAGGGCATTGAATCTAATGGCCATGTAACAGGTCACTGAACTGATAAAATGAGGCTAAATGTTATCTAGACGAGGGGGAGGTTCCTAAGTTGTTTTCTCAGTTGAATGGCAAAAGTACTATCCTGCGTAGGCTATTTTGAAATAAGCTAAGCATTTGATCTTTAAATTCCAAAGCTTGTTCTCTTTTTTTATCTTTCTTTTTTTCTTTTTTTTTTCTTTTTTTTTTCTTTTGTCATTCCACGATTCTTTTTCATTTTCCCCCTGTTTTAGCAAGTAAGTAGCCACCTGAAGGCTAGCATGAAAAAGCAGGTAGCGGTTTCAAAGTCCTTGAACCCCGGATGAACGCAGCTCCTCGCCAGCTGCTCTTTCATATGCAGCATCCAACCCCAAATCCAACGCTTCTGTCAACTATCAACAAGGAAATTTAGGCCACTACTAACATAGAACAAACAAGGAACTACCTTTCATAATGGTCGGCCCACGAAGCCAGAGTTCACCCCGATGGCCCGGAGGCAACACCTCCCCCGAATCTGGGTCTACAATCCTCGCCTCAAGATTCGCCGAGATGCTGCCCACCGACCCCAATACGCCGGTCGCTACCGCAGTTGTAACCCCGCCCCCCGTCTCGGTAAGCCCATAACCCTATTAAAGAGAAATGCAAAAACACAAAACTGATGAATCCCTACTCTAAAATCCAACTCACGATTATAATTATATAAAGGCCGTCCAGTGCAAATTTTCGATACGCTGTTTTGATAAACTCCTCCTTTTCGAGGTAGAAACCTGGATGATTTGGATGGCAGGGAAGCGAGCGCGGAAGCGTTCCGAAACCTCGCAGCTGAGCGGCGCACCGCCACATCCAATAGTATCCAGAGATGATAGGTCCCTCCGATCAACCTCATCCGACTTCAATATCGCCACCACGAGCGGTGGCGAGACAGGCATGAAGGTTACGCGATACTTCTCCACTGCCCGCAACATCGCGGCAAAATGGAACCGTTCCATGAGTACTGACGTCTGCCCCAATGCTGCCGTCCGCAGCAGCAAGAAGAAACCGAAGATGTGGAACACTGGAATTGTGAAGAGTGCCACCGCCGGCAGGTCTCGCTCTAGCTTCGCGGAGTGGAGGACTTCGAGCAGCGCGATGAGGTTGCGGTGGGTGAGCACCACTCCCTTAACCCGGCCCGTCGTACCAGACGAGAAAAGGATCGCGGATGAGTCCGATTGTCTGACCACCGGTGCTGGCGGAAAAGGAGAATTAGGGGTATGGAGGAGTGACTGGAAGCGGGGTGAGTCTATGAGGATCGTAAGGAGGGAATCGGGAAGATTAGGCGCCGTGGCGGAGATAGCAAAGGCGATCTTCGGACGAACGAGGTGGATCTGGCGGGAAAGCTCGGAAGGGGTATTGAAAGGGTTAGTGGGGCAGACGACAGCGCCGATAGAGAGGAGAGCGAAGTAGAGGATCGGAATCTCGAGTCGAGCGGGCGAGAGGATGAGGGCCACGTCCCCGGGGGATAGGCTGAGGCGGGAGAGAAGGCAGGCTGCAAGTGCTCGAGCTTGAGAGAGGAATTCCGGGTAGCTGAGAGAACGGCCAGATTCGGAGTCGATGAATGCGGGGTTAGTTGGAAGAGGGGTGGGGAGGACGGATATAGCGAAGGAAACTACGGAGAGTGGAAGGGACTCGCAGGGAAGAGTGACCCCAGGGTAGAGGCTGTGGAATGTCTTCGTCGCAATGCAATAGCCGCTTCTGGGGTCAATCTCTGGCGCCGGCGAGATCGCCATGACTGACGCTGGAAACTGCTACACGCAGGTTTGGACTCCACACAGCGAGGAAAAGGGGATAACGGAAAATCCAGGGAATGTTTGGTAGCATAATTTTAAAAGAATATAATCTTGAATTTTAGCTTACTCAGCTAAACATAAATAAAAATGAAGTTAAATCGATTTTTTTTTTTTTTTTTTTTGGGTTCGATTTTCTTCTTGTATTTTATCTCTTTTAACATTTAAATTGAAATTAATTAATCTAGTTTAAAATTGAATTAATAATTTCTTTGGTTTTATTATGGGCGTCAATATAAACCTGAATTTATTGAATTTACTAAATTTTATTTTAAATTTAATTATCATATATAAAAATATATTTTTAACTATTTATAACAAGAATTTAATAGAATTTGTGAAATATTAAAAATAACTATGAAGAATAAATAATTTGAATTTTTTTTAAAAGAGTAAATTTTTCATATCAAATCCCCTTTAGGAAGATCAAATGAATGGATTATCATTAGTTACATGATCTTAAAACAACAATTTGAAATAGGATTATATTTAGAAACTATACTTAATAGCAACTCATTAATTTACGAAATTTAACCAAAGTCAATTAGAAAAAATTAAACTCTTTAAAAATATAATCCAATCCAGATATAAAAAATTAGTACACACAGAAAGCACTTCTAATATTCATGAAGTAGACATAAGACCAATTCAAAATCAATAACTTCTAAATAATATATAGCTACTGCAGTTATTCTTGTCGAATGCTGCAATTTAGAAAGATTTTCTTCTCATCTAGATATTATTGGCTGAATGAACCAAGCTAAGAATATTTTTCAAGAAAATATGCAATGAGCTATTCGAATTAATGAAATCATTTCGATCGAAAAACCTTTCCAAACTGAAAATGAAATAAAAGACTTCATTAATGTTTTAACCGAACATCAATTCATGAATAATCATATTAATTATCCTTCGGTTGATACTCCGAATCCTTCCGAGAATCAATCTATAAGAAGACTTATTCAATCCAATTCTAATGAAGCAACAAAATCCAAAGTACTAGTTCTTATGCACGTTTCCTACCACCAATGGTTAAACGTGTTCTTACATCTATACCAAATCAATTAGGATCAAAATTCCAAAATAATATTCAAGAACCTATTAGTGGACATGTTATTTATTTAAATATTGATTGTTGCAAAAACATTAATGAAGTAATTGACAAATGGGTAATAGAAAATGGTTTAGTTTACGAGCCAAAGATGCTTATAGATTTTTAGAAAATACACTTAATTGAATTGCAAAAAATGATTTACTGGACTAAATGATAATGAAAAATAAAGTATTAGAGATACTTGTTTATGTGAAAAAACTATCAGTACACCTAGGAAATGGCCAAATACTTATGGTGATTTTCTAAAAGGTGAATTTTTAGGATATAAAATTAAATATACCACTGAAATAGAAAAATAAAAATACCAATCAAATATTACTAAACAAAAGATAATAGCATTAAATATTTGCAATATTTGTAATTAAATGAATATAATTATGATTATCAAAATTTCTCTTATGATATCTTAGCTGATAATAGACTATTATATTTAGATATATATTTTTATAAACTACCAAAACTATATAATATTTTATGGAGATAAGAATTTACAAAACTGCATCCAAGTTACATTATTTTAGGAAGATGTATACAATACACTTCATAAAATTTCGCTAAATCTTGTCAACATGTCGATTTACATAAACAAAATAAACAATATAAATAATCTTTATGTTATGAAAAATCAGATTAGTTGCTCAACAATAGAGATGCTTACATTCACATCACACTTATCAATACTCTATAAAAAAAGAAAAGGAAAAAAATCTTTAAGAAAGTATATAAAAGAAATTTCAATCCTAACAAACAAACTTTTAGAAAAAAAAAAGATAAAAATACTAATAATAATATAAATACTAAAAAATTTAGAATTAGTAAATGTTGGAGTTGTAAACAAGAAGGACATTATGCAAATGCTTGCTCTCAAAAACTTAAGATAAATAATGTAAAATCAATGGCAGTTATCGATGAAAATGAGTTAGAACCCATTTTTGATTTTTCTGAATAAATAACGAAGAAGACCTTTATGAACTATCAGATACTGAAGACCACCTAATAAAGATAAGTTATTTAGACAATGAAATAGAATAATGTTTGTATTCTGACTAATGGATGAGAACCTTAAATAAGATATAATTAATACAATTTTATTGAATTTGAAAGACATATTACATTATCCGAAGAAGCTTATAATAAAATATGAAAATGAAATTATCCCTTGGAACTAAAACTGTCTTGATATACATATTTTCCTCTGGAAAAGAAGTATACATTACAGTATTTACCAGGGAGAACATCCTATTGATATCATAAATATAGAAGGAAGAACTCGCATACCTCATTATAATCCAACAAATAAAACAATAAGATTTAGAAAGAATCAAGAATCCTGAAAAATATAAATATATATTTTTGGAGAAATTCAGATCTTAATTAAAGCATACAAAGGTATTGATTGTCCAATTGCCATTTGGATTTATGATGATAGAATTATACATTCTAAAAAAGAGGAGTTATACAAGAAAATTTATGTTATCAAACTTTAATGTTTAATTTACATCCAACTTATGGCGTAAATATTAATGATCAACACCTAGATCGATCTCTTATATTACGACATAAATTAGATAAAGTGATCATGCAATGATAGTGTTGTTTATAGTTTACTTATGAAACTGCCTATGCGTATAGCAATCAACATAATATGGTCGCATTTAAACCACACACCAATCTAATCCATTTAGATCCTCTCTTCTCTCATATTTGTTAAACTATTCAACCCAAAAAAATTAGTGATTTAGAAATTGCACCTCCTACATCCAGTCTTCCACTTTATTTCAATGAAGGAAGAAGTTATGAGATCCAATGGCATCAATGACTTAGCTTCAATGAAAATTATAATTCACTTGCTAAACAATCTCGACGTTCTCTTGAAGCAAGTCAATATATCTTTCTCACTCGAACATCTACTAGCCTGAAAGAATATAACAATAATCAATTATTAGTGTCAGGATATTATATCACACCGAACAAATGGTGTACAATTTTGTTAGATACAGGTTCACATCGTTCACATACAAATCGCAACTTAGTTCCAAAAAATTTTTATGTTTTAAAAGAAACTCCATCTATATATATATATATATATATCAAGACTATCTTGGACAGAAGCACTTTTGTTTATATCAAGACTATCTTGGACAGAAGCAATTTTGTGTTCATGAAGCTAATCTACTTTTTGGTTTCTGGGATATTTCCCATCAACAAATTGATTTCCAACATTTATTCTTAACTATGACATAAATTCTAATCAAATTTTTGTGGGATTGGAATTTCTTCAACAATAAACTATTACTTTTACACATAATATCATTCATATAGATAACATTATCTTACCACGCAATGCCAAGTTTTCATACCTACATTGCAATAGAATTATATATTCCTACATGTGAACCTATTCCTATACATGTTTTATGTGATATTGGTAGTGATATTACTATCTGTAAAAAATAACTGCTTCCATAACATATACCACTACATACCTAACCATTACTGCTTGAAACTTTTATTGGTCTCCACACTATCAATGACTATCGTAGTAATCGATTAATAATTATTCAATCTGCTATTAATAAAATACTTAAGTTATGGTGTCTATCGGATGATGGCCTTGATTTTATCCTTAGAAATAACTTCTTCACAATCCTCACCTTTACCCCAATCCCAGACATCCATCACCTTGGTTACACCAACGCATCACCAACTTCTTCGTCCCATAATCCGCACTCGACTTTTCGTACTTCCGCCCCTAATTTTTCACAGCCAACGCGGTGATTCTACTCTTGATCATTTAATCAAAACTACTTTTCCTCATCTATTTACTCTTCGCTTATATACATATACATCATTTTCCCCAAAGCTTTTAAAACTCATTGAATTACATGTTTTTGCATCCTCTTTATTTACACCTTCCTTTTCTGAAAATCTTTTACAGTATTGATCTCAAGATGAACCCGCAGTAAATATTGAACCAATTAATCCTTCTCTGATTATTTGGGCACCCTATGAAATACACATATGAAGATAAAAAAGAATTTCAGATTCAAGTTCACGAACTATTGAACCTCAAATTAATTGAAGCAAGTACTAGTCCACATAGTATTCCTGCTTTTCTTATACGAAATCATGATGAACATGTTAACAGAAAAGCATGTTTGGTTATTTACTATAAAAAACTTAACTATAATACAAAATTTAATGGTTATCTCTCACTAAATACAGAAGTATTGTTAAATCATATCAATGATGTAAAATGGTTTTCTAAATTAAATTGTAAATCTGGCCTCTTTTATGATGCACCTAAATAGTAGATAATTTACAGCTTTTGGTACTCCTCAGGGTCACTACCAATGGATTATATGTCATTTGGTTTAAAAAATGCACCACAAATATTCCAACGACGTATGGATACTATCTTTGCTGATTTATCTGAATGTTGTCTTATCGATGTTGATCATATTTTAATATTTAGTTAGACTATTACGCAACACTTAAAAAATTTATCTTTATTCTCCCAGAAAACACAAAAGCATGGAATCACTCTAAGTAAAATGAAAGCTATTTTTGTGACTGATACTATTGAATTCTTAGGACTTATTATATATATGGGCACAATTGAATTACAAGATCACATTTTAACAAAATTTGATTATTTTAAACATAATACTAATCAGAAAGATTTACAATAATTCTTAAGATGTATTAATTATGCTGAAGCATTTATTCAAAATCTTGCAGATTTACAACCTCCACTACAGAATAAATTACACAAAAGTATAGGCTGGTCTTCGGATGAAAACAATAAAAAAATTTTACAACAAATTAAGAATCAATGTAAAAATATCCTAAAATTATATTTGACTATACCTGGTGATTATTTAATCATAGAAATTGATATTTCTGAATTAGCCCAGGGAGCAATTTTTAAATCTCAATGGAAGGATACTGAACTCTTGTGCAGGTATAGTTCAGTTATATATACAAATACAAAATAAAAATATCACATTAAAGAAAAAGAGTCACTAGAAATTAAAAAACCAATTAAAATTTTGGAAATCTTTTTAAATGAAACGTTCATGATTACAATAGACAATAAAGCAATTTTTTAGTTTATTAAATAAAAAATTATAAACTCTTTACCTAATAAATGCTTAATACGATAACAAAGTTGGTTTTTTGCAAATATGTTTGACATAGAATGTACTGGAAAAAAAGGAAAATTGTTCTTATTGACACTTTCACACGTGAATTATGCTGGAAATAAGTATGCCTTCAAATACAAAAAATATGGATATATATGATATATCTATTGAAGCCGACGATAAGTCTCTGCTAGACTTAAACAATTATTTGGAAATACTTGAAATACAAATATGAAAATTAGAATGTAAAATTTCCAACGATAAAAAATTCTAAAAAAATTAATAAAATTAAAAATTATCTTAATAGAGAAATCCATAAAGTAGATTTACCTTCTACTACTTATTTACAAAAAATACAAGATTTCATGAATCTCAAACTTACAAAGAAAAAAGAAATATCTACTCCACCAAATAATGATAAAATACCTTCATACACCAAGTTATTACAAAATACATCAAATAATTCTTAAAAGAATATTAAAGAAATAACTGATGAATGGCAATAAGCTCGCACTATAAAGTAAGAATCAATTCACAACTTTATTTTCACACGACTGAAAAATTCCAAGTCATATATGTATATTGAAATACATATTCAAGGCTTATTTCAGAATTATATAATTTTAGTCTATTAGGCATCATTTATTTTGAAGATAAAAATATTCTAAAAGAATTTCTTGTTTAAGTAATAACCCATAGATCTGAAGAAGAAGATTTATATCAAATATGGATTGAAACAAAGAATATAGATCAAACTAATATTTGCGTTTATCATATTCCAGAACATTTATTTGTATATAGTCACTGCAAGCAACCAATATGCAAAATACATGAAGCTATGTATAAAAAATGGGTAACCTTTCTTAGTAAAAATACTGTGGCAGCCAGTTGAGAAGTAAAAGAATTATTTTTCCTAAAACTACATAAGGAGAAAATACATAAATGTGTGTATTGTCAAAAATGTGATATTGTAAAAGGAATAAGAGCTAAGATAGAGGTAAAAAATTATGGAATGTAAAGGAGCTAGCTATAAGGCAAAGAAAAACATAACAATTATCAGAAAGGAAGCTTATTGTACAAGCTAGATGTAAAGCAAAGAAAAACAAAATAATTATCAGAAAGGAATCTAACAATTATTCTCCACTAACTCAATTATTTATGCAACCTTGCATAAGTGAATTATTAAATAAAATGTCAGCCATGAAGACTACAGCAGGATTTAGAGTCTATATAATTCCATCTACTCTGTATTTAGAGACAGAGAAAAATTTATCTAGTTATCCTTTTCTTTAATCTTTTCTTCTCTTATAATCTAAGTATGTGTGCTAGCCTTGATAGCTAAATAAACTTTTCTCTCTCCAATGTCGGTAAGTATATTATAAAGCATATAATGTCTTCATATTTTATTTCTATCATTTGTTTATAATGATATTATGTTAATTTGTTTTATCTCTACTGGCTACGCTAAGTGTAGGAAACTGTCGGTCGATGAATTGGAAGTTGTTGGTTACTTTAAAAATAAGTTTGATTTAATATATATTATTTTGAAATGTAGTATCTTAATTTTGAAAATACGAGACAGAATCGATCTCATATATTTAATAGTGTAAATGATCGAGCACAACATCGCAAGTGATGTACCTATCTCGACGAATAGACACGTTACTTGATAGTGAGGCTCGACTAAATGAACTATAGAATTTATAACATCTGTTTTAGTCTATAAAACCCTTTTATATTTACCGATTAATTATTTTATTTAATATAGAAGATTAAATAGGGTTTATATTAGATTGGGTTCCAAAGTTTCTTATAGAGGCAAACCCCTATAGTTAATTACATCTTAAGTGACCGAAGCTGCTTAAGAATACTCTCAATTCATATTAGTTGTTTTGCCTTCAAGAATTTCAAAGTTTAAGTTTTCTTGTACAAAGGAAACTTCAAATGGGAAGGTTCAAATAGGAAGAGTTATTTTCGGAATCCATAGGGAGAAGACTAGGGGATGTCACGGATCCGGAGGAGAACCTTGGTGACTTCTTAGACTATCCTATGGTTTAGCTTGAATTTCGAAAAGATTATTATTAAATATTTCATCCTGCCAATTTTAATTATTTAGGGCTTACACTTGCATGACACGGTCATACAAATAGGCTGAAAGATAGGAGGTTTTATATCGCAACGAACGACGACCTTAAATTCCTAAGACGAGTTAGGACTTATGTTGCACATCATGATTATACAAAAGACTAATCATACTAGATGAACCACCTCGAAGTCCTATGGCTTGTTGTATAAACTAAAAGAGGAACTTTGTTGTTGTAGACTTGTTGGCTCTCTTAAAGATATCCTTTCGCAAATCCTCGTTGTGCTGCCCACAGTGCTTCCTCCAAGCTCCTCATTGAAGTAAAAGCCATAAAATCTAAGTTTCAAAAGGTTTTACCATTTATGTTTCAATGTTACTGTTTTGTTGTTGTTGTTCAAGTGTCTTATTTGGGGAAATTTTAATTTAATTAGAACGACACCGGTTAGGATCCCACGGTTCATTCATTATAGCACCAATATTTTCTTTCAGATTTATTTAGTCTAAACAAGTTGCTGAGCTCATATAAATCGGGGAAATCTTGTTAGAAACTGTAGGTTATCTCATCCGAGAGATTCCCGTAATCCAAAAGAAGTGATTTAATAACATTCACTAGGTTTAAAAGTGTATGTTTAATTTAAAAAATGTGTTTTGTTGTTTGTTGTTTTGAAAATGTTTAAGTTTAATTTTGAAAAAAAGGTTTATCTAAATTTTGAAAATTATTGTTTTGATTTTTTTTTTGAAAAAATTTTTAACCAAGCATGCATAGTACATTAAGCCAGTAGTAAATTATAGAAATAAAATGACGATAAATAAATTGTAAATGCGTACCTGTCATTTTTTCGCTGCTCCCACTGAAATGTTAGCATTCATAATCATGTATATATTGTGAGTAAGAGCAACTACTAAGTAGTAGTGAAACCTTAATGGTTTAAGTTCAGAAGAGACTATAATTCATAACTTCGTGGACCTTAAAGGTTTTAAGGATGAACTTCTTCAAAAAAACATAATAAGTTTTATCGTTCTTCAAAATATCGAAAAGATTATAAAAATGCTCAAGAAATAACCCTGAACAACTTTTAAGAATCTTTTAAACTATTTTAAGTTCACTTGAATTTATTATGTTGTTGAATAGATCGCCCAAAGGTTCATTGGGTTTGACCTGTGCTTAATTTGTTATATCTTAATTAATTCATTAGAGAGGGGATAGACAAACTTGAGCTTGTAGTGTTTGAAGGGAATTAATCATGGTTTATCTTTCAACTAACCCTCAAGTAGCTTTAGATTGAACTTAGCTCACTACAAAGCTCTTAGCAGTCTGGGGGTAAACGTGAAATTTAGGAAAAGTCATATTAAGAAGAGTTAATTAGAAGATTAACCTATGACTCAACCATTGGTCTTGGACTTTAAATTAGTGGGTTAGTTTTTTCCTAACTTATGTCCCAAACATTTAAATCATTCAAGTCAATTTCATCTTCCAATATTCAATAATTTGGATAATTACATTTTTACCCTTCTTTTCTAAAAGAGTAGTTGATTGGTTTCTACCTCTTACCCTCACGTTTCAATCACCTTAGAACAATGCTTAAGCTCAAATATTACCCTTTAAACCCTTGGCATGTCCTAAATTTTAATTAAGAGGTGGAAAGCTGCAAATTACCATTTTGCCCTTAGGGCTCCTGTTTTCATAAAACTTTTAAATTAATTCCCGTAGGCTTGAAAGTTTGCTTACCTCTCTCATGGATTAATTGAAATATCATAGAAGAAATAATATTTTTATGATTTTTATTTTATTTTTTATAATTATTTTAATCTAAAAATAGGAATTTCCAAAGTTAATTCATTTTATCAAACAAGCTAAAGTTTCTGTCTTTGGGAAAATTGTTGGTAGTTTATATAGTCAGAGGACCACTTGGGCTAAATTTCATGAATTTTGGAATCATATGTTATTTTTTATAATTATTTGTTTTTGGTAATTAAGTAAATAGAAAATACATTTTGTTTTGAAGAATTAATTTTATATTTTTCATTGATCTCTTTGACTTCAAGGAACTCAGATAAGTTTATTTTGTATTTTTCTGATATTTATTCTTTTTATAATTGTTTTAGTAAAAAATAGGAAAATACATATTTAATCATTTAAAATTTCATAAATTTATTTAGAAAAACAGGAAAAAAATTCCATTGGTCCTAAGTAGTCAGGGGACAATTAGAAACATTTTTATGCATTTTTGTATTTTTGTTATTTTTAATTATTGTTAATTATTTTTAATTTGAATAATAACCTAAAAATGAACTTTTGTTTTAATATCGAACTTATTTTTCTTGGGTGTTGACCCACAAATTTTATATTATGATATTTTAATTTAATTTCAACGAAGCCAAGAACTTGACCCCGCTATATTATATGTATAGAATTGTATTTGTTTATGTTGTGGATGCTACGCAAGTATACGTATCGTATCAAGTAATACGAGGCTCTAGTGGAGTCCTGGTTATCGATCCTACAGGGAAAGAGAAAATAAAATAACAGCTAATTTTAAAATAATAATAATAATTCTAAAATAGTATACGAAAATTTGGAGTTCTAAAATTAAGCGCAATAAAGTAAACTAAGTATTCTAATCAGGTAACTTAACTAAGTAGAAAATTAATACGTATTGAAAGTGCGAGAAATTAAACTAATTGCTAAATAAGTCTTAACTATTCGGAAAAAGTATCTTTCCCCTTGTTTAGAAATTTAAGTGATTGATGAATTTAAATAGATAATTTTAAGGTATTGTGACAAATAGGAGCATTCCTATTCTTTACCCTTTGGTCCAGTGTAAAGAATATTGACTAATCCTATGTTTGATTACCGAATCTGCGGCTATGCTCGGGAGGATACCGACCGCCACTTCGCAGCTCCCACGTTCCCCTCGCCTGAGGGCTAACATCTACACATCAGCTCTCAAACAATAGGACCGAATTGAATATTTTAGTCTATCACACTAAAATGCTCAATTCTTCGCCCCTATTTATTTGCACCTTCCTTCCAAGGCTTTTGAATTCCCCGAATATCAGAAGTAATTTTTACTATAGTTGATAATCAACACATTTTAACAATTCAAATGACCATTTTGAAAGTAAATTAAGTTTTAAGTAAAAATTATCACAATTTATTAATATATAAAAGTACTTTTATTTTTAGTTCATCAAGTCACTTAATTTCATAACAGGGAGAAAGACTAATAAACTACTCGTAATGCATGGGAACTAAACTAAGCATGGATTTTATTTAAAGTTAAAAACAATAAATACAAATACTTATCTCAATTTATCCCCAAGCAGACTCCTCGCAGTTCCTTTGACTCTTCCTTCCAGTACAGCAAGACTCACTAAAAACTCACTAACTAAATACTCACTAAAGACTCAAAATAACTCACTTATAACACTCAAGGACTCTCTAAAACACACACTAAGACACAAAACTGCACACAAAACTGGACACTAAAGACTTAATTTCAGCTTCTATATATAAAGGTGAGCAAAGGACCAAGAGGTGTGTAAGCATCCCTTCAAAAAGTGTCCAGGTTCAATGTATCAGAGCCATTTGAACTAGCTCGCCGTCGGCGACGAACTACCTGGCTGTCGGCGAGGGTTCTAGAAGATCTTCAAACCGCGCTAGCTCGCTGTCAGCGGGCTCGGGCTCGCTATCAGCGAGACAGTTATAATTCCTTCAGAAATGTCTCCTCGTAGCCTCGCCGTCGGCGGCTCGATCTCGCCGTCGGCGACTCGAAGACTAAATTTCATTATTTTCTTCCTTTTTGATCCAAATTCGCTCCTTTTTATGATTTTTGCTTTTATCACCTAAATTCTCCATTCCTGCAATAAAATAAAGAAAATATCTTTCTTTGAAGTGCAATTTCATCAAAAATAGGTATGAATTTCTTAATAAAATTTTCGACGATCAAAATCCCCCAAACTTACTTATTACTTGTCCTCAAGTAATTTTAGTACTACATAAAAATAATGAGTTTTATAATAAAATTTTTCAATTTAAATAACTATGAATTAGATTAATTAATATCATAATAAAGTTAAATAAAAATAATTCATGTAATTTAATTAATCTTATAGAAATAAATTATTTAATTATCGAGTCTAAGATTTCTAGCTTACTATTCATTTTAGGAATGACTATATTTAAAAGAATAACTACTTAAGATATTCATATGATAAGAAATTCAAGAAAATACTATTAGGTAAAATTCTAATCCATAAACATAAGTTTGGAAATATCTAAGTTTTTCCCTTTAGGTTAATTCAAATGAAGCCAATTTTTGATAAGACCTCTCCTCAAGCTTCTCCTCATTTTTCTTTTTCTTTTTCTCTTTCTTTTTCCTTTTTCTTTTTTCTTTTTTTTTTTATTTTTTTTATGAGGATTACTGTATCTGGAGAGCCTGTTAATAATTTTGAACTTCATTTTCATCTTCCTAAATTTGAAACTTAGAAATATTTCTTAGCTTATATATACTTCATAGTTTTTTACTTCATTGATTTTCAATCTTTTCTTTTTCACTTGAATATTTAAGAATTTTAATTTTAGAATATAGTTTTCCTTACTAAAAATAGTTTACTATATTCTTATTCCCTTTAACCAAATATTTTATTCTATTTAATCAATTAAAGCACTAGAAATATTTCATTTAACCTTTTATAATAATTAAATAAAATAATTCATATTAATTAAATTGAAAAAAATTTGCTATAAAAATCATTTTATAATAATTTGAAAAATAGAAATTGAGAACAAGTTAATAACTAAATTTGTATTTTACTCCCCCCCAAACTTAAATTTTTATATCTAATCTAAATAATGAATAAGGGAAAGTAAATAAATCATACCCTCGAAGTTTAGGTATTTCTTTTTTCTTTGAAATTTTTGCGAGCTTTTTCATTTTTCATTGAACTCCGTATCGTTATTATTCTCCATATATGTATAACAATTTAAAGAAAATGCAGGGATAAAATCTAAGATAAGTATTAAACACAACAATTAAAATAACTCTACACTACACATATGAATTACTATATATTAAAAACAATTGAACTAACAGATTAACAATTTTAAAAACTTAAAACTATACAAAATAAAATAAAAACATACTAAAGAAAACTATCATCCTATTTAACATAAAAACAAATGCAATTAACTAACACAAAAACAAAAACTAACTACTATAACAATTCAAGCAAATTAATCTAATTAACATCCAATGTCTCAAAATATAAAGTACTGAATATTAAAAACATATA
This sequence comes from Papilionanthe hookeriana x Papilionanthe teres, assembly GCA_022702705.1. Classification (NCBI taxonomy): domain Eukaryota; kingdom Viridiplantae; phylum Streptophyta; class Magnoliopsida; order Asparagales; family Orchidaceae; genus Papilionanthe; species Papilionanthe hookeriana x Papilionanthe teres. The sequence goes on along the minus strand of CM040421.1, from coordinate 124,022,897 downwards.
AAGTCCTCAAAATAACTTACATCAAACAAATAAAACAAATAAAGTACTAAGCTTCAGCATCAAAGTCCCAAACTATATCATCCCCTCCTTGATCTGTAGGCTGAGAAGGCTGAGCATGATGATACTGAGTATACCTGGGGCATTCTGGAAAGACAACATCTAAATCTCCACTCCTATAACGACGTTCGGCTTCATAATATGCAATTTCATATTCCGAATGTCGCCGGAGATATTCACTATCATAATCATGTCTCCTCTCCGGATTATCAATCCTTTGATCAAAATGATCAAATCTTCTCCCCATTGTTTCTCCAAACTCGCTCAAAACTCCTCCTATGCGGGGTTAATTCATTCATCGGATCTTGTAGGGTAGGTGTGGTAGGCTCGGTGGTTCATAGCTAGTAGAGGGTATATCTCTACCGGATCGAGTGAAATAACTTCTCACTCCCGATCTCCACCCTTCATGAGATTCATACTTCTTAATGTTGGCAGTTGTGAGTGGTTTCATAGGTTCCACCCATTCTTCATCATCTCTAGCCTCAACTCCGCAGAGTTGGCGAGTGCGAAATTAATCCGGTGGTGTCCCAATCCGGCTCCACTCTCATTTCGAGGAGTGGCCAGGATGTTTTGATAAATAACTCTCCCGATGTTGATGCTTCTGTTATTCTGAATGCAGAAATTCAGAATTGCTCTATCTCGTGTTACCTCACTGTGGTGATATGTGGGTAACAGAGTAGAACAAATAAGTAATGCCAGGCTTTGGAGACTGCATTTAATTTAGAAAGAGGAAAATTCACTCTTTCCTGTCGCTTAATTTTCCAAACTCCGGTCCCATCAGTGAGAAAGTTAATGACTTCCTCCAGTGGTCCTTCCATCGTTCCAAAAGTTTCATACTCGCTAAAATGCGAGTCATGAACTTCATAGAACGCGTTAATTCTTGCAGCATTGAAATCTACAAAAAACCCTCGTACCTTTACTGGTGCATCTTCGCGGCGATCAAATTGGCATAAAATTCTTTAACCACTTCTACAGCTGCTCTATACTGAACGTAACAGAAGTTCTCCCAACCTCGTTCCTTAATAATCTGCTCTACTTCTCCTCCCGGATTTTTGAATACCCTATCCGCAATGCACTTTCTTCCTTGTATGTTTTCAAAATATTTAGCCTGTGCTCGTGCATTGATGAATCGATTTTCGTCGAATTCTACTCGACGTTTCTGTCGTGGAGCCATATGATCGATCTGTGAAAATCGTGAAAATTTTCACTAAACTTAAAAATAATACTAAGAAGGCTTCCTACAACATTTGTAAGCAATTTAAATCAAATTACATGGATTTCCACCGAATATTTCTTCCACATTTTAATTTTTCCCAAAATTTGCAATGTGGTGAAAATATATGGTGAAAATAAAAAATTTTTGCATAGGAGTGAAGCTCTTACCAAGGGAAGATGAAATTCGGTGTCAAAAAGTGTTGAAATCGCTTCAAATCCAAGATCTCTCAAGCCCTAGGTCGGTTTTTGCGAAAATAAGAGGTTGGGGATGATGAATAGTGTTTTTGACCGGTCAAAATATATGTTTTTTTCGACCTCGCTGTCAGCGAGATTTTTCTCGCCGTCGGCGAACTAATATTTTTTGGAACCAAAAACTCTCGGGAAAAATCCGCTGTCGGCGAGAAATTCTTCGCTGTCAGCGAGATCGATCTCACTGTCGGCGGGATTTTTCTCGCCGTCGGTGAGATTCCAAAAATTTTAAATTTCTGAAATTCGTCACTCATTTTCGTCCTTTATTTGTCTTATATTATATTTCCGATCACATCATTTATTAATTTAATATGAAGATTAGCTACTTATACACAAACAAATTCACACAACACAACAAATTAACTTTAATATTGAAATCCATGAGATGTACAAACTAACATAATTTAAACTCTATAATCAAACTTCAAACTTCAATTCTTACTACTAATCAGCATCACAAACCAATCCACGACACACTAAATGCTGATACAAAACTATGACGCATATCTCAATTAAGTTTGAGACATTCAAATCATAACTCCACACATAAATCCAAATCAAATCAAATAACATAAATTCAAACATACTATAGAAATCTTTACTACTACTCTTCAAGGTCAGAATCTTCATCTTCTCTGATATTTCTGATATGACGATGATGCACAAATAAGTTATAGAAAGGCCTGAAGGGAAATTCCGAAGTAGATTCTTCGGTGATCCAACCCTTCGTCTCGGCAAATGAAGAAAGCTAGCTTCCGAGTGTCCGGAATGATCAAAGTGTTCCTTCATCCTCCAGTCAATGTGATCAAATAAATCAGATATATTGTCGATTAAATCTCTCACATTCTACAGTTCTTTCTCCATTCCATTAATTTTCTTCATAAGTAACTCCATTTTATCTGAATTAGGCCTTGCTATAGGATGATTCTGTGAAGCTCTATCAGAGATGAATGTAATGTCTTCATTATTATCCAAGTTAGGGAACATATCTGTAGGATCAAGCGGCTTCCAAGGTAACAAAACCTTTTCCCAAGCTTCATAAGAAACCTGGTATTGACTGCATAATGCAAAAATAGTAGATGGGTGTCCTAGTCCGTGAACTGACCCATGCACAATTAAACCCAATGCAGACTTAACAATTATTGATCCAACATCAATAGGCAATCCAATTTGAATACAATAATTCAATATAGCGCATTCCTTCGAAACCTTGTTTACCCTCATAGTAGGTAACAATTTAGATGAGATGAAAAAGTGCCAGTGCTTTGAGACAGGATTCAAAAGTGATGCAGAGAAACTAACATACCCGTCTTCACGCATTTCCCAATCTTCCGTTTCATCAGTCAGATATCGAAATATCTCATTCATATTATATCGAGAAGGCACAAAATTTGAATAGTGACATACCGGGTGTTTTCTATAGAGAATAATTCATTTACTCTTGATGGAGTAAACGTCACCCATCTTCCTCGGACGTAGATATTCTCATTGTTGATCGCATGTAAGTTAGAGTAGAACTCTTTCACAACCGGAATAACAACAACGGACGTAGTGTAACGAATACCTCCCGATGCAGCGTCGCGCGATCATTTCTTCTATCTTCGTAAGTGGAATTCTCTAATCCTCGATTAACAAATCCCCGTTCCTTGATAACTCTTTTCTTTACCAAAACCTTGTTGAAGATCCGCTGTGCTTCCGCACTCACAAATTTCCTCCGGTTAAACACTCCAGATATAGAGGAATCTAAGAATTTGGAGGTCATTATGGTGAATGGAAGGAATTATAGTGAAGAAGGCAGATTTAGAATGAATTAAGAATGGTTTTTCACTAAGGATTTGGTGTTGAAACAGTCCAGATCGGCATTCAAAGTATAAATAACTCAACTTTATAACTTCCTCGCTGTCAGCGAGAAGTTTCTCGCCGTCGGCGACTCGGTTATAAAACCGTCTTTCGGTGTTCTCGCCGTCGGCGGGACGTTTCTCGGCCGTCGGCGAGCTCGATAAATAACTGATATTAATTTAGGCGCGAACCTCGCTGTCGGCGAGTATCGACCTCGCCGTCGGCGAGATTCCAAAATAATGTCCAATTTTGCTCTAAATCGAATAATTTCTTTTCTCATCCTAAAAGTTCGAATATGTGATGATTCTTAATAATAATTGAGTAGTAAAGTTTCAATAATATAGACTAACTATTAAGATACAATAAAAATAGATAACTAATATGGGTTGCCTCCCATAAAGCGCTTGGCTTAACGTCGTCAGCCCGACCTAATTTCAATTATTAATCAGGTCGACTAAGCATTAAAACCTCTTTATAGTTAGGTCTTATACCTTTGAAATATGATCTTAATCTATGTCCATTAACTTTAAATTTATGTCCAGTTTTTGGATCTTCGATTTCTATAGTTCCGTATGAAAATATTTGAGTTATGGTGAAAGGTCCTAACCATCGAGATTTCAATTTTCCAGGAAATAATTTCAATCTAGTATTATATAGCAAAACTTCCTGTCCTGGTTCGAAATTTCTCTGATTAATCTTCCGATCATGCCATAACTTCATCTTTTCCTTATAAATCCGATCATTATCATATGATTCATTTCTTAATTCTTCCAATTCATTTAATTGTAGCAATCTCTTCTCACCAGCTTCCTTCATATTATAATTAAATTCTTTAATCGCCCAATATGCTTTATGTTTTAATTCAACTGGTAAGTGGCATGTTTTTCCATATATAAGCTCGTAAGGAGTCATTCCAATCGAGTTTTATACGCAGATCCTATAAGCCCATAATGCGATTGTCTAATCTAATAGACCAATCTAACCTATTTGGGTTTACATATTTTTCTAAAATACGTTTAATCTCACGATTAGATACTTCGACTAATCCGCTAGTCACGTGGATGATAAGCGATGGATATCTTATGAGTAATATTGTATTTTTCTACTAGTTTGTGAATGTATTTATTTCTAAAATGAGTTCCTCCGTCAGTGATAATCACTCTCAGCATTCCAAATCTAGTAAAAATATTTTTCATCGGAAATTTTGAAACACTATTAGCATCACACCTAGGTAAAGCTTGTGCCTCAATCCATTTGGAAACATAATCAACAGCTACTAATATATATGAGTTTCCAAACGAAGGAATAAAAGGTCCCATAAAATCTAATCCCCAAACATCAAAAATTTCAACTTCTAATATAAAATTCAGAGGCATTTCATTTATTCTAGATATATTTCCTACTCTTTGACATTTATCACAAGTTTTAATATATTTGTATACATCTCTAAATAGAGTAGGCCAGTAAAATCCAGATTGTAGAATCTTATAAGCAGTTTTATCGGTCCCAAAATGTCCTCCAAAATCAGAATCATGTCATTTTTGAATAATTGGTTCAGTTTCTTCATAAGGTACACATCTTCTAATAATTAAATCCTCACATTACTTATATAAATATGGTTCATCCCAAAAATAGGTTTTCGTATCATGGATGAATTTTTTTTGTTGTTGCAAAGTTAGCATAGGTGGTAAAATATTACTAACTATATAGTTCACTATATCAGCATACCATGGTATTTTCCATTCATTGATATTATATAGTTGTTCATCAGGAAAAGCTGTTCATAATTTCATTTTCAATATCGGATAATTCATGATTTTCTAATCTTGATAAATGATCCGCAATTTGATTATCGAGTTCCTTTCTTATTAACGATCTCAAAATCAAATTCTTGCATTAATAGCATCCATCTAATTAATCTTGGTTTGGAATCTTTCTTTTGCATTAAATATTTGATAGCAGAATGATCGGTATGCACGATACATTTTGTTCCAATCGGATAAGGTCTAAATTTATTAAAACCATATACTACCGCTAATAATTCTCTTTCTGTAACTGTATAATTTATTTCAGCATCATTTAGAGTTTTACTAGCATAGTACATAACTTTAAAAATTTTTTCATTTCTTTGCCCAAGAACTGCTCCTACAACATAATCACTAGCATCACACATAAGCTCAAATGGTTTCTCCCAGTTAGGTGAAACTATTATAGGTGCTGTAATTAATTTTTCTTTTAAGAGTTCAAAAGCATTCGGGCATTCGATTGTAAATTCAAATTTCTTGTCCTTTTCGAGAAGTTGGCATAGAGGTTTAGTAATTTTTGAAAAATCTTTTATATAGCATCTGTAGAATCCAGCATGTCCAAGAAAACTTCTTACCCATTTTACCGTAGTTGGAGGTGGTAATTTAGCTATAACTTGAATTTTTGCAGGGTCCACTTTCATGCCTTTTTTCGAAATTTTATGCCCTAATACAATGCCGCCCGCAACCATAAATTGACATTTCTCCCAATTTAGAACTAAATTTGTTTTCTCACATACTTTTAATACTTTTTCAAGATGAGTTAAGCATGTGTCAAATGATGTTCCAAATACGGAGAAATCATCCATAAATACTTCTATTCCATTGTCAATTAACTTACTAAATATAGACATCATACATCTCCGGAATGTTCTTTGGTGCATTACATAATCCAAAAGGCATTCTTCGAAAAGCGAAAGTTCCATAAGGACTAGTAAATGTAGTTTTCTCTTGATCCTCGGGAGCAATTTGTATTTGATGATAACCGGTGTATCCATCTAGAAAACAAAAATACTTATGTCCGACTAATCTATCTAACATCCGGTCTAGAAATGGTAAAGGGAAGTGATCTTTCCTGGTGGCGGTATTTAATTTCCTATAATCAATACATATACGCCAACCAGTAACTTGTCTTATAGGAATAAGATCGTTATTTTCATTGGCAGTGACGGTCATTCCTCCCTTCTTAGGAACACAGTGAATTGGGCTTACCCAAGCACTGTCAGATATAGGATATATAATACCATTATCTAACCATTTTAAAATTTCTTTCTTAACTACTTCTTTGATTATCGGGTTTAATCTCCTTTGGGGATCTGCTTTAGGTTTATGTTCATCATCTAAATTAATTCTATGCATACAGATTGAAGGACTAATTCCTTTAATGTCTGCTAAAGTCCAACCAAAAGTTTTCTTATATTTTTTTAAAGTTTCTAAAAGTTTTTGTTCTTGAGATTCGTTTAATGCAGATGAAATAATAACTAGTAAAGTTGAAGAATTACCTAAATAAGCATATTTTAAATGATCAGGTAATATTTTTAGCTCAAGTTCAGGAGGTTTAATAATTGATGGAACTATATTCTTGTCAGTGTTTTCAGTATTATCCAAAAATTCAAATCTTTCCTGAATATAATCTAGTTCTTTATTATTATCTTCAATTAATTCAGTGTTTTCTTTTTCTAATTTATCTTCGTAATATTCCATAAAATGTTATTGTTGTAAATGTTCAAGTATTTCCATCCGAAAACATTCATCATCTTTTTCTAGCGCGGGATATTTCATTGATTTTTCAATATTAAATGTAACTTTTTGGTCATTTACTCTCATAGTTAATTCTCCTTTCGAACATCGATCATAGCTTTTCCAGTAGCTAAAAATGGTCTTCCTAAAATGATAGGAATTTCTTTATCTTCCTCCATATCTAAAACAATAAAATCTACTCGGAAGATAAATTTATCTACTTTTACTAACACATCTTCAATAACTCCCTTAGGATAGGTAATCGAACAATCAACTAATTGAAGGGTTATCGAAGTAGGTGTAATTTTTCCTAATCCTAATCTCTTAAAAATCGATAGAGGCATTAGATTGATGCTTGCTCCTAAGTCACACAAAGCTTTTCCATAAAATTTTTCTCCTATAGCGCAGGGTATAGTGAAACTACCAGGATCTTTCAATTTTTCGGAAGCTTCTTCGAATAATAGCACTACACTCTTCACTAAGTGCGACTGTTTTATTATCAGTGAATTTTCTTTTCTTATTTAAAATATCTTTCATAAATTTTACATAATTTGGCATCTGATCTAAAGCTTCGACAAAAGGTATATTGATTGTTAATTTCTTTAATATTTCAAAGAATTTAGCAAATTTTTTATCTTTTTTATGTTGAGCTAGTCGTTGAGGAAATGGTGGTGGAGGTTTTTCAACGTAAATTTTCATAGGTATTAAAGGATGTTCTAAGTTTGAATCTTGTTGAATTGTTTCTTTTTCAATTTCCACTTCCTCTTTTGGCTTTCAAGTTCTTTTTGAATTTGAGGTTCTAATTCTTTTCCACTCCTTAGTTGTATTGCTTTAATTTGTTCTTTTCCTTGATCTTTAGGATTTATTTCCACATTACTAGGAAAAGTTCCAGGTATTCTATTATTTAGCACAGTAGCAATATGTCCAAGTTGAGTTTCGATATTTTTAATAGATGTTCCTTGAATTTGTAGTTGATTTCCTTGAATTTGTAGTTGATTTCCTTGATTTTGTAGTTGATGACCCATATTCAAAATTAATTCATCCATAGATAATTTCTTATCTTTTAATTGAGGGTTATTGTTATTAAATCCATGTGGGTAATTAAGTTTATAGTTTGGATTTGCTTGATTAGGTTGATTCATCCATTGTTGATTAGATGTGTTATTCCAATTAAAATTTGAATGAGTTTTCCAACCAAGATTATAATAGTTTGAATAAGGGTTATTGGTTCTATTATTAATAGCATTTAAAGTTTCATAATTAGATTGAGATTCTATGATTTGTCCAGATGCGTTTTCTTCTAGAATAGGAGAGTAGTTCATTCCAAAGTGATCTAATTTCTTAGATATAGCAGCAATTTGAGAAGCTAACATAGATATTGCATCGTTTTCATGAATGCCGGCTATCTTTTTCGGATTTACTCTATCAGCGAGGCCATTGGAAATTATTTGTTGCCATTTCTTCGATTAGTGCATAAGCTTCATCAAATGGTTTAGACATTAATGAACCTCCAGTGACGACATCGATGATTGATCTTAAAGATCCTACTAATCCATTATAAAAGGTTTGAATAATCAGCCAATCTGGTAACGCATGATGTGGGCATTTCCTAAGAAGTTCCTTAAATCTCTCTCAAGATTCATATATTGATTCTCCATCTAACTGATAAAAAGAAGTTATATCATTTCTCAACTTAGCAGTTTTAGATGGTGGAAAATATTTGGATAGAAATTTTTGTGATAATTCTCCCCAAGTTTTAATAGATCCAGAGTGCTAACGAATTCAACCACATTTTAGCCTTATCCCTTAATGAAAAAGGAAAAAGTCTAAGTCTTATAAGCATCGTCGGATACTCCTTGATATTTAAAAGTAGCACAAAGTTCTAGAAAACTAGCAAGATGTAAGTTAAGATCTTCGATAGGTGAACCACTAAATTGATTGTTTTGTATCATTTGGATAATTGCAGGTTTAAGTTCAAATGAATTAGCAACTACATCAGGGTTTTGAATAGTTAAATGAATTTCATCTGATGTAGGGTTGGCATAATCTCTTAATGGTCTTTGTTGGTTCATATTTTGAATTTCTGGAATATTCGCCATTTGTGTTAAATTTATTATTTGTTTCTTTTGTTTTCTAATTCTTTTAATTATACGCTCTAATTCAGAATCGTAAGGAATTAAATTTTCGTGTCCAAATTTGCGCATACAATTTTTAGAATAGATATTAATTTATTTATTATGATTATTTTAAAATAGTCCGTTACTTTAGTAAATTTTTCTTAGTTTCCCCGGCAACGGCGCCAAAAACTTGACCCACAAATTTTATATTATGATATTTTAATTTAAATGCAACGAAGCCAAAAACTTGACCCCGCTATATTAGATGTATAGAATTGTAATTGTTTATGTTGTGGATGCTACGCAAGTATACATATCGTATCAAGTAATACAGGGCTCTAGTGGAGTCCTGGTTATCGATCCTACAGGGAAAGAGAAAATAAAATAACAGCTAATTTTAAAATAATAATAATAATTCTAAAATAGTATACGAAAATTTGGAGTTCTAAAATTAAGCGCAATAAAGTAAACTAAGTATTCTAATCAGGTAACTTAACTAAGTAGAAAATTAATAAGTATTGAAAGTGCAGGAAATTAAACTAATTGCTAAATAGGTCTTAACTATTCAGAAAAAGTATCTTCCCCTTGTTTAAAAATTTAAGTGATTGATGAATTTAAATAGATAATTTTAAGGTATTGTGACAAATAGGAGCATTCCTATTCTTTACCCTTTGGTCCGAGTGTAAAGAATATCGACTAATCCTATGTTTGATTACCGAATCGCGGCTAGGTCGGGAGGATACCGCTGCCACTTCGTAGCTCCCACGTTCCCCTCGCTTGAGGGCTAACATCTACACTTCAGCACTCAAACAATAGGACCGAATTGAATATTTTAGTCTGTCACACTAAAATGCTCAATTCTACGCCCGGTGATATTATTTCCCTATTTATTTGCACCTTCCTTCCAAGGCTTTTGAATTCCCCGAATATCAGATGTAATTTTTACTATAGTTGATAATCAACACATTTTAACAATTCAAATGGCCAGTTTGAAAGTAAATTAAGTTTTAAGTAAAAATTATCACAATTTATTAATATATAAAAGTACTTCTATTTTTAGTTCATCAAGTCACTTAATTTCATAACAGGGAGAAAGACTAATAAACTACTCAGAATGCATGGGAACTAAACTAAGCATGGATTTCATTTAAAGTTAAAAATAATAAATACAAATACTTATCTCAATTTATCCCCAAGCAGACTCCTCGCAGTTCCTTTGATTCTTCCATCCAGTACAGCAAGACTCACTAAAAACTCACTAACTCACTAAATACTCACTAAAGACTCAAAATAACTCACTTATAACACTCAAGGACTCTCTAAAACACACACTAAGACACAAAACTGCACACAAAACTGGACACTAAAGACTTAATTTCAGCTTCTATATATAGATGTGAGCAAAGGACCAAGAGGTGTGTAAGCATCCCTTCAAAAAGTGTCCAGGTTCAATGTATCAGAGCCATTTGAACTAGCTCGCTGTCGGCGACGAACTACCTCACTGTCGGCGAGGCTTCTAGAAGATCTTCAAACCGCGCTAGCTCGTCGTCGATAGGCTCGGACTCGGCGTCGGCGAGACGGTTATAATTCCTTCGAAATGTCTCATCGTAGCCTCGCCGTCGGCGGGCTCGATCTCGCCGTCGGCGGGCTCGATCTCGCCGTCGGCGACTCAGCACAAATTTCATTATTTTCTTCCTTTTTGCTCCAAATTTGCTCCTTTTTATGATTTTTGCTTTTATCACCTAAATTCTCCATTCCTGCAATAAAATAAAGAAAATACCTTTCTTTAAAGTGCAACTTCATCAAAAATAGGTATGAATTTCTTAATAAAATTTTCAGCGATCAGGTGTCCCTGATCACAAGGATCACTCCAGACCACTTTTCAAAATTTTCTTACTTATATTTTATTTATTATAATTATTTTAGCATGAAAATTCTACTTACCTTGAGAAATCAACTTTGATGGTTAAATCAACTCATATTAATTTCATTTTTTACAGAGGGTTAATATATATATTTTCTTCATTGTGAAATAACTTTTGTGATTTTATTATATTATATTTTATTTATTTAATTTTTTTATGGGTTTAAATGACTTAAATTAAGAAATTATATTTTAGAAACATTTAAACATAGATTTTATTTTCATACACTCCTCTGACCAAATGAACCTACCAAAGAAAACCTTATATTTTTCTTATTTTAATTTTAATTTATATAATTATTTTAATCAAAAGGTGACTTAACTTTGGAAATTAGGGTTTATCATGTTAGAAATGTTCTATGTCTTTGAAAATATTAGAGAAAATTTCTACTGTCAGAGAGAACAAACCCTTGATGCGGTGTTTTGTAAATTTATATATATTTTTTATAGTCACCAAGATGCAAACACAAGTATACATATCACTCAAGTAATACAGGGCTCTAGTAAATTTACTATTTTGTAACGAAAGGTTCAAATTGGAGAAAGTATCATTCCCTTTGTAATGAGGTTATGGTTAGCTAAAGATTTAGATGGTTGGAAATTTTTTATTATGTCAAATAAGAGCAATTCTATTCTTTACTCTCTTCCAAGTGCATAAAGAACATTGACTAATCCTAAGTTTGGTCCCTAAACCCGTGGTAAAGCAGGAAAGATACTGACTCTCACTCCAGAGCTCCCACTTCCCCCTCGCATGAGGGCTAACTCTCGCGTTAGTTTCCAAAGACTAGGACTGAATTGGAGATTTTAGTTTCTCACCCTAAAAATCTTTAGATCAATACCTAACAAAGTATATTTCCCTATTTATTTGCACTCAACCCAATGGACAACATTCTCATCCATGGAATTGAATGTGATTCTCACTTTGTTATAGAATGCATAGTTCTTTCGAATCATATGTTTCACAGAAAATGTTAACACTTCAATTGGCCAGATCGAAAAGACAATAAAGTACAAAGTGTGAAATCATCACAAGTATTTAAAATTTAAATTGCATATCTAATCTATCTCTTAATTTTACAAGATCTCATTGCGAGGAGAAAGATAAAGAAATCTACTTTGAATTCACGAGGAAGATACGACAAAACACGAATTTTATATATATAAGAAAATTCATACAAACAATAATTAATAAACACTACTTATCTGAAATTCTTCCCCAAAGCAAATCCCTTGAAGTTCTTCTGAATCTCTTTCTCTCTTTACAACAACATTCAATACTTACATTATCTACACACCCTATAATGACTCTCCCCCCTTTTTTTGGCATTCAAGCACTCTAATATAGTGTAGGGACAAATTTTGCAAAAGATGCCTCAAGAAACCTTTCAAAAATTGTCCTAATACATTAAATCTGCCCAAAATATGCAATTAACTTTCGTGAGAGTCGTCGGCGCCGAAATTGGGCACCGTCGGCGCCCACGCTCGGTCAAATGTTGTCGTTGGCGCTAGAGCACAGTCTGGATTTCTGCCCCTTTCTAGATATTGGCGCCATTGGCGCCCATCCTGGCGTTGTCGGTGCCAGAGAAATTTTTAAAAATGCCTCATTTGACTCCAAATTTCTTCATTTTTGCTCTAAATGCCAGAAATCAACTTACCTACAACAAAACATAAAAACACCCTCCTTTAAAGTACAATATCACCAAAAATGATTATAAAATATAGGTGAAAAATCAAACATATTTTTGGTGCATAAAAATCCCTCAAACTTAATTGTTACTTGTCCTCAAGTACTTATCTTACTACATAAAAATTACGACTCATGGTAGTGAGCTTAACTTTATAATTGTTACACTTTTTGTTTCATAAATATAATAGCAAGACTTTTAAATCAGTTTTAATAACTTGGTTTAAACTATAGGTAAGAGTATTTAGTAATCAAGTTTATGAGTTCTAGTCCTCTAATCATTTCAAGAATAAGTGCAATTTTTCATATTAAGAATACTTTAAAAATCATATGAAAAAGAATTCTCATGAAGACTCTATTAATAAAGAAACTAACACATCAATATAAATTCAAAAATGTTGTTAAGTTCTTTACTTTTGGTTAATACAAGTGAAGCCAATTTTTGATTAGGCGTCTTCTCAAGCTTCTCCTCACATATATTCTTCTTTTCTTGTGCTCTTCTTATATATATATATATATATATATATATATATATATATATATATATATATTTAAACAAAAGGAGCAAGCATCACTCCCTACATGTTGATCTGAAAAGAACGTTACAAAGGCAAACAATAAGAAAAAGTGAAAGGAGGACCTCTAAAACTAGTGGATCCCCACATCCAAAACATAAACTACCTCAAAACTACCTAACTAAACAAAAACAAACATTCTGGTTACATGTATACCAACAGAACAAATAAGCCCTTTGAGGACCAAAAGAGAAGAGGAAGACTAGTATCTAATGAAAGGCGAGTCCTAAGTTATCACCATGGATCAAAAGCTTGAGAGGGAGGGGAATGATATTATCAGCTTTAGTGTCCTCATTGTAGCGACCCGTGTGGCTAACCAATGAGCGAGGAGAGTTGCCTTCCCTAGGGATGAAAGCAAACTTAACCACCATGTTATCCATATGGTCGGGCATCCCGTTCATCCATCTCTTGATATTCCAAGGAGCGAGGTTCAATCTTGGTAATATAATTGATGCGAGCAACTAGAATCGGATTCTACCAGCGACTCGGAGATCTTACAAATCTTGGCAATCTTGATGGCCCAAAAGATGGCAATGATCTCGGCTTCCAATACATCAACGGCAGATGTGGGAGCATGGAAATACAGCGAGCAATGACCCCAGTAGTCTCGTAGATCCCACCAATACCAGCATCGAATCGGAAAAACTTCCATCGATATTAACTTTAACCCATCGAGGAGGGGAGGGTACCAAGCTACAACGAGAAAACTTTTTGTTAACCATTGGTCTTACCTCGCAAATATCCTTATAGTGATGTAGCTTGATAAGCTTGTGGATGTAGCCGAGACATTGGACTGCAACTTCGAAGAGGAGAGGAAACCTTCCCATCAAACTTAGCTCTATTTCTACACATCCAGAGGAACCAAACCACCAAGCAAGGGATCTCCAAAAGCTATTCCTTATGCCAATCCACCCAGCAGGTATCCAAACTATTCCAGCTCAGATTTAGAGTGTTAATAGAGAAACGACTAATGAGATGTTTCCAGACTTCCTGAGAGAAGAGACATTTGAAAAATAGATGGTCGACAGATTCTTCATCTTGAGAGCACAATCGGCACCGGGAAGGTCCTTTCGGACCCTTAAGTTTGAGGATGTCATCCGTAGGAATGGCAAGATGTCTCAATCTCCAGCAAAAGAAGGAGATAGAGGGGGTAAGGAATTTGCTCCAAATTTCGAGTGCCCCACTTGAACTGATCCCAGGTATAAAATTTTTGGTAAATGTAAGAAGAGAGCTTCTGAGAGCTTTTATTCTTAGTAATCAGTGTGTCCTTCTGTTCAAGAGTAACATTTGTTAACTTAACTTGCTGCACTCTGCTCGGGAGTTAACAAGGTATTCGATAGCTTGTAATTCCAACGGTCCTCGGTCCGGAAATCCTTAACGGAGTGTGGGACCGATCGGGTTTTGGGTTGTCGGTGAGCTTAGAACCATTCCGGATCCACCGATCCGGCCAAAAGTTTATCCGCCCCTCACCCAACTCCCGGATAAATAGGTGTTCGGCCTTTTCTTTAACATTCAACATAGAAATCCAAAGCTCGGAGTCACCCGGCTTTGGCTTAACCAAAGTTGGATGTTCAAATCTACGATACTTGCCATGGAGAAATTTGGCCCAAAGAGTATCGTTGGCTCGAACCCGATCCACAATTTACACATATTGGTGAAGCTCATCCGATCAAAGCTCCCGAAGCCAAGACCCCCGGCTCGAGTAGGTTTACATACCTGCCGCCAAGGCGACCAGTGAAATTGCTTGTGTTGTCCGACCCATAAAAATCGTTGAAGAGTTTGCCGATCGGTATAGAAGTGCTCTTCTTCATGGTGAACATCCGGAGAGCATAGGAAGGGAGAGCAGAAAGAATACTTCTCGACAAGGTAATTCTTCCACCATTAGATAGGAAGGAGTTGGACCAGCTAGAGATTTGATTTTTTATCTTATCTATAACTCCCCGAAGCCGAGTCCGTTTAGATTCGCCTTTAGTGAGATGCACTCCAAGATAATCAATTGGGAGGGTTGCCGATTGAAAACCGGTGTAATCGGAGATCCATCTTCTATGGCTTAAGCTAACATTCTTGTCCGGGTAGAAAAGACATTTAGTAAGATTGAATTCCATCCCGAAACATCCTTGAAATGGTTTAAAGTCTTCGAACAACCTTAATAGCAGCTTTAGATGCCTTAGAGAAAATTATGATGTCATCGGCATAGGATAAGTGACTTATCCTAATGTTGGACTTATGGTGGTAAGCAAGGTGAGGAGAAGCAGCAAAAGCATGGTCTAAACACCTAGACAGATAATCAAAAGCCAAAATAAAGACAATAGGGGAGAGGGGGTCTCCTTGTTTGATACCTCTAGAAGCACTAAAGAATCCTTGCTTATTCCCATTCACCAGCACAGAATGAAAATTGCACTTTAGCCACCTGTTGATGAGCTGAACAAAGCTGGGTTGAAAGCCTCTAGCTGTTAAAATATTCAATATGAACTCCCAGTCGATAGTATCATAAGCTTTTTTAATGTCAAGTTTGAAAATGATGTTATGACCTCTCGCATTTCTTATCTAAATCCAAAAGCAATTCTTGGGCCAGAGAATATTGTCCGAGATGTTTCTTCCTTTAACAAATGCTGCTCGGTTCTCATTGATGATGTGAATCGGATGTGGTCGAACTCTTGAGACAAGGATTTTACTTATTACTTTGGACATTACGGTAGTTAAGCCGATAGGTCTATAGTCACTCCGAGTTTTGTCGACTTTGTTCTTGGGAATAAGCACAATGGTGGAAGCGAGAAAAAATTTGGGAGGATCCATGCCTTGGAAGAAGGCACCGCACGACTTGAGTAACATCCCCGCCGTAATTGACCGGCTAGCTTTGTAAAAAGAGGATGAGAAACCATCGGGACCAGCGAACTGTAGTGTCTTTAATAGTATCAAGAGCCTTCTTAATCTCAATCTCCTCGGGAATATCGCTTAGATTCGGATCCCGCACATAGTTATGGCCGTCCCGAAAAGATACTCGTCGAATAGGAATGCAGCTAGATGGAACTCGAGCAAAGAGGTGGCTAAAGTGTCTCTCGAGCATCCTTGGCAATATCAGTGCCTCGGTGATTTTGATGCCGGCATCATTGGTAATGGTAAGTATCATATTACATTTCCTTTTGAAGTTGATATAGGCATGATAGTACTCGGTATTTCGTCCCCATCAATAAATGCAGCGGATGCGGCTTTCGTTTATAAAATTCAGCTTGGTAGTTAACTCCGTGTGAGTAGTCGTTCGGATGCTCTAAAAGATCAGCTTCATCCTTGTTCCCGATTGAGAAGGCAGCTTCGGCATTTACAACCTCGGCTTCGACCTTTTGTATATTTTCCCGTAGGTTCCCAAAAGTGTTCCGGTTCCAGCTCCCGAGATGATGGGTCGTCAACTTGTGCAAGGACCAAAGGTTTCCCCAAGGGGAGCTACCCCGAGTGGGCTTCCGGATCTTACTCACTTCCGCCGAAATTCGGGGTGGAGGGTCCACATGTTTTGAAATCTGAAGTTGCTAGCAGCCTTGCCATCGGTGTTTTGTAGAGAGATGAGTAGAGGCCTATGGTCGAGCAAACCATGGACAAATGGGTAAAAAAGTGAAGGGGAAAAGCCGATACCGTGGAGAATTGACCAAGACTCGTCTAATCTTTCCCAAGTACTCCCTCTCCTCCATGTGAAAGGTGGGCCAGTAAAACCCAAATCAAAGAGCTTGGCATTATTAATAAAATGATTAAACCTGTTCATAGAGGAGGTAAGTGGGGGGGAACCACCTTTTTTCTCAGAAGGGGAAGAGAGACAGTTAAAATCTCCACCAACCATCCAGAAATTGTTCATGGTATTAGCAAGAGAGGTTAGCTCAGACCACAGCAACTATTGTTGGGCATGAGAGCAACTGGCATAAATAAAGGAAGCAAAACCCAATTTGTTCCCCAATGGAAAATTGAAGGTGAATAAACTGGGGGTTATCAATAAGAATTGACCATTGTAATTCCTTCCTAGAAAAAATCCAGATCTTATTGCTAAGGTTAGAAAAAAAGG
This sequence comes from Papilionanthe hookeriana x Papilionanthe teres, assembly GCA_022702705.1. Classification (NCBI taxonomy): domain Eukaryota; kingdom Viridiplantae; phylum Streptophyta; class Magnoliopsida; order Asparagales; family Orchidaceae; genus Papilionanthe; species Papilionanthe hookeriana x Papilionanthe teres. The sequence continues at coordinate 124,005,647 of CM040421.1, read as the reverse complement.
TAAAATTAGGGAAAGACTTAGTAATTTTACTCTTGTTTATAGGAACCATAGGCTCCAGGAGTACAAAATACCATAATTTGTGTAGTTTAACCAACTTGTTTTATTCGTTCGGAGAGGAAGGGTGAGCGGCTCCACGATATTCCAAGCACATGAAATTTAACATTAAGAGATAGATTTTCCTTTCCCCCTGGTTCTAGGGTGAGGTGCTTGAGGGCCGTCCGGAGGGTCTCCCGGAGATTGAGGTCCCGTAATCCTTGCAGCTTCGGCTTTGCTTTTTCTTCTTTTGTCGTTTTTCTCGTACCGCTGTGCACTATGTAAATCTACATCTCGCCTCCTTGATATGAGTCGTGGCAATTTCCACTCGTATTCTCAAGAGCCGGGATAGAAGATAAAGGACCCATAGGGCCGGGAACCTCGGTGGATTCAACTTTCCGCTCACTTCGATTTCTACTCGAGCTACCTCGGCTTCTTGCCCCTCGGCTCTCTCAAATCCTTCCAGTGGGTTAACATTCCCGGGAGATAGCTCCGGAAGAATGCCATCCATAGGAACATCCGGAGGTGAGATAGATAATTCAGGAATCTTTTCCGCCCTCTCGCTAGGCCCGACTTTTTCTTGGAAGGGGGTGTAGTCTATAACACTCGCTCCAATAAGTGGCCAAACATTCCGCAATGTTTACAATAATGTGGCTTGAACTCCACTTCAACATCCCGCCAAAATCCCTCTTCCGGAAACTCTTCATCCGTTCTAATCCAAATCTTATGAATATCCGGTATAGTTATGTCTCTCTCTACCAAGTACTCTTCTGTCTGCTTGGTCTTGCCATATCAAAGGTGTGAGTATCAATTTTGAGTGGAGTGCCCAGTGCTTGGCTTATATTGAACATGGCATTTTGATTATACAGTTGGATGGGTAAATCTTGAAGTTTAAACCACATAGGGATGATTGGTGGCTCTTTTGATGGATCAAATCCTGGTGTCCATTTTAAAATCTTCATATAGGTTCCAAGCAATAAGTATGGATTGTTGCCCAAAAATTCGAGCATAATCCTCCTCATTAGAAAGTCGAATCAGCAGGTGTCTCCCATCTAGTAAGCCTCAGCCTTCCAGCTGCCAATAAGACCGAGATCATCAAAGTGTTTCCTCACATATTCCATTTTGGGGTGTCCCATTTGGAATTTACCTATCGACAAAATTTAACGTACCTCATTCAGGCATTGCATATCCTGTTTAGAGAATAAAGCTGCGAGCAGCAAACCATCCTTAGAACCCACGAGCCGGATGAAAGGACTTTTTCCTTTACTCGCGAGCAGTGTCGTGTAATTCCTGGGGAAAAACCAAATGATCAAAGGACTTATGTGGAGCCTGTCCTTTACCCACAACTCCAGCATAGGTAGCTTTGGCCCAAGAGATGTTGGTGGAGTTGTCAATGGGGAAAAGTCGGGAAGAGGGGTTAGCCATGAGCAAACACCCCCAAGCCCACACCACCAGGACCCAAGAACAGATCCAAAGGAGACCAGTCCAACCAAAGGCTGAAAGTCAACCAGGCAAGACAAACCAAACAAATTCCAGGAGATGCAGAACTCCCGTGAAAGCACCAAGTCGCAAACTCAAGATCAATAGAACAGTAACTCCTCAGAAATTTGAAAACAGTAAAGCCCGGGAAGACAAAAAACAAAAGGAAGGCGTGGAGGCAGACAGCCCTACCCAAAGTAGAGCTCAGGAACAAGAAAACCAAGGGGACAGGGAACCTACCAACGCCGGCCGGTGACACAGCCGCCATCAACAACCAGTCAACCCTAGCAGAGCACTTCCCTCCTCAGCCGCCATCTCCTTGTGCTCTTCTTATATATATATATATATATATATATATATATATATATATATATATATATATATATATATATATATATATATATATATACATGAATTGTTTTTCAATCCTTTCTTTTCTTTATTTTCTTTTCTTTTCATGTGAGGAGTATTATATCTGGATAACCTTTAATGATTTTGAATTTCACAATCCTCTTTCTAAAGTTATAACTCATTACATTTATTTCCTTATACATCAATATTTGTATTAACATTATTTCATAAAGTTTCAATTCTTTCTTCTTACATGTAATCCTAAGACTCTTAATATTTTAAAAATACTCTTTTATTTACTTTAAATAGTAAACTATAGTCTTATACTCTTATACTAAATATCTTAACCCTAAAGTTAACTTTTTATTATTAAAACTTAATTTTCAAGTCTACTATAATATTTAAAGAAAAATTAAGAATGTAACTTTCTAAAGTTAAATTCTTACCAAAAATCATGTTAAGAATAGTTTTAAAAATATATAGTTTATTGAGGACAAATAAAGTTTAGTCTTTCCTTGCCCAAACTTAAATTTTTCAATATACAACACATTAAAAGTATAAAATGTAGGGAAAAAAAAAGAAGAACTAAAATTTGTGTACCGGGTCTTTGATTAAAGATTTACACTAATAGATATACAACAATGTAGAAAATTTGCTAAACATAATATATCAAAGATTTACAAGGTAAAGAGATATTAAAACATAAACTTTAAACATTCAACAATAATATGAAAACATCTAATCATTTAAATCTAAATTTAAACAGGTAGCATGAAATCAAACATATCAATCCATTTCATAAACTTTAACTATGCAATAAAATAAAACAAAATACAAGTACTAATAATAAAATTACATTACAATAAATCATAACCACATCAAACCACTATCACTAATAACTATGATCATCCACCTTTTTTTCATCCTCTTCATTATCTTCTTCTTCTACGTCTAGTTCTTTTTGTTGATAAGAAGTGAAGCTAAGGCAAGAAGGGAATTAAATTGTATGATCACCCCTCATAAATCTAATAATATCCTCATCATAAGCAACATCGTACTCAAATTTCCTCTACATAAATTCATCATTATAAGCATTCTGAGCCTCTAAACCTTCGATCCTATTCTGTACTGTCAATATATCTCTTTGTTGGATCATAAGCTACTCCATGACACTATGAAGAGTAAGAGTACTAGAAGTAGATGTGATATCATGACTTTTACTCCCAGTTCTCCATCCAACATGAGACTCATATGTATTAATATTGGCCTTTCCTATAGGCTTAAGAGGCTTAACCAATTCTTCATCCTTATCAAAATAACCTCCTGATTGTTCACATTAATTTAAAATTAGGGTAGGATGACCTAAACCTCATGTAGTCTCACAAATAGCAATAACATAGATATTTATATAAATAACAAAGCTGATATCAATCATTTTCATTTGTTGAATGCAGAAATTTAAAATAGCTCTGTCCCTTGTCAATTTGCTATGGTGGTAGGTAGGCAGTAATCTAACAAAAATGAAATAATGTCAGACTTTGGATGGAACATCTAACATTGAAGCAGAAAAATTTACCTTTTGGTTATGCTTCAACTTCCAAGCTCCTTTTTCTTCTGTCAGAAAGGCAATGACTTCATCCAAGACAGAATCAGTAGAACTAAATCTAGAATACTCACATGAAAATACACCCCTCAAGTGATAGAAAACATTGATTCGTTCCACCATTAGCTTGTACAAACAAATGTTCATCTAAGGTTTACCTCAGATTTGCATAGAACTCCTGCACTTTACTAATAATCTCTTCGGCTGTGAAGTAACAAAGTTATCCCAGTGTCGAGCAATCAACCTTTCAACAACCCCACTTGGGCTTTGGAAAGCTCAATCTTGAACTATCTTCTTCATTTTAAGTTGAGTATTGTAATGATATTGAGCTTTAATACTAACAAACCTTTTCTCATCAAAATCCAATTATCTCTTCAGTTTACTCTTCCTTTGAGCCATAGTAATATCTATAAAAGTGAAAATAAATTCAAATAGATTCAAAGATAATAATGTGGGAGACTCCAAAAATCAATATAATAGGTAAGAACTTTCCACCATGGATTCTCTCAAAGTTTTTTCCAAAAACTTCAATTTTTTTAGATTTCCAAAATGTAGGAGCAATCTTTAGTGAAAATAAAAATATCTAGTTTAAAGTAAAGCTCTTACCAAGAGAAGATGAGATCCTAGCATTTTTACTCTTAAAATCGCCTCAAATTCGAATTTAATCAGGCCCTAGTTGAAGTTTTCGGCTTAGGCTAGAGGAAGAATGTGACTAAAAGGGGTAAAAATGGATTTTTATCAAGCAGTTTTTTGTGAATTTTAAAAGACCTGGGTAAATTCAATCTTCGAGTGACGTCGGCGCCAGTCCAAATTTTTAGAAATTCTATTTTTTTTTTGCAAATTCAGTCATTTCTAAGTCACACCATCATCTAATTAGCTTTATTAAGCATTAATTTTCATAATTAAGTAGTCTACTAACAATAACTTTCACAAACAATACAAAACTTGACATTTATATTCAAAAATACAACACTTACAAACAAATATTTCCATCTGCTTTAACACACAAGTGATGCAGGCCACACAAGAAAAAAATTGAACGTCGAAATCAAACCACATCACCCTAACACTAAAAACTAAACAAAAAACACTCAATCAAAGCATAAAGAGTCTAAAATTAAAGCAAATTCATCACAAACACACATAAGCACATAGAAGTTCAAATACTAGAAATTCAATCTTCAGTGTTACTACTCCTAGTCATCATCAGTACTATCTTCTCCTCGAATTTCTCCCATGAGGTGATGCACATATAGGTTGTAATAAGGTCTGTACAGAAATTCATCAGTTGAATCTTATTCAATCCAAGCATTTTCTTAAACATGCGTATCATACCTTCTTCAATGTGTCCCATATGATCAAAATGCTCCTTCATCCTCCAATCCAGATGATCAAATAATTTTTAAATATTAATTTGTATTCATAATATTCTGAACCTCCTTTTCTAGTTTCTTGATCCTGTTCAAAATAGTGTGTTAACTATCAGAAAAGTAGGGTCGTAAAGGAGATGAATTTTGAGATGCTTGATCCATAAGAATGTTCATATCATTTTCCTCCCCATTTCCTATGCAGTTATAATAGTCAGTTGGGTTCATGGGCTTCCAAGGTCAAAACACTTTTTCCCAATGTTCATATGACACATGTAACTGACTACAAAGCAAGAATATGGTAGAAGGATGCCCCAACCCTTAAGTAGATCCATGCACAATCAAGACCAAGCATAATTTACAATTATAGAACCCACATCAAAAAGCTTTCACGTTGAAATGCAATAATTCAGGATAGCACTCTCCATTATTACTTTACTGATTTTCATGGTAGGGAGTATTTTTGTTGAATAAAGAAATGCTATTGCTTCAATGTAGGATTTAACAGTGAAAAGGAAAAACTTACATTCTCGTCATATCTTATCTCCCAATTTTTATTTTTATCAGTTAAGAATCAATAAACTTCATTCATGATATCTCTTGTAGGGGCGAGGGGCAAAATTTGTGTAATGGCAAATTGGAACACATTCAATCATGAACATATCATTTATCCTAGAAGTAAATGGTACCCACCTGCTTCAAACATAGAAAACTCCTTGGTCGATTCCATGAAGATTTTCATAAAATTCTTTCACCACAGGAACAACAACCTCAGCAGTAGTGTAGCACAACTCATCCCAAAGCCTTTGCACAAAAATCTCTTGCACTTGAGTACTTAGAGTGCTTAATCCTCGATTCATGAAGCCTCTCTCCTTTATTGGTCTATTCTTCACTAGAACTTTATCGTAAAGTTTCTATGCTCGAAACTGATGAACTTTCTTCTATTGAAAATTTCATACCTTGAAGTTCTTTTGGAATTGTAAGCCATGGAATTCGTCATTGGTGAATCTACAAAGTTTTTCTATCTAAATTGGCTTTAAAAACAAGTTTAGGGAGTTATTAGGACAAAAAATCCATCCAAAACTACCAAAAAGCGCTCTTAGAAACATCCTTGCGCCATCAGCGCTAGAGCAAAATCACACACTGTTTCGCTTTGGTCCAAATAAATTCCAAATCTTCCATTATCTCCAATAATTTTTGTGATTTATGACATATAAGAATGTGTAGGACTTCAAAGTAATATTAACTTATAATATTATCAACAATAACAACAAAACAAAACAAAATAACAAAAATAACTATGGGTTGCCTCCCTTAAAGTGTTTGGTTTAATGTCGTCAGCCTGATATATCTAATTTTTATTCAGGATGACTCAACATTAAAACCTCTTTAAAATGTGGTCTATGCCCCTCAAAAAAAGATTTCAATCTATGCTCATTAACTTTAGATATATTTTAGTATTAGGATCTTCAATATCAACAACTCCATATTGATAGACTTTAATAACAGTGAATGGTCCTAACCACTTAGACTTCAGTTTTCCCGAAAATATTCTCAATCTTGTATTATATAACAAAACTTCTTTTGTGGGTTTAAGTTCTTTATTAATATCTTCTGATCATGCCATATTTTCATTTTTCTCTTTATAAATTTTAGCATTATCATCTCTTCAAGTTCATTATGTTGCAACAATCTGTTCTCACTAACATCCTTTAAATTGAAATTAAATTCCTTAATAGCTCAATTTCTTTATGTTCCAATTCTACTAGTAAGTGGCAAGTCTTTCCAAAAATTAGTCTATATAGGGACATTCCTATAGAAGCTTTACAAGCCGTCCTATATACCCACAATGTAGTATCTAATCTTGTAGACCAATCCAATTTGTTAGGATTTACAATTTTTTTTTCCAAAATTTGTTTAATTTCACGATTTAGTTCTTCTACTAGACCACTAGTCTAGGGATGATGAACAATTGAGAATCTATGCACAATATTATATTTTCCAACCAATTTCTCATTTCTTTTATTCCTAAAATGGGATCCTCCATCAGTAATGATCACTCTCAACATTCCATATCTTGTAAAAATATTTTTCATAAAAAATTATCAAAAATTTTGAAACACTTCAAGCATCACATTTAGGTAAAGCTATTGCATCAATCCATTTTTATACATATTCAATACCAATTAATATATATAAATTGCCAAACGAAGGAATAAATGGTCCCATAAAATCTAATCCCCATACATCAAAAATTTCAACTTCCAATGTATAATTCAGAGGCATCTCATTTCTTCTAGAAACTTCCTACTCGCTGACATCGATCACATGTTTTAATATGCTCATTAACATCTCTAAAAAGAGTAGGCCAATAAAATTTAGATTGTAAAATCTTATGTGCAGTTTTATTAGTTACAAAATATCCTCCAAATTCAGAATCATGACTAGTGGCATCAGGAGTTGTGGGGCGTCGGATCGTCGCCGGCACGTTGCTGGCTAGATTCTCTCGTTTCGATGTGAGGAGTGAAATTTCAATGTCGTTATTTGAGGGAGTCGCCACTCTGTCTATCTATCATATCATCCAAATCTTCAAGAAATCTTATTTCTTTGGATCATGTAAAAGATCCTTAAATATTAAGAAATAAAAAAAAAGGTAGAAAATAGTAGAATAAGAAATTTCAGTGATAATCCTTATAAAAAGGAATTCTAAAATGCTTTATTCTAGAAATTTTTATATAAGGAGGATCACATGTAAAATTTTGAGAACTAGAGATTATTAGGTATGATACCTATTCTGAGTCCTTAAATCTCATAGAGGAGCAAGCTCCTATAGTTAATTACACCTTAGACAATAAAGATTGTCTAAGAATACTTCTGATTAATGTTAACACTTATTTTTTAAGAAATTTCAAGAACAAGTAAAGGAACGTCAATGTTCAATCCTAAGGGCAATTAATTTCTAAGTGTTACGTACTACCCTAAATATTTGATTTTGTCAATGTCATTTGTTATGTTAATTTTATTTTTGTTTTGTTGTTTGTCATTTTATTATCGTTTTGTCTTGTATCTTGTTATTTTTTTGGTGGCTATCCTACTAGTTTAGCTTTTGTGACTATCCTAAAAGTTTAGGTTTTGTTTCGTTGTTTATCATTTTGATTTTATTTTTTTAATGTCATTTTTTTGATGTCATTTTGGTTTTGTTTTGTTTTGTTGTCATTTGTCCCGTCTTCAGAATGTCGCCTTACAAAATAGAGTTAGCACACTCTAATAACATGTAAAGTAAATCTAAAATATAACTTGTCTTTAACCTAAAAGAAAATTAATGTTAGAGTAATTCTTACAAAGAAATAATGCCAATTTTATTTCTTAAATTGATGATTTAGTTTGATTAAGTTTTAATTTTTAGACAACCCAGTCAGGATGTCCATGGCTCCGTCATCCCAGTGTCGTCGGATGCCTTGATCTACTTAGTCCGAAAGGTGTTTAAACCAGGACTAGAAGACTCCTGTCAACAACCAGGATTACATCATCTAAGAAATCTGTGTAGATCAATAATGCTAGTGTTTAAGTTGCACTTGGTGATCTTTGTACATTAAGGTTTCATTTAAGGTTTAATGTCTTTTCAGATTTTAGGTTGAGAAATTTTAGGTTGTTTACGATTTATTAACTAATTAAAATTTTCCATTTGTCATTTTGATTGATTTTTTATATGTCAGTTTTGAATTGTACATTTAAGTCTAATGTAATTTATACCTAAAGAAAGGAGTCAAGTTTATTTAGATCTAATGTTTATAAGATCTAATTAGATTTAAGAATTTTTAGATTCGGTGTTGTTTGAATCTAATTTTTTTGAGTTAAATCAAATATGAATTTGATTTAAGATTCAATTTCTTTTGAGTCTAAAGGTTTTTAATTAAGTCTAATGTAATTTAAACTTGGGAATTTAAATTCAGTGTTGTTTTATTTCGGGTTAAATCTAATGTAAATTAGATTTAGAGATTTATATTCAGTGTCTTTTGAGTTTAATATAAATTAGAATTGGGAACTTAGATTCAGTGTCATTTGAATCTAATAGTTAAATCTAATATGAATTAGATTTAGAAATTTAGATTCAGTGTCTTTTGAATCTAAATGTTTTAAGAAATTGAACTAATTCTAAATGTAAATTAGACTTTAATGTTTAATTTTGAATGTCGGTTGGACCTAAAGAAATATGGTTAACTTTAGGCTTAGAGTTTTAGCTCCTGATGTCAGTTGGGCCTAAAGATTTGGTTGGGTTTGATTCGATTTGGATTGAATGTTGAATTTAAGTTTAATATAGGTTGAACTTTGAGTTGATTTTAGGTTCAATGTGGGTTGAATCCTAAGTTAAGTATTTTGACTTAATTTCAACTTTCAGTTGATCATAAATTAAAAGTTTGGTTTAAGTTCAATGTGATTTGAACCTAAAGTTAAAGATTTTGACTTAAGTTTATCTTTGAGTTGATCTTAAGTTAAAGGTTCGGTTTAGGTACAATGTGGATTGAATCCTAAGTTAAGGATCATGACTTAAGTTCAACTTTGGGTTGATCTTAAGTTAAAGGTTTGATTTAGGTTCAATGTGGTTTGAACCTAAGATATGTGTTTTTACTTAAGTTCAACTTTGAGTTGATCTTATGTTAAAGGTTAAGATTAGGTTCAATGTATGTTGAACCTAAAAGGTTTAATTTGACTTAGGTTCAAGTTGGGTTGATCCTAAGTATAGGTTAAGGTTAGGTTCAATGTATGTTGAACCTACAAGGTTTAGTTTGACATAGATTCAAGTTGGGTTGAACCTAAGTATGAGTTAAGGTTAGGTTCAATGTATGTTGAACCTAAAAGGTTTAGTTTGACTTAGGTTTAAGATGGGTTGAACCTAAGTATAGGTTAAGGTTAGGTTCAATGTATGTTGAACCTAAAAGGTTTAGTTTGACTTAGGTTCAAGTTGAGCTGAACCAAGTTTAGGTTAAGGTTAGGTTCAATGTATGCTGAACCTAAAAGTTTTAGTTTGACTTAGGTTCAAATTGTGTTGCACCTAAGTATAGATTAAGGTTAGGTTTAATGTATGTTGAAGCTAAAATGTTTAGTTTAACTTTGGTTCAAGTTCGGTTGAACCTAAGTATAGGTTAAGGTTAAGTTCAATGTATGTTGAACCTTAAAAGTTTAGTTTGACTTAGGTTCAAGTTGGGTTAAACCTAAGTATAGGTTAAGGTTAGGTTCAATGTATGTTGAACCTAAAAGGTTTAGTTTTACTTAGGTTCAAGTTGGGTTGAACCAAGTATAGGTTAAGGTTAGGTTCATTGTATGTTGAACCTAAAAGGTTTAGTTTAACTTAGGTTCAAATTGTGTTGCACTTAAGTATAGATTAAGGTTAAGTTCAATGTATGCTGAACCTAAATGGTTTAGTTTGACTTAGGTTCAAGTTGGGCTGAACCTAAGTATAGGTTAAGGTTAGGTTCAATGTATGTTGAACCTAAAAGGTTTAGTTTGATTTAGGTTTAAGTTGGGTTGAACCTAAGTATAGTTTAAGGTTAAGTTCAATGTATGTTGAACCTAAAAGGTTTAGTTTGACTTAGGTTCAAGTTAGGTTGAACCTAAGTATAGGTTAAGGTTAGGTTCAATGTATGTTGAACCTAAAAGGTTTAGTTTAACTTAGGTTTAAGTTGGGCTGAACCTAAGTATAGGTTAAGGTTAGGTTCAATGTATGCTGAACCTAAAAGGTTTCGTTCGACTTAGGTTCAAGTTGGGTTGAACCTAAGTTTAGGTTTGATGTATGTTGAACCTAAAAGGTTTAGTTTGACTTAGGTTCAAGTTGGGCTGAACCAAGTATAGGTTAAGGTTAGGCCCAATGTATGCTGAATCTAAAAGGTTTAGTTTGACTTGGGTTCAAATTGAGTTGCACCTTCGTATAGGTTAAGGTTAGGCTCAATGTATGTTGAACCTAAAAGGTTTAGTTTGACTTAGGTTCAAGTTGGGCTGAACCTAATTGTAGGTTAAGGTTAGGTTCAATGTATGCTGAACCTAAAAGGTCTAGTTCGACTTAGGTTCAAGTTGGGTTGAACCTAAGTATAGGTTAAGGTTAGGATTAATGTATGTTGAACCTAAAATGTTTAGGTTGACTTAGGTTCAAGTTGTGTTGAACCTAAGAATAGGTTAAAATTAGGTTCGATGTTTGTTGAACCTAAAATGTTTAGTTTGACTTAGGTTCAAGTTGGGTTGAACCTAAGTATAAGTTAAGGTTTGGTTCAATGTATGTTTAACCTAAAAGGTTTAAGTTAATTAAACCTAATTTGGGTAAGATTTAATTGATTAATTAGACTTAATTGTAGTTAAGTATAATTAGGTTAATGTTAATTAAACCTAATTTGTGTAAGATTTAATTGATTAATTAGACTTAATTATGGTTAAGTCTAATTAGGTTAAGGTTAACTAAACCTAATTTAGGTAAGTTTTAGTTGGATTAATTAGACCAGGCTTAGGTCTAATTAGGGTTCAAGATTAAATAAACCTAATTTAGGTAAGGTTTAATTCATTAATTAGACCTAATTAAGATTAGGTCTAATTAGGATTTAAGATTAATTAAACCTAATTTAGGTAAGATTTAATTGGATTTAATTAGACTTAATTAGGTTTAGGTCAAATTAAGATTTAATTTGTCTTAAACCTAATGTAATTAAGGTTTAAGGTAATTAATCATGTCTAATGAAGTATTAGACTTAATTAGGGTTTGATTTATCTTAAACCTAATGTAATTAAGGTTTAAAGTGATTAATCAGGTCTAATGAAGGGTTAGATCTAATTAGGGTTTATTAAGTTAAGCCTAATGTGATTAAGGCTTAACTTGAATTAATTAAGTCCAATTGGTGTCTTAGACCAAATTAGGGTTTGTTAAGTTAAACCTAAAGTGATTAAGGCCTAGCTTGATTTAATTAGGTCTAATTAATATCTTAGACCTAATTAGGGTTTGATTTGTCTTAAACCTAATGTAATTAAGGTTTAAGGTGATTAATCAGGTCTAATGAGGGATTAGACCTAATTAGGGTTTATTAAGTTACACCTAATGTGATTAAGGCTTAACTTAATTTAATTAAGTCTAATTGGTGTCTTAGACCTAATTAGGGTTTGTTAAGTTAAACCTAATATGATTAAGGCCTAAGTTGATTTAATTAGGTTTAATTAGTGTCTTAGACCTAATTAAGGTTTGATTTGTCTTAAAACTAATGTAATTAAGGTTTAAGGTGATTAATCAGGTCTAATGAGGTGTTAGACCTAATTAGGGTTTATAAAGTTAAACATAATGTGATTAAGGCTTAACTTGATTTAATTAAGTCTAATTGGTGTCTAGTGCACCAAAAATATATACAATTTTTGCTATCTAATTTTACCTATTTTTGGTGATATTGCACTTTAAAGAAAGGTATTTTTCATGATTTGTTGCAGGTATGATGATTTTGGGTGATTGGAACGAAAAGATGCAAAAAGGATCGAATTTCGAGCAAAAAGGAGCAAAATGGTGAAAAATGTGTTCTGGAGCCGCCGGTGCTAGAATGGACGTCGCTGGCGCCCAAATCCAGAGACTCTAGCAATTATTCAGCACGATAGAGCACCGGCGGTGCCAGATAGGCCGACGTCCAAAGTCGGTGGAATTCAAAATTTAAGAGTTTTGGCGAAATTTTGAAGAGATGCCTATGGAAACTCTTGGGATTTCGTCCCTAACTCTTAAATAACTGATTTTGGATGAGAGAAAGGGGGTTATCTTGCATTCTATTACTCTCTCTTAGTGATTTAGTGTGTGTTAAGTGTTATGGTTTAGTAGAGTAGTGTGTAGAAGTGAGGATTTGAGAGGAATTCTTCTCTAAGGAGTGAAGGAGAAGAAGTACAGTGAGAGATTGCTTCTTCCTTTCCATTCTAAAGAGTGAATCAAGTGTTGTAAAGAAGAGAGAAGAGGCTTCAAAGGAACTTCAAAGGGATTGCATTGGGGAAGAGAAAGAGAGATAAATTGTATTTTCTTTTGTGGTTTGCATGAAATTTCTTTTATATATAAAATCCATGTTTTATTATATCTTCTCCATGAATTCTGAGTAGTCTTCTTTGTCTTTCTTCTTGCTTAGAGATGTGATGATGGTTTGATGTGGATTTGATGTGCCTTTAATGTATTGAAGAGATTGTGATAGTTTTTCATTTAGAACTTAATTTACATTCGATTTGGCCAATTGAAATGTTAAAATATATTGTTGAACATTAAATTTGAAAGGATTTAATGTCCTACAATAATAATGAAAGATCCATTCAATTTCCATGGATGAATTGCATAGTTCATGGGAATTGCATGCAAATAAATAGGGAAATGTATTTTGAAGGACTTCAATGTGGAGATTTCAGGGTGACAGGCTGAAATCCCCAAATTGGTTCTGAGATTAGTAATTAATATCAAAGGTTAGCCTTCGGGTGAAGGGTGAGTGGGAGCTCTGAAGTGAGAGCCGGTATCCTCCCAGCCTAGCCTTAGAGTTAATGACTAAACTTAGAATATGTCAATGTTCTTTTCTCATTTAAAGGGGGGGGGGGTACTCTTCTAAAGGTAAAGAATCATCTATGCTCCTATTTGGCACAATAAATTACATAACTGATCCATATCAATCCACACATAATATTCTCATTGCAAGAAGAAAGAAACTTTTCTCATATATATAAAAAACCTTCCAAATACTTAGTTTAGTGTGTTTGTTAGATAATTCTGTTTTTAAGTTATTAGAAGTAATTGTAGTTTAGTTAGTTACTATTTTCTGCATGGTTGTAGTAGAAGTAAGTGTTGAACTTTAAAAATAATTAGAGTATAGGATTTCGGTGTTTTATTATAACTTTTGAAATTATTTTTTTGACTTTACTTCAACTTAAACATCCCTGTAGGAGCGATAACCAGGTCTCCATTAGAGCCCTATATTACTTGATATGATACGTACACTTGAGTTGAATACTTAGACTTATCAAAACCATTAAAAACATATATAAATTTGAGTTCATAAATTCTTGCAATATAAGTCCCGCGCATCAAGTTTTTGGCGCCATTTTTGGGTTTAGTTGACCCGACCCGCAATAATGCAGTAATATTCGCTTCCAAAAGATGGCCAAAACTTGACTCAAATTATAATTAGTGGCTAGTGTATAAAATCAATATGATGTAAATTTAGAAAATATTTTTAAACACTAGGGGTACTACGCAATATACGTATCGTTTCAAGTAATATAGGGCTTTGAAACAAAGACCTCAGTATCGATCCCACAGGGAAGAATTATAGTGATAAATTTTCTAAATAAAAAAAATATATTTTTATCTTTTAATTTAATTATAAATTACTATTAATTTACTAGATGCAAATAAAGAAAACAATAAGAAGAAAATGATTTATGAAAATTATGTTAAATAAACAACTTTCTTTCCTTCAATTAATCTAAGATTTTTAAGATAATTTAATATTCGTTGGAGAATTTGATTTATGGTGTTGTGCCAAATAGAAGCATTCCTATTCTTTACCCTTTGATCCAGGCGCAAAGAACATTGGCTAATTTACAGATCAGGTCCGGATGTATTGTTAGTAAAATGGGTTAATCTAGGCTCACACTTCTAGATGTCCAAGGGTGGCTATGGTCGGCCCTACTAGTGACCCTTTCCTAATCTATAAATCAAATTATAAGAATTTAGTCTGTCACTCTAAAAACTTATCAATTCTACGCCCTTTAAATCTTATCTTCCTATTTATTTACACTTCACCTTGAATAGCCCGCACATGGCCTTTGACTACCCAAGGATTCACGTGACATTTACAAGTTAAGAGTTCTTGTCCTTCAAGGTCTCAAAACTCTTCAACATGTTTTAACAATTTAAATGGCCAATTTAAAAAGTAAAGTAAGATCAAGTATTAATGTCATCACAATGTTTTGAAAATATTTTGAATTTCAATTCTCCATGGAATCTTTCTATTATCTTATCTATCTCTTCATAATTGAAGGAAGAAAGTGAACTAACTACTCAGAACATATTGAAAATAAACAGCAAAACATGATAAATAAACTTTGAATCGAATATAAAAATACTTATCTCAAATATTTCTTCTACGGATCTTCGATTCCTACTCGACTCCACGAGTGTAATGAACTCCAGATGCAACAACTTGAAAATAAACTCACTAAACTAAACAAAAGTGACCCTAAATTTCTCTCTCTATTTTTCTCTCTAAGGATGAGAGATCCTAAAGTGGATAAAAGAAAGGGTAACAATGGGTGGGGCACATTTTCTAAAGAAATGGACCCCTATTTATAGGCTTCAAGGGTTGTCTTTAGGTACCTCTTCAAAACATGTCCACATTCAATGAATCTTCTAGAAGGTCGGTCTGGAGCCTAGGCGCCAGAATCTGTCGCCTAGGCGCCGGACACTGTGTCCAGTTCTTTGCATCTCTTTACTTTGGTTCTCACCTCTTCGCGATTAAAACCATTTTGGAGCGTCCAAATGCAATGTATCACATGTCCTATTATCAAGGAACAACTGCCAGTCTTCTAGAATGTCCAATAACCGCTCACTTCTATAATGCTTTTATGAATAATTAAGATAAAATTTAAGCATGTATAAAAAGTAAGCAGGCTAATTTTATGATCATACTAAATTTGAAACAGAATTAAAACAGAGCAAAATTACTAATTACTAAACAGTAGACTAAAACAACATATAAATTAATTCTAACTTCAGTCTCAACACAATATACTAAGAATATTTTAACAACAGAATCTTAACACTAATCAATCAACATACATCTAACACAAAACTAAACAAACAAAACAAACAAAACAAACTAACAGAGTAGTTCAACATAAAGATCTATAACTACTAGTCACTAGTTGTAGCCTCATCATCATCATCACCACCAAAGGAAAATTCTACGTCCTTAGGATCAACAAATGGTGTGAATCTAGGAAAAGTAGGGAAACTAACATCATGTTCACCCTTCGAAATCGACTAGGGCTTCATCATACTCGGCATCATAACTACTCTTCCTCGCGGGTATAATCAGATAAATGATCTAGTTTCCTATCAATAGTATCAATCCTGCAGGTGAGTTTGAAATAACTCCTGCTGCTGCTCTAAAAACTGATCATGCATTGATTCCCAGAAATCTGATGGTGGCTCAGCAGAAGTAGAGGGTCGAGAAGTAGAAGGTCTACCTGAAGTATGTGCAGAAGTAGAAGGAGCGGTCGATCTCTTCCCTCGAAGACGATCATAGATACTAACACTCTCCTGCCCAATTGGCTTGGTAGACTTTAACTTCTCCTCAGAAATATTCGCAGTGACTCCATTACTAACACATAGTGAATAGATCAGAGATGGGAATCCCAATCCAACAGAAATGCTGGACCTCGCAGTAGAATCCACAGAATCATAAATAATACTCCCCACATCAATAGGCTTCCTCTCCTGATTGCAGTAGTTTAAGATCAATCGATCTCTAGTCACTTCACTCAGGTTGTTGGAAGGTAACAATCTTGTAGAAATAAAATAGTGCCATGCTTTAGAAATACCATTTAATTCGGAGGATTTGAAGTTTATCCTTTTTCCGTTCCTGATCTTCCAAGATCCAGTACCATCAGTCAGATAAGCAATGATCATATCGAAATCTCCCTAAGATGGTGATAATCCAGAATAATAGCACTCAATAGTCGGTGGCAGACCATAAAATATGTTGATTCTTTTTGGACTAAATCCTACTCCGATTCCTCTGACAAAGACTTCATAATCTTTGGCATCCAGAAAATTTGCATAAAATTCTCGAACAATCGGGATAACAGCAATAGCAGTAAAATAACAAAATCAGTGCCAATTGTGTGCAACAACAGTGTTTTCGATCATTTCTCCAGGATGATAGAAACTTCATTTAGAAATGAACTTTCTGGACTTCACAAATTCATGGAAGTGAAAATGCGCAGCCGCAGTAGAAAGTTTGCTCTATCAAAGTTATCTTGTGCCTTCCCGCGTTTAGATTTTGGAGCCATCTAAACGTGAAAGAAAATAAGAAAAAATTTAGGAATCAAAGATTTAAACTCTTTTTAAGTTTATAAAACATAAAATAAGTTTATAAATCCAATGAAATCACTAAAAATTGAAATTTTTTTCAAAATTTTCGGTTCTTATCAAAACTTAGGGAAATCTATGGTGAAAATCTAAAATAAATGGTTTAAAGTGTAGATCTGACCTTGAGATGAAGAAATCAAGTGATTTCAAGCTCAAATCCTTGATGTTTTGACCTCAAAATGGATCTAGAGGATGTATTTTCGCGAAAATGGGGAAGAAGATGAAGCTTAGGCGTCAAAAATGGCTTTTGGGGGTTATTTAAGTAAATTTTCGGGTACAAGCCGAACTGGCGCTTAAGCGCCGAATTCTGGCGCCTAGGCGCCAGACTCGCCTTTCACAAAAAATTATTTTTAAATTTAATTTTCCACCAAAATTCATAAATTCAACTTCCAATTACTCATATCAGAGTAGGGCTTCAGTTTCTAACTTCCACAACATTTTTCAAAAATTTATAAAAATTAAATATTAAATCCACCAATCAAACTCACTAAATTCCATTTATAACCTTCAATATTGACTCAATACATTCCAGATAAGTATTATATTTGATTCAAGTTCCTAATACACACTCAAACACAACAATTTCTAAGCAAAAACAACACACATTAAACATGAAAGCAAATACACAAACAAACACAATCAATTCTCTAAATCGATACAACGACTCAACAAACCATAATAACTATCTCATTACCAGAATATTCTAATCTTCACAAGGGAAATTGTGTATTCTACTTGGAAAGAACACTAACGCTCTCGGGAAATCCGTAGTCGTCTTTTCGTCAATCCACTTGTTCTTCGCATACATTTCAACTTGAGCATCTTGATAAGCCGCAAAATGATCAAATTGAAGTTTCATTTGCCATTCTAGATGTTCAACTTGATGAAACATCTCATGAAGGCGATCTCCAATGCTTTTAAACTCCGCTTCAAACTTATCCAAACGACTAGAAATTTTCTCTAAACTTACAGCGTTGAAACCATTGAAGTAGGGTTGAGGATCCATTAAAACCTTGTCCCTAGCTTCTTCTCCATGATTTCTTCCTTCCATTTTGTTCAAAAATTTCTCAAATCTCTCAAGAATGAAGTGCAAGGGACGTAATTTTGATTGCTTGATGGTTAGGGAAGAAGATAGGTTGATTTAAAGGGGAAAATAGTGAGAAAAACTGAAAAAATTTCAGTTTTTACACGACCCAGTAACCGTGGCGCTTAGGCGCTGAATCTAGCGCCTAGGCGCCAGAACTATTGATGCATAGTTGATTCTAGCGCTTAGGCGCCGAATTCTGGCGCCTAGGCGCCGGAACTATGTTCAACTCCGTTTCGCCTAATCGTCAAATTTCAAAATTTCATTCTCCAAGATAGGTAAATTATACTGGTAAGAGTAATTTAGACTCAATAACTCATATTGTAAACAATCATGATGATGGTTAACTTGATTTCCTTTTTACTCATATTCAAAATAGAGTGATCCTATTTTTAAATCTTACATACTTCAAAATAATTTTTAGCCTAAGTTAACAAAGACTTATGAGCATCGATACTTTCTAAAGTAATATAAAATTATTCAAGATCGAGGCATAACCTTACATCAAAACATAAAAACATAAAAACACTCATAAACAAAGATAATTATGGGCTGCCTCCCACAAAACGCTTGGTTTAACGTCGTCAGCCCGACTTAAGTAAATCTTTAATCAGGTTGACTCAATTCATAAGCCTCTTTATAAATCTTTTTAATATCTCCCAAATAAGGCTTCAATCTTACTCTATTTACTTTAAAAAATTTTCCTGTTTTGGGATCTTTAATATCCACAGCTCCATAATGTACACTTTCTCAACTAAATAGGGTCCAATCCATTTTGATCTTAATTTTCCAGAAAAAAGTCTTAAACGAGAGTTAAACAGTAATATTTTTTATCCAGGCTCAAAAATCTTTCCTGAAATTTTCTTATCATGCAACATCTCCATTTTCTCTTTATAAATTCTCGCATTTTCATATGATTCATTTCTTATTTCTTCCATCTCATTTAGTTGCAATAATCATTTTTCTCCTGCTTTATTCAAATTAAAATTAAACTCCTTTATCGCCCAATAAGCTTTATGTTCAAGTTCTACAGGTAAGTGAGAATGTTTACCATAAATTAACCGGTAAGGTGACATTCCGATTGGTGTCTTATAAGCTGTTCAATAAGCCCATAATGCGGAATCAAGTCTATCAACCCAATCGGTTCTTTTAGGATTAACAGTCTTCTCTAAAATTCTTTTAATTTCTCTGTTTGATACTTCAACCATTCCACTAGTTTGTGGGTGATAAGCAGTTGCAATTCTATGTTTGATTCCAAATTTTTCTAGTAATGATTGAATTCTTCTATTCCTGAAATGACTTTCACCATCAGTCATAATAACCTTAGGCATTCCAAATCTTGAAAATATCATTTTCTTTTAAAAATTTAGAAACACTTTTGGAATCACAGTTTGGTAAAGCAACAGCTTCAATCCACTTTGAAACATAATCAACTGCTAATAAAATATAAATTTTTCCAGATGATGGAACAAATGATCCCATAAAGTCTAAACCCCATATATTAAAAATTTCAACTTCCAATATATAGTTTAAAGGCATTTCATCCTTCCTAGATATATTTCCCATCCTTTGACATCGATCACATGTTTTCACATATTGTCTCACATCTTTAAATAAGGTAGGCCAATAAAATCCAGAATTTAAAATTTTAAATGCAGTTTTATCTATGCCAAAGTGTCCTCCAAAATCAGAATCATGACATTTTTTAATAATAGCAAAAGTTTCCTCATAAGGTACACATCTTCGAATCATAGAATATTTACCAATTTTAAATAAATGAGGTTCTTCCCAAATATATGATTTAGCATCATATTTAAATTTCTTAATAAATTTGTTATCCAAGTCATAAAGCAAAATATTGCTAACTAAATAATTAACAATATCAGCATACCAAGGTGTTTTGCATCCTTGAATAACATATAAAGATTCAACAGGGAATTTCTCATTTATATTTTCTTCCAAAATAATATCATTTTTAATTCTAGACAAATGATCATCAATTTGGTTTTCAGTTCCTTTTCTATCTACTATTTGAAAATCAAATTCTTGTAGAAGTAAAACCCATCTTATAAGTGTAGGTTTAGAATCCTTCTTAGATAATAGATATTTAATAGCGAGAATGATCGGTATGAACTATGCATTTAGTACCAAGAAGATAAGGTCTAAATTTATCAAAGGCATATACTATAGCTAGAAGCTCTTTCTCGGTGGTAGTGTAATTTCTTTGTGTTTCGGTGAGAGTTTTACTAGCACAATATACAACTTTGAAAACTTTCTCATATTTTTGTCCTAATACGGACTCCAAATGCAAAATCACTTGCATCACACATTAATTCAAAAGATTTATTCCAGTTAGGTGCAACAATGATAGGTGCGGTTATTAATTTTTCTTTTAGAATATTAAAAGCATTAATACATTCTTTATTAAATTCAAATTTAGCATCTTTTTCTAATAAGTGACAAAGAGGTTTAGCAATTTTAGAAAAATCCTTTATGTATCTTCTATAAAATCCAGCATGACCAAGAAAACTTCTCACATTCGTAACAGTAGTAGGTGGTTGCAATTCAGCAATAATTTTCACTTTTGCTTGATCTACTTCCATCCATTTTTGTGATACTTTGTGACTAAGTACAATGCCTTCTGTGACCATGAATTGACATTTTTCCTAGTTAAGAACTAAATTTGTTTCTTCACATCTTTTCAGAACTTTGGCTATGTTTTCCAAATACGATTCAAAAGAAGTTCCAAAGACTGAAAAATCGTCCATGAATATTTCAATTCCTTTGTCAATCAAATCACAACATATTGACATCATACATCTTTGAAAAGTTGCAGGTGCATTATATAAACAGAAATGCATTCTTCTAAAAGCAAATGTTCCATAAGGACTTGTAAATGTTGTCTTTTCTTGGTCCTCAGGAGCAATAAGTAATTGATGATAACCAAAATATCCATCCAGAAAACAGAAATATGAGTGTCCAGCTAATTTAATGAGCATTTGATCTAAGAAAGGTAAAGGAAAATGATCCTTTCTAGTGGCTTTATTTAATTTCCTATAGTCAATACAAATTCGCCATCCAGTAACTTGTCTTGAAGGAATAAGTTCATTTTTATCGTTAACAATGATAGTTACACCTCCTTTCTTTGGAACACAATGAATAGGACTTACCCATTGACTATCCGAAATAGGATAAATAATACCAGCTTCCAACCATTTAATAATTTCTTTTTAACAACCTCTTTCATGATAGGATTTAATCTTCTTTGCGATTCTATAGTAGGTTTAAAATTTTCTTCCATTAAGATTCTATGCATTCAAATGGAAGGGCTTATTCCTCTTAAATCAGCAATAGTCCAACCGAAAGCTTTCTTATAATTCTTTAACACCCCTAGTAGTTTTTCTTCTTGATCTTTACTCAGTTCAGAAGAAATAATAATAGGTAAAGTTAATGAATTTTCAAGAAACACATATTTTAAATGGGAAGGTAACATTTTTAATTCCAGTTCAGGGGCTTTTTTAATTGATGATAAAAGTATATCATTTTGAGTTATGTCCAAAGTTTCCCAATTATCTTTAATAAAATGAGTCTCTTCTTCTTCTACTGCTTCATCTTCATCAGTTAAAATACAAATTTTTCTTTAGAAATGACTTTACATTTTTCTTGATAATGTTTTTTGAATTAAATAATCAATTATATCCATTCGATAACATTTCTCTTAATCAGGGTACTTCATTGATTTAAGAACATTAAATTTAATTTCTTGATCATTAACTCTCATGGTTAGTTCTCCTTTTTGCACATCAATCATAGCTCGTCTGGTAGCTAGAAAAGGTCTCCCTAAAATAATAGGTATCTCTTCATCTTCTTCCATATCAAGTACTATGAAATCTACAGGGAAGATAAATTTATCCACATTAACAAGGACATCCTCTATAACTCCTTTAGGGTTAGTGAAAGATCTATAAGCTAACTAAAGGGTTACAGTGGTGGGAGTAATATCTGCTAAATCCAATCTTCGAAAGATAGAAAATGACATGAGATTAATACTTGCTCCTAAATCACATAAAGCTTTTCCACAAAATTTTTCTCCAATAGCACGGGGTATAGTGAAACTTCCGAGGATCCTTAAGCTTTTCGGGTAATTTCTTTTGAATTATTGCACTCGCATTCTTCACTTAATGCAACAGTTTCAAAAGCTTCAAATTTTCATTTTTTGCTTAAAATATCCTTCATAAATTTTGCGTAAGTTGGCATTTGTTCCAAAGCTTCAGCAAAAGGTATGTTAATAGTAATTTTCTTAAAAATTTCAAATAACATAGAAAATTGATGATCTAATTTCTGCTATTTAAGTCTTTGAGGAAAAGGTGGTGGTGGGTTTTCAACTTCCACATTAACAGGTATAACAGTCTGATCTTGACTAGGAGAGAGAGTTTCTTTAGGTTTTTCAATCTCTTCAACCTCAATCTCTTTTTCAATTTCATTTGCATTCTTTCTTTTAATTCCTTTCCACTTCTAAGTTGCACAACTTTAACTTGTTCATGTTCTTTTCTAGTTTCCTTTGGATTAATTTGAACATTACTAGGAAGTGTTCATACAGGTCTGTTATTAATTAAATTAGCAATTTGCCCCATTTGATTTTCAATATTACGAATAGCAGTATTTTGATTTTGTAATTGATTATTCATTTGTAAAATTAATTCTTCTATTGATAACTTTGTCTGTTGATTATTAAATCCAGGAGGTTTATAATTTGAATTAACTTGATTATTCCAATTTCCAGTGGGATGAGATTGATTATTACCCCATTGTTGTTGTGAATTATTCCAGTTAAAATTAGGATGAATTTTCCACCCAGGATTATAATAATTTGAATAAGGATTATTTTTACTTGCAATAGCTTGTAAAGTTTCAATAGTTTGAGAATCTTCAATATTAAAAGAGTTATTATGCAAAATATTAATTGCAAAATTATCTAATTTCTTAGACATTGCCGCAACTTATTAAGCTAAGATAGAAAAGGCTTCATTATCGTGAATACTTGCCATCTTTTTAGGATTAATCCTTTCGGAAGGCCATTGAAAATTGTTAATATCCATTTCTTCAATTAAAGTGTAAGCTTCTTCAAATGATTTAGACATTAAAGAACCTCCAGTATCAGCATCAATAATTGATTTTAAAGATCCCATTAATCCATTATAAAATGTTTGAATAATCAATCATTCAGGTAAAGCATGATGAGCACTTTTTCTTAATAGTTCTTTAAATCTTTCCCAAGTTTTATAAATTTTCTCCCCGTCAAATTGACTAAACGAAGTAATATCATTTCTTAATTTAGCAGTTTTAGAAGGAGGAAAATATTTAGCAAGGAATGTTTGTGTCATTTCAGCCCATGTTTTAATAGAACCAGTCACCAATGAGTTTAACCACATCTTTGCTTTATCTCTTAAAGAAAAAGGAAAGAGTCTAAGTCTAATAGCATCATCAGAAACATTGTTATATTTAAAGGTAGCACAAAGTTCTAAAAAGCTAAAAAGATGTAAATTTGGATCCTCATTTGGTGATCCACTAAATTGATTGTTTTGCACCATTTGAATAATAGACGGTTTAAGTTCAAAAGAATTAGCATCTACAGTAGGTATTTAAATACTACTATGAAGTTCATCAACTGTATAGTTAGCATAATCCCTTAATGGTTTATAAACATTTTGATCATTAAGTTCAATTGGATTTCGTAAAGTAGCCATTTCTTGAAATTTTTGAATTTGTTTTCCCTTTTTAATTTTTCTAATTGTTCTTTCTAATTCAGAATCTAAAGATATTAATCCTTCAGAACCAAATCTTTGCATAAAACAAGGAATAAAATAAATATCTTTTTTTTATAATAATATATATATATATTTTATATTTTTATAAGAAAATTTATACTATTCTATTTCTTTCTTCCCTGGCAATGGCACCAAAAACTTTGACCCGACCCGCAATAATGCAGTAATATTCGCTTCCAAAAGATGGCCAAAAACTTGACTCAAATTATAAATAGCGGCTAGTGTATAAAATCAATATGATGTAAATTTAGAAAATATTTTTACACACTAGGGGTACTACGCAAGTATACGTATCGTTTCAAGTAATATAGAGCTTTGAAACAAAGACCCCAGTATCGATCCCACAAAGAAGAATTATAGTGATAAATTTTCTAAATAAAAAAATATATTTTTATCTTTTAATTTAATTATAAATTACTATTAATTTACTAGATGCAAATAAAGAAAATAATAATAAGAAAATGATTTATGAAAACTATATTAAATAAACAACTTTCTTTCCTTCAATTAATCTAAGATTTTTAAGATAATTTAATATTCATTGGAGAATTTGATTTATGGTATTGTTCCAAATAGAAGCATTCCTATTCTTTACCCTTTGATTCAAGCATAAAGAACATTGGCTAATTTATAGATCAGGTCCGGATGTATTGTTAGTAGAATGGGTTAATCTATGCTCACACTTCTAGATGTCCAAGGGTGGCTATGGTCAGCCCTACCAGTGATCCTTTCCTAATCTATAAATCGAATTATAAGAATTTAGTCTGTCACTCTAAAAACATATCAATTCTACGCCCTTTAAATCTTATCTTCCTATTTATTTGCACTTCACCTTGAATAGCCCGCACATGGCCTTCTACTACCCAAGGATTCATGTGACATTTACAAGTTAAGAGTTCTTCTCCTTCAAGGTCTCAAAACTCTTCAACAGGTTTTAACAATTTAAATGGCCAATTTAAAAAGTAAAGTAAGATCAAGTATTAATGTCATCACAATGTTTTGAAAATATTTTGAATTTCAATTCTCCATCGAATCTTTATATAATCGTATCTATCTCTTCATAATTGAAGGACGAAAGTAAACTAACTACTCAGAACACATTTAAAATAAACAGTAAAACATGAGAAATAAACTTTGAATCGAATAAAAATACTTATCTCAAATATTTCCTCTACAGATCTTCTGATTCCTACTGACTCCACAATGTAATGAACTCCAGATGCAACAACTTGAAAATAAACTCACTAAACTAAACAAAAGTGGCCCTAAATTTCTCTCTCTATTTTTCTCTCTAAGGATGAGAGATCCTAAAGTGGATAAGAGAAAGGGTTACAATGGGAGCGGCACGTTTTCTGAATAAATGGACCCCTATTTATAGGCTTCAAGGGTTGCCTTGAGGCACCTCTTCAAAACATGTCCACATTCAATGAATCTTCTAGAAGGTCGGTCTTTCTCCTAGGTGCCGGACACCGCGTCAAGTTCTTCGCACCTCTTCACTTTGGCTCGCACCTCTTCATGATTAAATCCATTTTGGAGCGTCCAAATGCAATGTATCTCATGTCCTATTATCAAGGAACAACTGCCAGTCTTCTAGAATATCCAATAACCGCTCACTCCATCAAAATAACTGATCAAACGTTGTTAAAAACATAATAGTTTTTGTATCGATTCTGGCGCTTAGGCGCCAACTTCTGGCGCTAGGCGCCAGGCCATATTTTTATATACTTTTTGTATTTTTCTCTATTTATGCTCGTTTTTTCTCCTTTTTCCTTTTTAGACCTTTTTACATCACCTACATCCGAAAACACAAAAAATACCTTTCATTAAAGCATAATATCCTTAGAAATTAATAAGAATTAAGACATAAATAAATAGGTATTTTTTTATAGATCAGAGGTAACGAAGTAAAAGTAAAAAATATATATATTTGTGTTATTGCATATGTGTAGTAGTGGATCTATAGGTTTAGTGCTTTACGATTTAGAGTTAGAGCACACTGTCAGAAAAATTAGAAAACAACAAAAACAAATAAAAAATCATTGTGAAATGGTGAATATTCAAGATAATCAGAGAAATGATATTGGAAATTTGCCAAGACCTTTAAGAGATTTTGCTAACCGAATAGCAGATGAAATTCATATAACTATTAAAAATCCTGATGTTACTGCTAATTCGTTTGAACTTAAACCTGTTATTATCCAAATGGTACAAAACAATCAATTTGCTGGAACACCTAATGAGGATCCAAATTTACATCTCTCTAGTTTTTTAGAACTGTGTGCTACTTTTAAATATGATGGAGTCTCTAGTGATGTTGTCAGACTTAGCCTTTTTTCCTTTCTCGTTAAGGGATAAAGCTAAGGCGTGGTTAAATTCGTTAGCACTTGGATCTATTAGAACTTGAGGAGAATTATCTTAAAAGTTTCTATCAAAATATTTCCCTCCATCAAAGACTGCTAAGCTAAGAAATGATATTACATCTTTTTATCAGTTTAAAGGAGAGTCAATATATGAAGCTTGGGAGAGATTTAAAGATCTTCTTAGGAAGTGCCCACATCATGCTTTACCAGATTGGTTAATAATTCAAACATTTTATAATGGATTAGTGGGATCATTGAGATCTATTATAGATGCTGCTGCTGGTGGATCATTAATGTCAAAACCTTTTGATGAAGCATATGCATTAATTGAAGAAATGGCTACTAATAATTTTTAATGTCCCTCTGAAAGGGTAAATCCTAAGAGTGTAGCTAATGTTCATGATTCAGATATAATGACTATGGTAGTTTCTCAAATTGCAGCCCTTTCTAAGAAAATAGTTCAATATGGAATGAATTATTCTCAACCACCTTAGGTGTTGGAGGAAAATTCAGATAGATAACTGAATCTCAAACGCCTTACGAGACTTTAAATGCTATTAATATTCCTAACAATCCTTATTCGAATTATTATAATACTGGTTGGAAGAATCACCCAAATTTCAATTGGAATAATAGTAATGCTAATGTTAACCCTTACTGGGTTAACAATTCTATGAATTCAATTAGAAATTCAAACAATCAAGGAAATACTAATTTTAGACCATCTTATCCCCCTAGATTCAATAGTAACCCACAATTTAAGGATAAGAAGTTGTCTACTGAAGAAATGATTATGAATATGGGAAATCAATTACAAGCTCAAGGTGTTGCTATGAAAAATATTGAAAATCAATTAGGACATATTTTCACTGCACTTAATAATTGACCTTCTGGAACACTTCCAAGTAATGTGGAGATCAATCCAAAAGATCAAAACAAGGGACAACTTAAGGCTATTCAATTAAGGACTGAAAAAGAATTGGAAACTAGAGTGCAAAAAGAAGTTGAAATAGAAAAGGAGAAGGTGGAAATTGAAAAAGGTTCAAACAAGATTTATCCAGACCTGGATTATCCTCTTAAGCCAATGAAGATAACTGTTGAAAAACCACCACCTTCATTTCCTCAAAGATTAAAGAAACGCAACAGAGAAAAAATATTTGGAAAATTTTTGGAAATCCTTAAGAAATTAACGATTAATATTTCTTTTATTGAAGCATTAGAAGAGATGCCTGACTATGCCAAGTTTATGAAGGATATTTTGAGAAAGAAAAGAAAGTTTACAGATCATGAAACTGTTGCACTTAGCGGAGAGTGTAGTACAATAATTCAGAAGAAGCTTCTTGAAAAACATAAAGATCCTGGTAGTTTCACTATTCCGTCTGCTATAGCTGAAATTTTTTTTGGAAAGGCTTTATGTGATCTAGGAGCGAATATTAATCTTATGCCTTTATCAACTTTCAAATGGTTGGAAATGAGAGAAATTTCTCCTACATCTGTGACTCTTCAGTTGGCCGATCGTTCCATTACTTACCCTAAAGGAGTGGTGGAAGATGTGTTAGTGAAAGTGGATAAATTTATCTTTCCTGTGGATTTTACTGTAATTGATATGGAGGAAGATAAAAAAATTCCAATCATTTTAGGAAGACAATTCCTTGCTACTGGAAGAGCAGTAATTGATGTTCGAAAAGGAGAATTAACTATGAGTGTTAATGATCAAGAGGTGACTTTTAATATTCTAAAATCTATGAAGTATCCCTCAATGGAAAAAGATAGTGAATGTTTTAGGATGGAGGTCTGTGATTATCTGAGAAATGATCATTTCAAAAATATATTTGAAAAAGAAAAATAATATAAAAAAGTATTTGAAGAGGAAATTAAAGATGATGAAAATTCAAATAATGAGAAGAATGAAAATTTATAGTATGTTCAGGAGAGATTCAAAATATTAGACACTATGGAAGGTGGAAATAAAAGTTTAATTCCATCCATCATAAAACCTCCTGAACTTGAGATGAAAGTTCTCCCTAATCATTTAAAGTATATGCTTTTAGGAGAACCATCTACTTTTCCTATTCTAGTATCTTCTTAGTTAAATGATTATCAAGAACAGAAACTGTTGGAAACTTTAAAAAGATATAAGAAAGCTTTTTGGATGGATGTTAGCAGATATTAAAGGAGTTAGTCCTTCGATTTGTATGCACAAAATTTTATTAGATGAAGAACATAAACCGAGAGTTGATTTGCAAAGGAGACTGAATCCTATAATGAAAGAAGTAGTTAAGAAAGAGATTTCAAAATGGCTGGATGCTGGAATTATTTATCCTATTTCGGATAGTGCTTGGGTAAGTCCAATACATTGTGTACCAAAAAGGGGGGGAGTGACTATTGAAGTGAATGAAAGTAATGAAATTATAACAACAAGAAAAATTAATGGATGGCAAATTTGTATTGACTATAGGAAATTAAATGCCGCCACCAGAAAAGAGCACTTTCCTCTTCCTTTTCTCGATCGAATGCTAGATAGACTTGCTGGACATAAGTACTACTGTTTTCTGGATGGATACACTGGTTACCACAAAATACCTATTGCTCCTGAGGATCAAGAAAAGACAACATTTACTAGCCCTTATGGAACCTTTGCTTTTAGAAGAATGCCTTTTGGACTGTGTAATGCACCTGCAACATTTCAAACATGTATGATGTCTATCTTCAATAGTATGATAGATAATGGAATAGAAGTTTTTATGGATGATTTCTCTGTATTCGGGACTTCATTTGAAATTTGTTTGGAAAAATTAGCAAAAGTTTTGGAGCTTTATGAGAAAACAAATCTAGTTCTGAATTGGGAGAAATGCCAATTTATGGTTGCAGGAGAAATTGTACTTGGGCATAAAATTTTTGAACATGGTATGGAGGTCGATCCTGCAAAAATTAGAGTGAATGAGAGATTGCCGCCACCCACTACTGTGAGAGAGGTGAGGAGTTTCTTAGGACACGCTGGATTTTACAGGCGATACATTAAAGATTTTTATAAAATTACTAAACCTTTATGCCAACTTTTAGAAAATGATAGAAAGTTTGATTTTAATGATGAATGCTTAAGAGCTTTCAAATTATTAAAAGAAAAATTAATCACTGCACTTATAATTGTTTCACCCAATTGGGAGAAACCATTTGATGCTAGTGATTATGCAATCGAAGTAGCATTAGGGCAAATGTATGATAAAGTTTTCAAAGTTATTTACTATGCTAGTAAAACTCTTAATGAGGCTTCAATTAATTATACCACAACAGAAGGAGAATTATTAGCTATATTATTTGCTTTTGAAAAATTTAGACCTTATTTAATTGGAACTAAAGGTATTGTGCATACAGGCTATTCAGCTATCAAATATTTAATGCAAAAAAAGGCTAGACTCATTAGATGGATACTTCTTCTGCAAGAATTTGATTTTATGATAGTTGATAGGAAGGGAACTGATAACCAAATAACTGATCATTTGTCTAGAATAGAAAATGATAAATTATCTGAATTTGAAAAAGAAGTTATAGAAACTTTCCCTGATGAGCAACTTTATACTATTATGGATAGAAATTTATCTTGGTATGCTGATATTATGAATTATATTGTAAGTGATATTGTACCACCTGATTTAACAAGGTAACAACAGAAGAAGTTTAAATATGATGCAAAATTATATTTTTGGGATGCGCCCTATCTATATAAACAGTGTAAGGATTTGATTATTAGGAAATGTGTGCCACAAGAAGAAATAAATTTGATTATTGAACAATGTCGTGATTCTGAATTTGGAGGTCATTTTGGTGTTGATAAAATTGCTTTTAAGATTTTACAATCTAAATTTTATTGGCCTACTCTATTTAAAGATATTTATAGATATATTAAATCATGTGATCGATGGCAGAGAGTAGGTAATATGTCTAGAAGAAATGAAATGCCTCTAAATTATAATTTGGAAGTTGAAATTTTTGATGTATGGGGATTAGATTTCATGGGACCATTTACTCCTTCATTTGGAAATCTATATATATTGGTTACAGTTGATTATATCTCAAAATGGATTGAAGCTGTTGCTTTACCAAGATGTGATGCTCGGAGTGTTTCAAAATTTTTTTAAAAAATATATATTTACAAGATATGGAATGCCGAGAGTGATCATAACTGATAGTGGATCCCATTTCAGGGATAATCAAATTAAGAGATTAAGTGAATAGTATAATATTATTCATAGAATCTCTACTGCTTATCTTCCCCAGACTAGTGGTTTAGCAGAAGTATCTAATCGTGAAATTAAAAGAATTTTGGAGAAAACTGTGGATAATCATAAATTAGATTGGTCTGCTCGATTAGATACTGCTTTACGGGCTTATAGAACTGCTTTTAAAATCGTAATGGAATGTCTTCTTATAGACTAGTGTTTGGTAAGACTTGTCATTTACCAGTTGAATTGGAGCATAAAGCATATTGAGCGATAAAAGAGTTAAATTTTAATTTGAAAAACACTAGAGAGAAAAGATTTATGCAATTAAATGAATTGGAAGAGATTAGAAATGCATCTTATGACAATGATAGGATTTATAAAGAGAAAATGAATTTATGACACGATCAGAAGATATTGAAAAAGAACTTGAAATTTGGACAAAAAGTTTTATTATACAACACAAAATTGAAGTTATTTCCTGGAAAGCTTAAGTCTAAATGGTTAGGAACTTTTAGAGTTGTAAAAGTTCATTCTTTTGGAGTTATTGATATTAAAGATCCTAATACTGGGAAGATTTTCAAGGTTAATGAACATCGATTAAAGCCTTACTTTGATGGGTTACAACCTGATTTCAAAGAGGTTTTAATGCTGAGTCATCTTGATTAACTGAATGGTTTGTCGGGCTGACGATGTTAAACCAAGCGCTTTATGGGAGGCAACCCATATGTATCTTTGTTGTATGTATGTTTGTTTTTTTATTATAGTTATGCTTTTCAGATAGTTGTTTCTGAATCCTAATTACTCCTAAATACTTAAAAAATTGATAAATGATGGATCAAATCAAGATATTGGAATAGTTTGGATCAAACAAAGTTCGGTGAAAGTTTTTGACCACTGGCGCCGCTGGCGCCCTATCGTTTTTGCCCTACTGAACTTGTCTATTTGAGCACCGCCAACTCCCAAATTCTGTTTGATGGTTTTTAAGTTTCAAAATACAAGTTTTGGCAGTTTTTGGCGGGATCTTCGTCCTTATAACTCCCTAAACTCCATTTTTGACTTCTTAACTCCAGAAAAACGAAAACCACCAATACCCAATCGATTCCTATGGATTCTTATGCCATTGAAACCTCTCGATCTCGCATTTGCAATAGAAGGAAGTTCATAAGTTTCGAAGCGCAGCGTTTGTTCAACAAAGTGATGATGAAAAGTCGGATTATCAAGGAAAGGGGCTTCATAAATCGAGGTATGGATAATCCTACTACTAGAACTGAAGAAATTATTAAGGAGAGACATTGGGAAGTCCTTTGTTTCACTACCACTGTCTTTGTTGTTCCTGTCGTGAAAGAATTCTATGCAAATCTTCACGGGATCAACCAAGGGTTTGTATTTGTTCGTGGTAGATTCTTGCAATTCACTCCTGCATAAATCAACGATCTTTTCATGATTGAAAATGTTCCTATTTGTCATTATTCTAATTTCAATGCCACGAAGGATAATATGAATGATGTGTATCGATATTTGATGGATGAGAATGAGGAATGGGAAATCAGGGAGATTGGATATATTAGTTTCCCATCTGCATCTCTTAATCCAGTAATGAAGCAGTGGCACTACTTCATTTCGGTAAAATTTCTTCTGACGTTGAAGATAAGTAAAGATGACTAAGGAAAGCACCATTTTGAATTTCTGCATTCAAACTAGAAGACCGGTTGACATTGGTAATCTTATTGTGAAATCAGTACTTGGACTAATTGTGCATGGATCTAAATATGGGCTTGGACACCCGTCCACCATATTCCTGTTATGTAGTCAGTCACAGGTTCCATATGAAAGTTGGGAAAAGGTTATTCTTCCATGGAGACCTATTGATCCAACCAATCTCTATGACTAGCAGATAGTTGGAGATGAAGATGACATGAATCTACTTACTGATCAACCGAAGCAGACTTCACAGCCGATTCAACCCTATTTTTCTGAAGGTTCCAGAATTATATTGCAGAGGATCAAGCAATTGGAGAAAGAGGTGCGAAACGTTATGAACGTGATCAATAACATTTTTGATTTGTTCGATCATATAGATTGGAGAATGAAAGAGCAGTTTGATCACACTGGTCGAATTGAGATGGGATTGATCAATCTGATGAAGAAGAACACGGTGATTGCTGAAGAATCATCTGATGAATTTCCATTTCGTCCATTCTACATTTTGTTTGTGCATCAGCAATCAATTGGAGACATTAGAGGAGAAGAGAGTTATGAAACTGAGGAAGAATAATTTGATGGATTCTACTTATGTATGTTGTGTGTTTAGTTTGCTTTGCTTAGTTATGTTTGGTTTGTGTAGTATTTGCTTTGCTTAGAACTTGGATTTGGATGTGCTTGCTTTTATTGTGTGCTTAGATATTAGTTCTTGCCTATCATAGAGTACTTGCTGCAATAATATCTAAAAAATAGTTGGTTTGAATGAACTTATTTGGTGTGTTTGATGTAACTTGGATTATATATATATGAGATTGTTGTGTGTTGTTTGTGTAAAAAATGTGTTAGTTATTGCTTATGAGATGATGTAAATGCCTATTGAAGGGTTAAACATCATTGTGGATGTCGAAATGATCGAAATTACGAAAAAATTTTTGTACCCATAAAATATTTTGGACTGGCGCCGCCGGCGCCCAAATTCAGAGAGTTTGGCCATTATTTTAAATAGAGCACCGCCAGCGCCCTATCGAGTGCCGCTGGTGCCCCAACCCATAAATATGTCTTAAACCCTCAATTTCGTGATTTTTTCCTTGGGACCCACAAATTTTTCCATTTCCTTCGTCTTCTTCCACCATTTGCGCGATTTTGAAGATCTAGGGCTTGCTAGATCTCAGATTTAAGGAGTTTTCAAGGCTATTCGACACCGGATTTGCACTTCTCTTGGTAAGAGCTTCACTTTAAGTTAAAATTTTTAGATTTTCACCATGGAAATATCTCACATTGCTTATGGTGGAATTTTTGGAGTTTTAGAGAGATTTTTGAAGATTTCTATGATGAAATTTGCTCTTACTTGCTTAGAATAGATTTTTGAGTTGATACATTGTGAATTTGGGATTTATTGAATTTTTTTTTGCAAATTTTAGAGATTCACATGAATCTAAGGGGGAAGAGGAAATTGGATTTTGATGAGGAGAGATTCATCAATATCAAAGCCCAATTTTGCTATAACTCTATCCTTCACAACAAGAAGTGTCTCCGGGACCGAGCTTTTTGATAATCCTGACGCGTTTATAGAATAATTAATTGCAGAGCGAAACTGGGAAAGATTTTATTATTTCACTGTGAATGCTGTTATGGGTGTTGTTCGAGAATTCTATTCTAACATACCCTGGACTGAGACTGAATATGTGCTTGTTAGAGGAAAGATGGTTGAGTTTACTCCTCAACGCATCAATGCTTTCTATCAGACTCGGGAACCATTCATATGTGAGTACGAAAACTTTGACACTAGAAGGGAGAATATGAGAGAAGTTATTGCTTTTCTGACTGACGGGCGAGGAGAATGGAAAGTAAGCCAAAAACAATTGATAAATTTCCCCGCCTCCACTTTGAATGTTGCTTCAAAAGTCTGGCATTATTTCATTTATGTAAGGCTATTACCATCTTATCACCACAGCGAAGTTACTAGAGATAGAGCAATTCTGAACTACTGTATACAAACGATGAAAAAGATTGATATTGGATCTATTATTTATAAGAATATTCAGACGATTGTGAAAGGCGAGACGATTGGAGGATTAGGACATCCTGCTTTAATCCATGCCTTGTGTGTTCAGTCTGGAGTGGAGTTCAGTAGTTCTGAGGAAGTGGCTATACCATTGAGACCTATTACAAAGAATATTATTCATACTTATGAGTCTCATGTGGGAGCCAGAGTTTAGCGTAGGAGTACTGATATTCCTACTACGAGTTATGATGTACCATCTACTTCTGAGCCGCCCACCTTATCTAATATTATGGAGCAGCTGAGACTACAAAGTACCAGTATGGATAGAAACCATGGTCTGATGGATGTATTTGAGGCGAGTAGTGATGTGAACGAAGATTATCTGCAGAGGAGAGTGAAGTTTGATATTGCTTATTATGATGCTCAGGTCAGATTTATGAGGGGGGAGACTGATGTGATTTTTCCTACTTGCCCCAGCTATACACTATATAGACCTAACCCTGCTGATGACCCTGTTGATGACCCTGCTGCTGATCCTGGTGATGGAGATTGGTAGATAGTTTGTTTGTTTTTATTTCTGTTGATCTTGTTGTGATGTGTTGTACTGATTTGATGTAGTCGATATTTACTTTTCATGTGATGTGTAATCCTATGTTGTACTGTGTGATATAGTGTTATTTACTATTCAAGTTGTATTGTTATGTTGTACTGAAATTTTAAAACTGTTAGTTGTACTGTTAGTAGTGTGATTGTTTGTTTCATGTTGTAGTGTTCTGTTAGATGTTTAATGTTAATTTCTCGTTACCCATGCAAATATTTAAAATTTATTATATCACTACTACTAATTGTTTCATGCCTGCTAGTTGTAAATTTTGATTAAAACCAGATAACTGTTGAAGATATTAGAATCCCAACACAAAGAGGTTAGTTTTCTTCTACTCTGAACTGTTTTAAATTCATTGAAAAACTTAAGTTTCAGGGAGGGAAGATAAATACTAACTTTTATTTGTTAACTATTATATTTCAAAAGTTATTAACATAAATTCAGGCAGTTGAACCTTATTGTAAGATAACTGAAACTTTTTATTTCAGTTGGATATTATGGAAGGATAAGATGAAAATTTTTGGTAATAAAAGTTGATTTTATAGAAGTAAGATATTTGGTATGAAAGGATTTGATTATAGTTAACTATTTAAAGTAAAGAAAACTGTATTTTTGAAATGTTAAGGGACTTAAAGTATTGCGTATTAAGAAGAGATTGTGACTTTATGAAAAATAATAAAGCTTGTACCTAACTATAAAATAAGGTGGTGTTTCAAGTTTGAACATTAGAAACAGGAGAGTGAAGTTCAAAATCATTAAAGGCTATCTAGATATAGTAATCCTCAAGAAAAGAAAAGAAAAGAAAAGAAAGATTGAAAAAAAATCCCTAAAAAAAGAGAAGAAAAGAAAAAGAGAAAAGAAAAAAAGAAAGAAAAATGTTTATGAGGAGAAGCTTGAGGAGATGCCTAATCAAAAATTGGCTTCACTTGAATCACCCTAAAGGGAAAACTTGATTTCATTTCTGAATTTATATTTAAAGTACTAGCCTACATTCTAGTAAAGTTTGCATGAACTCCTTTTTCACATATTATTTTAAAGCACTCTTAATATGACAAATTATGGTTTATCTTGAAATAAATAGAAGACTAGAACTCTTAGACTTGATTACTGAATATTCTTATACCTGTAATGTTGACCTAACTTACTAAACTTTTTCTGAAAATCTAACCAATCCATTCCTTTGAATGAAAATTTTAGTGTCTTACAATTAAAAAGTACATTTCCTAGAGTTATATTTTATGTAGTAAAAGGATTACTTGAGGACAAGTAACAGTTTAAGTTTGGGGGATTTTGATGCACCAAAAATATATACGATTTTTCCTATCTAATTTTACCTATTTTTGGTGATATTGAACTTTAGAGAAAGGTATTTTTCATGATTTGTTACAGGTATGATGATTTTAGGTGATTGGAACGAAAAGATGCAAAAAGGATCGAATTCGGAGCAAAAAGGAGCAAAATGGTGAAAAAAGTGTTCTAGCGCTGCCGACGCCCAAATCCAGAGACTCCAGCAATTATTCGGCATGACAGAGTGCCGACGGCGCCAGATAGGCCGGCGCCCAAAGTCGGTGGAATTCAAAATTTGAGAGTTTTGGAAAAATTTTGAAGGGATGCCTATTAAAACTCTTGGGTTTCATCCCTAACTCTTAAATAATTGATTTTGGACGAGAGAAAGGGGGTTCTCTTGCATTCTATTGCTCTCTCTTAGTGATTTAGTGTGTGTTAAGTGTTCGGGTTTAGTAGAGTAGTGTGTAGAAGTGAGGATTTGAGAGGAATTCTTCTCTAAGGAGTGAAGGAGAAGAAGTAAAGTGAGAGATTGCTTCTTCCTTTCCATTCTAAAGAGTGAATCAAGTGTTGTAAAGAAGAGAGAAGAGGCTTCAAAGGAACTTCAAAGGGATTGCATTGGGGAAGAGAAAGAGAGATAAGTTGTATTTTCTTTTGTATTTTGTATGACTTTTCTTTTCTATATAAAATCCATGTTTTATTATATCTTCTCCATGAATTCTGAGTAGTCTTCTTTGTCTTTCTACTTGCTTAGAGATGTGATGATGGTTTGATGTGGATTTGATGTGCCTTTAATGTATTGAAGAGATTGTGATGGTTTTTCATTTAGAACTTAATTTACTTTCGACTTGGCCAATTGAAATGTTAAAATATGTTGTTGAACATTAAATTTGAAAGGATTTGATGTCCTACAACAATAATGAAAGATCCATTCAATTTCCATGGATGAATTGCATAGTTCATTGGAATTGCATGCAAATAAATAGAGAAATGTATTTTGAAGGACTTAAATGTGGAAATTTCAGGGTGACAGGCTGAAATCCCCAAATTAGTTCTAAGATTAGTAATTAATATCAAAGGTTAGCCTTCGGGTGAAGGGTGAGTGGGAGCACTGAAGTGAGATCTGGTATCCTCCCAGCCTAGCCTTATAGTTAATGACTAAACTTAGAATATGTCAATGTTCTTTTCTTATTTAGAGGAGGGGGTACTCTTCTAAAGGTAAAGAATCATCTATGCTCCTATTTAGCACAATAAATTAGATAACTGATCCATATCAATCCACACATCATATTCTCATTGTAGGAAGAAAGATACTTTTCTCATATATATCAAAAACCTTCCAAATACTTAGTTTAGTATGTCTGTTAGATAATTTTGTTTTGAAGTTATTAGAAGTAATTGTAGTTTAGTTAATTGTTACTGTTTTCTGCATAGTAGTAGTAGAAGTAAGTGTTGAACTTTAAACATAATTAGAGTATAGGATTTCAGTGCTTTATTATAACTTTTGAAATTATTTTTTTTACTTTACTTCAACTTAAACCTCCCTGTGGGATCGATAACTAGGACTCCATTAGAGCCTTATATTACTTGATACGATACGTATACTTGCGTTGAATGCTTGGACTTATCAAAATAATTAAAAATATATATAAATTTGAGTTCATAAATTCTTTCAATATAAGTCTCGCGCATCAGTGTCCTAGGCCTAATTAGGGTTTATTAAGTTAAACCTAATGTGATTAAGTCTTAACTTAAATTAATTAAGTGTAATTAGTGTCTAAGACCTAATTAAAGTTTGGTTTGAGTCTATTTGATGTTAAACTCATAATTGACTTAGTCCAATGTGGAATAGACTAAGTATGGTGAAAATTTGAGTCTTAAAAGATTTTTAAGGTTTTATATATTAATTCATAATTAATAATTTTAACCCTAAAATGAAAATGTCATTTTAAATTTTCAAAAGGCTAAGATTTTTCATTTTAGGGTTTGAGTATATCACCCTAATGTTCTTAACCAATTTCTAATATAATTTCTTAATTTCTAATTTTTTATAATTATTATTTAAAATAATTAAAAAGTTTAATAGAAGTTAAGAAACCCTATCCTAGGGAATTTTCCTAGCCTTATAAAAATCTGGAGATTTTTACAAGGACTTAAAGATTGATCCATAAAATTTTCTTATTTTCCTGATTTATAAAAAATTTTTAATAATTAAATTACTCCAGAGAGTATTTAATTATTTTAAAATTAAATATAAATCCTCAATTCAGGCTTTCATTTCCACGTTATTCCTCTCATTATCCTAAGTTCAGGGGTATTTTTATTATATTTTGTGATTTTTATTTATCAAGATATAGATTTTTAATTAATTTAAGGTTAATATGGATTTAATTAAATCCTTATTAACCCAAAATTATCAAAGGAGGCCGCGTACCTCGGATGTGTCGAGACGCGGCTGATTAGCTGCGAGATTCAGAACAACGGATCAGCTTAGATTAAATCAGAGCCGTCCATTTCCAAAACATGGAAATGGACGACATCCCGTCATCTCCTTCTTCTAGTCTAAACACGCAAGCCGTCCATGGTTTAGGGATAAAATCTCGCTCAATTATGGATGGATTCAAGTGATTTTTGTTCCTGTAGCTTCATTTAAAGAGGACGAACCCATCCATACGATGATGTTAGGATTGTGAATTGGTTTTTTCATAAAGTGTCAAACTCGAGCTTGGCTTGAGTTTAAAGATCCATACCTTAGCCTGAGTTGATGAAACGTCAGTTGAATTGATTCTACAGCTTCGTCTTGACCTTAAAGAGCTTATCCCAAACTCAATTTGAGGTGA
This sequence comes from Papilionanthe hookeriana x Papilionanthe teres, assembly GCA_022702705.1. NCBI lineage: Eukaryota > Viridiplantae > Streptophyta > Magnoliopsida > Asparagales > Orchidaceae > Papilionanthe > Papilionanthe hookeriana x Papilionanthe teres. The sequence goes on along the minus strand of CM040421.1, from coordinate 123,966,749 downwards.
AACTAAGGCTATATTTGAGTTTAATAAAAAGGTGTCACATCTTAGAAAATAAATGTGGAACGGTGGGTTAAAGCTTATGGGAAGGGTCAATTTCAATTGGTCTTGTCTTCATAAGGCTTTAAGAAACTTTTAGAGGAGTTAATTTGATGTTTTGAGAAAATTCATTTTAAACCTGAAAATTGTCTTGTTTTGGGTAGAGAAATTAGGGCAAACCATTGGGTTTCAAGACCTGATTCTATGAGGGATCAGTTGCTTAGGTCTTAGGGAAGAACTTTGATGTTCAAAGTTTTTAAAATTGGGCTGTGTAAATGAGTCTTCTCTCTTAGGTGAAGCTTTTGGGTTTAGCCCAATTTATAGCTATAGAGGCCATGGCTAAGCTTAGGCTGGCTTGGGTTCATTTAGGGAATGCTCTATTATGCTAATGATGTCTGTGGATAATTCTCTTAGCTAAGAATTATCATATTTTAGCATCCCTAAGCATATCTATGTCAAGTTTACCCATAGTGGCATTTTAACCCAAGGCTTTAGCTTCCTCCCATTGGATGCTCTATGAGGTGTTTTGGCCTTTCTTCTTAGTTGAGCTGAATCAGCCTTCCCCATGTGTATTCACAAAGCCATTCAATAGGGTGAAAAGAGAATGTCACATAGGCTCCCCCTTGTATTGTTTCTATGAGTAGCTATGATGGGCTCTCCATTTAATGAAATAGATGTGGCTCATGTCCATTGGGTGGGGATGAGGTGTATGGTGACTCACAATTGAGTAAGTTAACCTTCATCAACATAAGTTAACACATCGTCCATGGATTTGTGAAAGAATTACACATAAACCTCTATTCTACTTTAATTTTCAAATTCAATGTTTATGAGCTCATCTTATGGTGTAGGGATGATTCAAGCCATTCTTTTTCTCCATTGGGTGGCTTGTAAGGTGAGTAATGACTCATCCATATCTTCCTTAAGTAATTCATAAAGGGATGACACCTCTTTTACCCCTTCATGATCGTGTCATGATGAGCTTTAACCGAGGTTAACCATTGTTGCTCATAGGTTTTCTTATGGGTTGTGGCATGTTATGAGAGGTCCTATGGGTCATGGATGACCCGTTAGTGATTTCTCATGTATTGAATTTATGATTTAGACTTAAAAATATGATTTTAGTATTTTCATGGATTTGTCTTGCCATGAACTTAAACCATACTTTTTAAATTTAAATCCTAGGTCTCATGGCCCTTAATTTTACATTTCTTTGATTAATTAAATGATTAATTAAATAAGAGAATGAAACATTTTGATGAAAATAACAAATTTTAATTAAAATGATGAATTTGACCAAATTTGACCAAGGTTGACTTAGTGGACCATGTCTGACCAATTTTGACCATTGTAGGTCAAGGTTGATAATGGTTGACCAATCCATGTACAGGGTTGACCCAGGTGATTTAGTTAACCTTTTCATGGTTAATTTAATCATAGAGTCATTAATTTTGGTAGTGGAACCTAGGTTTGACTAGGGTTAACTAAATGATCAATTTTGATGATCAAATGAGTCAGATTTCACCAATTTGGTGTTTAGGTCGACTTGGTGGTCAATGGGGTTGACATTGGGTAAATGTGGTGGTCATTGGGTCATGCATTGACCATTTTGACCTAATTTCACCATTTAGGTTAAAGGTTGATCAGTTTGGTCAATGTGGTGGTCATTGGGTCATGGATTGACCATTTTGACCTAATTTGACCATTTAGGTCAAGGGTTAACCAGTTTGGTCAATGGTGGCATCCAGAGCCACCCGAGAGTTTCTCGGTGTCGATGTCATTGTTTTGGAGTCACCACTTTGTTTATTTATAATGTCGCCTTACTTTCAAGAAATCTTATTTCTTTAGATCATGTATAGGATTCTTAGATAATAAGAATTTTGAATAAAATAAGGGCTAATAAAATAAAAAACAGAAGAATAAGAAATGTCGGTGGTAATCCTTATAAAAAGAGATTCTAGATGTCTTTTACTAGAAACCTTTATATAAGGATTATCACATGTAAAATTTCGATAACCAGAGATTTCTAGGTATAATACCTATCTTGAGTCCTTAAATCTTCTATAGGAGCAAGCTCCTATAGTTGTTTACATCTTAGACAATTATAATTTGCCTAGAAAAATTTATGATTAATGTTAACACTTATTTTCTAAGAAGTTTCAAAAACAAGGGAAGAAACGTCGACGTTTAATCCTAGGGGTAATATGTCATACTACCCTAAGAGTTTGATTTTGTAAGTGTCATTTGTCATGTCATTTTAATTTTGTTTTATTTTTTTTGTTTGTCATTTTAATTTTATTTTGTCTTGTCATTTTCATTATTTTATTATTTTGATTTGGCTTTGTTTTGTTGTCATTTGTCCCGTCTTTAGAAAGTCGTCCTACAAAATAGAGTTAGCACACCCTAATAACATGCAAAGTAAATCTAAAACGGAACTTGTCTTCAACCTACAAGAAAACAATGTCAAAGTAATTCTTACAAAAGAAATAATGTTAATTTTATTTCTTAAATTGTTGACTTAGTTGATTTTATCTTGTAGGAATTTTGATTTAATGTCTTTTAAAATCGGTATTGTTTAAATCTAATCTTTATAAATTAGATTTAGCTTCAATGTTTTTTGAATTTAAAGGTTTTGAATTAAGTGAGAATTTAGATTCAATGTCGTTTGAACCTAATATTTCTGAATTAAATCTAATATGAATTATATTTTAAAATTTAGATTCAATTTCTTTTTAATCTAAAGATTTTGAATTAGGTCTAATGTAAATTAGACTTAGGATTTTAGATTTAGTGTCATCTAATAATTTTAAGTTAAATCTAACATTAATTAGATTTAATAATTTAGAATTAAGTCTAATGTAAATTAGATTTGGAAATTTGGTTAAGTTTAGCATTGGTTTATAGTTTTAGGTCATGATGTCAACTGAACCTAACGATTTGGTTTTAATTCATTTTGGATTGAATATTGAGTTTAAGTTTAATGTAAGTTGAAATTAAACTTAATATTTAACTTTGAGTTGATCCTAAGTTAAATGTTTGATTTCATGTTTAATGTGAATTGAACCCTAAGTTAAAGATTTTGACTTAAATTCAACTTTGAATTGATCTTAAGTCGAAGGTTTAGTTTGGATTTAATGTGGGTTGGATTTCAAGTTTATGTTGGATTAGATTCAATTTGGGTTGAATCTCAAATTTATATTGTGTTAGATTCAATTTGGGTTGAATCTAAGGTTTATGTTGAGTTAGATTCAATTTGTGTTGAATCTAAAGTTTATGTAAATTAGATTCAATTTAGGTTGAACCATAAGTTGTAGGTTTGATTTAAGTTCAATGTATATTGAACCTAAAATTTGGTTGAGTTAGATTCAATTTGGGTTGAATCTAAGGTTTATATTGACTTAGACTTAGTTTGGGTTGAATCTTAAAGTTTATGTTGAATTAGATTAAATTTGGATTGATTCTAAAGTTCTAATTAACTTGGATTCAAGTTAGATTGATCCTATATTTAAGTTTGATTTAGGTTCTCTGTATGTTGAACCTAAATTTTGATTAAGTTAGATTCAATTTGGATTGAACCTAAATATTATGTTGAATTAGATTCAATTTGACTTGATTATAAAGTTCTCATTAACTTGGGTTCAAATTAGGTTAAACTTGAGTTATAGTTTTGATTTAGGTTTAACATGGGTTCATCCTAAAGTTGGGTTATCTTGGGTTCAAGTTAAGTTGAACCAAAGTTATGATTTGGTTTAGGTTCAGTATGGTTGAACCTAAGGTTGTATTAACTTTGGTTCAAGTTAGGTTGAACCTATGTTATGAGTTGGTTTAGGTTCAGTATGGGTTGAACCTAAGGTTAGGTTAACTTGGGTTCAAGTTAGGTTTAACCTAAGTTATGAGTTGGTTTAGGTTCAGTATGGGTTGAACCTAAGATTGGGTTAACTTGGGTTCAAGTTAGGTTGAACTTAAGTTATGAGTTGGTTTTAGGTTCAGTCTGGGTTGAACCTAAGGTTGGATTAACTTGGGTTCAAGTTAGGTTGAACCTAAGTTATGAGTTGGTTTAGGTTCAGTATGGGTTGAACCTAAGGTTGGATTAACTTGGGTTCAAGTTAGGTTGAACCTAAGTTATGAGTTGGTTTAGGTTCAGTATGGGTTGAACCTAAGGTTGGATTAACTTGGGATCAAGTTATGTTGAACCTAAGTTATGATTTGGTTTAGGTTCAGTATGGTTGAACCTAAGGTTGGGTTAACTTGGGTTCAAGTTAGGTTGAAGCTAAGTTATGAGTTGGTTTAGATTCAGTATGGGTTGAACCTAAGGTTGGATTAACTTGGGTTTAACTTAGGTTGAACCTAAGTTATGAGTTGGTTTAGGTTCAGTATGGGTTGAAACTAAGGATGGATTAACTTGGGTTCAAGTTAGGTTGAACCTAAGTTGTAGTTTTGATTTGAGATGACTTAATTAGGGTTTAGGGTTACTTAAGCCTAAGGTTAATAAGACTTAAAGGTTAATTATGTCTAATTAGGTTATTTTTAATTAGGATTTAAGGTTATTTAACTTTAATGTAAGTAAGGCTTAAAATTTAATTAAGTCTAATTAGGGTTAGACTTAATTATGTTTTAAGATTGTTTAAGCCTAATGTAAGTAAGGCTTAATGGTTAATTAAGTCTAATTAGTGTTATACTTAATTAGGTTTTAAGGTTGTTTAAGCCTAATGTAAGCAAGGCTTAAAGGTTAATTAAGTCTAATTATGGTTGGACTTAATTTGGTTTTAAGGTTGTTTAAGCCTAATGTAAGTACGGCTTAATGGTTAATTAAGTCTAATTAGGGTTAGACTTAATTAGGTTTTAAGGTTGTTTAAGCCAAATGTAAGTAAGGCTTAAAGGTTTAGTAAGTCTAATTAGGGTTAGAATTAATTGGGGTTTAAGGTTGTTTAAGCCTAATGTAAGTAAGGCTTAATGGTTAATTAAGTCTAATTAGGGTTAGACATAATTAAGGTTTAAGGTTAATTAAGCCTAATGTAAGTAAGGCTTAAAGGTTAATTAAGTCAAATTATGGGTAGACTTAATTGGGTTTTAAGGTTGTTTAAGCCTAATGTAAGTAAGGCTTAATGGTCAATTAAGTCTAATTAGGGTTAGACTTAATTACGTTTTAAGGTTGTTTGTGCCTAATGTAAGTAAGGCTTAAAGGTTAATTAAGTCTAATTAGGGTTAGACATAATTGGGTTTTAAGATTGTTTAAGCTTAATGTTAGTAAGGCTTAAAGGTTAATTAAGTATAATTAGAGTTAGACTTAATTGGGTTTTAAGGTTGTTTAAGTCTAATGTAAGTAAGTCTTAAAGGTTAATTAAGTCTAATTAGGGTTAGAATTAATTTGGTTTTAAGGTTTAATTAAACCTAATTTAGGAAAGTTTTAATTGGATTAATTAGACCTAATTAGGGTTAGGTCTAATTAGGGTTTATGATTAATTAAACCTAATTTAAGTAAGGTTTAATTTGATTAATTAGACCTAATTAGGGTTAGGTCCAATTATGGTTTAATTTGTCTTAAACCTAATGTGATTAAGGTTTAAGGAGATTAATCAGGTCTAATGAGGGATTATACCCAATTAAGGTTTGTTTTGTTTTAAACCTAATGTAATTAAGGTTTAAGGTGATTAATCAGGTCTAATGAGGGCTAAGACCAAATTATGGTTTGTTTGGAGTTGTTAGTGTTAGGTTCAAAACTTGACTTTACTCATTTGTGAAATGAGCTAAGTAATGAATGGTTTTGAGGGTTAATTAAATATAAATTAAATAATTTATAATTATTAACCGTAAGAGTTCAAGATGTTATTTTAAATTTTCCAAAGGTTAAGTCTTGTCATTTTAGGGTTTCCGTCTATCTCCCTAAATTACTTAACCAATTTCCAGTTTAATTTCTCATATTTTTATTTTTTATAATTATTATTAAAAATAATTACAAAGAATCATGAAAATTAGGAAACTCTGTCCTAGAGAATTTTCCTAGCCTTAGAAAAATCAGGGGATGTGTCCAAGGACTTAAAGGTTATTCCCTAAAAAACTTCATATTTTTCTGATTTATAAATAATTTTAAATAATTAAATTATTCCAGAGAGTAATTAATTAATTAAAAATTAAATATAAAAGCTAAATTCAAAGTTTCAACTCCACATTATTCTCCTCACTGTCCTGAGCCCAGGGGTATTTTTGTCATATTTTTGTGATTTTTGGCTGTCAAGATATGAATTTTTGATTATTTTAAGGTTAATTAGCATTTAATTAATTCCTTAACTAAACAGAAAATCCTAAGGACACCGCATGTCCTCGTACGCGTGAAAACGCGTCTGATCCTCTATGGAGTTCATCACAGCGTGTCCACTTTAACTAAATCAGATTCATCAATTTCCAAACCCGGAAATGGACGACATCCGAGCGTCTTCTTTGTTTCATTTAACCTGTGAGCCATCCATTTAAAATCCTTAAGATCTCTGCAGATTCTTAATGGATTTTCATGATTTTTGGCTCTAAAGCTATATCTTAGAAAGTTGAAGACATCCATGTGGTTACTGATGGGTTGTGGAATAGTTTTCTTCATAAATACTCAAGCCTAAGCTCGAGTTAAGTCAAAAGATCCATAGCTTGGCCTCTGTGTATGAAATGTTGATTTGATTGGCTCTACACCTTCATATCGACCTCAACAAGCTTGCTCTAGCTCCAATTTGGAGTTAATTTAGGCTTAGGTGTGAGTTCATTCAAGGTGTGATTCGGCTTGAAAAGTTGAATTTGGAAAATGGTTTAGAGGCTATAGGAGAGTGCAATTTTGATTAGACTCAACTTCATAGGGTCCTAGGATGCTTTTAGGAAGGTCAATTTGGGGTTTTGAACAATTTCATTTCAAACTCAAATTTATCCTGTTTTGGGGTTTTGGGGATGGCTCAATTGGAAGAGATGAGTGGATTAATGGGGCTGAATTCAATGGGAATTAATCCCTTAGGGTATAGTGAGTAATTTCTGTCTTGGAAGGTTCAGGGTATTTGGGCTCTTTGCTTTTTTATCTCTCTCTTTTGAGCTCTCGGGTAAGGCTAATTTATAGCCATAGAGAGGCTTGGGGAGGGCATGGATAAGGCTTAATCTACCTGGGGCAGAAGGTTATCCATTCCATCATTGCATGAGGATATGTTTGGAGCTTAAGGACAACCATGGATGGATTTCCCAAGCTTGCCATGATGAGCCCCCATTAAGGCTCAATTTATATTTTCATTTTGGCTCTTTCTCGTTGGATCACTTGAGAGGTGGAAGAGTTGATTATTGTTTGCTGAATTAACCTCCCCCACGTATACTCACTCATTCATTCAATGAATTTGAGGAGAGCATGACACATAAGCCTCATTTTCACCCTTTTCATGGTTTGCTCATGAAGGTGCTTAACCATATGTTGACCTCATTTTTGATGAGGTCTTCTCTTCGTTTTTTAGTACTTAGGATCTAGCCTTAGGCTTTTCCTTTGACTATCTTAGAGGATTAGAATTGGGACCCACCACTTAGAAATTCAAACCATTTCTTAACTCACTGCAAACTCCACAAACTTGACTGTAGACCCCTAATCACCTAGAGGGTTGAAATCAAATGTGGAAGTTTAAAGGATGAGTTCCTATAGGACTCTTTGGCCTTAGGACTGCCCTGGGTGGCCTGGTTTGGTGAAGGGATGACTTACACACACACTATACTTATACACTACACTTTCACACACCTCCTAAAACCACACCCATACCTAACTTGACCTCCTGACTCATGAAGGTGATTCACATGGATGGTCCTTAACCCCTAAGCCCTTGACTAAGAGGGTTAGGAACAACATAGTGGATGCCTCAAATGAGTCCCTTCATGGCTCATGTGGGCTTGATATGGCTTCATGGCTCAACCAAAATGACTTCATTCCACTTACAGTCACCTAATCTTCAATTTTCCAAATTTTTAATTTTTGACCCCCGGGACCCTACACCCGCCTAGCCTACCCAAAGCCCTTGAAATCACCCAAACTTTTCAAAATTTCCAAATCACTCAAAAATTCCCCAAAATTAACCTTGAACATTTCCTCACCACTCAAATTGATCATCCATAGCCAAAAATACCAAAAATTCCAAAAATACCTCCAAATACCCTCCAAATACCCAAAATACCCCTCTTAACCCAAAAATCCAAAAATTCAGAAAATTCCCAGAAAATTCCAGAAAATCCCAAATATTCCCAATTTTATTTTGTTCAACTACACCATGGGCCAATTTTGTCCATTTACGCCACTTTTGTCAAAACCCCCAATTTGACCCATTTTAACCCAAAATGAACCCAATGTCAAGCCAAACCTACCCAATTGACCCAAATTCTGGTCCAATTCAATTCTAAACTTCAATTCAACATTCCCAACACCAATCTAGACCAAATCCAAGTCCAATTTGATTGATATTTGAATCCAATTTCACTTTTGGCCTTAAAGCCCAATTTGGACCCATGACCCAAACTTAGCCCAAACTAACCCAATTCAACTCCAATTAACCCCAAATCTTTTCTAAACCTTCCTTAGCATCCCCACAAACAAAACACTAACATGATTTGCCCAAAATTTAGACCCAAACCCCACTCAAATTCAACCCAAAGCTAAAAGGCCCAATTTTGACCTAAACCCAAACCTAACCTAAATAAGCCCAGACCCCAAAATCAAAACCCAACCAAAGCCAAAAACTCTTTGAAACACTCTCATAAACATTTCCCAACATTTATTTTACATCAATTTCAACCCTAGCCCAACATTGGCCCAAGTTAGCCCAATTTGACCTACATTGGCCCATTCATCAAAGAGGTCCAAATCCAACCCAAACCTAGCCTAAACACTTCAAATTTATTCCAAATCATTCATGAGACATTCCTAAACTAAATTTAACACTTATTGGATCCAATCCTTTGCAAAATTCTCATCCTAAAATAAAAAAAAAACCACTTCCCTAAATCATTTTAAAAGCCCATCTAAAACCATTTCAAAGAGCCCAAAATCTACCCTAAAGCCCACATGACATTTCCATTTGCCATCCATTTAATCAAAGCCATTCCCTAAGTTCCAATCCCATCATCAAATGAATCCAAATCAAGCCATATGCCAAATCCCATCAAATCACTCCTAAATTACCAAAAATTCCAAATTCCATTTTCATGAAATTGACCAAGCTTTTCCCCAAGCCAAAGACAAGCCATGAAGCCACATGCAAGCCATGGACAAGCCACATGAAGCCATGGAAGGTTTGACATGTGATCAAGCCATTAATGGAAAAAGGAGGAGCCTCTTTTAAGCCCCCTTAAAAAGGTTTTAACCCTTTTAATGCTTCACCCTAATCCATGATTAATCAAAATATTCATGGATGGTGACTTCTCTACCCTTTTCTAGCTGATTCACCTGATCCTCCCTCAGCCCAAATCAGCCATGGAAGGGTGCACCAAACCCAAAATGGTGGTTTGACCCATTTGGACCCAAAATGAGCCTCTCCCCATACCATTTTAATTCAACTCCTTTATACATGTCTATGGCCAATTGATCGCACAAACCTCCAGCCCCGACCCACTCGGATCCGAGGGTGACCCATGCCTGCCGGCCAGCCGCACAGGTCGCCGAAAAACACCATGGCCGAGACCTTGGGAGGAGCCAAAGTTTGGAATTCCCACCGCTGAGCTGCCCCATCCCCAGTGGCCATTGCAGCTGTTCTTCTCTTGCCAAGAGCAGCTGATCCCAAGCCCTAACTCCCCCTGGGAGGCCCTCCACCCTCTCCTATTTAAACCTCACCTCCTCTCGGCCATGAAAGGTGCTGAAACAGACCTTACTGAAACCTTGCCAAAATTGCTCCAGACCACTCTCCATACTTAGAGCAGTTGATCCCCAGTGATAATTTGCCCTAATCCCCACCAACAGAGCCCAATTTCTCAGCCAAAATTCCACCCAAAACCAGGACACTTCTTCACAGTGGACCAATCCTCAAATTGATTGGTCCTACACCTTCACCGGACCAAGGAAAGAAGTCCACCAAGCAAAAGCCCCTCTCCGGAGCCAACCATCTGTTCCAGACTCCAAGCTTTGTGATCGGGCTTGGTCGAAATCATACCTAAATGATTCACCAGACCAGGAGACTTCATCTGGAGCTTGCTGGGACCCAATCGAAGGTGACACAACCCTCAGATTGAAGCCACACTTCTCTGAGCAAAGGTATGAGCTAACTCTTTATCCCGAGCTTCTAAAGATTCTCCATTTAAAATGCCTTAATTTCAATGCATGATCACCGTATAGATGTATTCGTCTCTTCAAGATGAATCCATAGAGCACAAGAACACAAAAATTCGTTGAGAAATGAGTGAGTTCTTAGGGTTTTAGTGTGGATGGCTCTCGGGTGAGAACGGCTGGGGACGATGAATGGATGCCGTTCATTCCATACACGCGCGGACAAACGGCTCAGATCTGGTCGGATCGGCAGATGATACGCGGAAGGCGGGACCCGGGCTGCTGACTCAAGTGGCGGCGTCGAATGGCAGCGCGACACGCAGCGTTTCGGAGATGCCTAGGATGAGTCAGCGCCGTCGTTTTAAATAGAAAATTAGGGTATTTTCTTATTTATTTAATTCCCTAAACTTCAAAAATGCATAACTTTGTGTAGAAAAGTTAGAAAAATAAAATAAAAATACCCTCTTGCTCAGTGAACAGAGGAGAATAATGTGGAAAAGAAATCATGTAATTTCATCAAGTATTTTATTTTTAATGATTTATTTACCCTCTGCATTGTTTTAATTCTCCATGCATATAGGAAATTCAACATGGCATGAGACCATAGGGCTTTTGAAGCCTCTGAACTTGGGAATATTCCCTGAATTTTCCAAGGTTAGAGGTCATCCCTATGAAAAGTTATTGATTTTTCAAATTCATGTTGCTGTTTTGAGTATTTTAAATCCAATAATTAGCATGTTGTGAATTAAATTCTAGAAAAATTTGGTGATGTTTCTTATGACCAGAGGACTCTAGGAAAAATAGATTTTGAATTAATCCACTTGGAATAACCCTAATTGGCTTAAACACCCAAAATAGCTCCTTAATTAATTAGAGCTAATCATACATCAAATTGGCTTGAAATCAATTCTCCACTGACCTTTAGGATCAGAGGAATCCATCATAAAAATTTGAAGTCAATTGGACGTGGTTAGCCCTACTAAATGGGTTGATTAAGCCATTTAGCCAATTTAAACTTTAAAAATTCATAAATTTCAAAATACTTTTAAAAAATTCACCAAATTGGTTTTGGAGCCTCTCTGATATTAGGGGAATTTAAGAAAATTAAAATTTCAATTTTCTAAAAAAGTTGATTTTTTGTATTATTTTAATATTTTAATAATTAAAAAATAATAAAAATCACAAAAATAATAAAATTCACCAAAATGTTATATTTTGAATTTTAATCACTTAGGAACAAACCCCATATTTTTCTTAAGTCTCTATAATGAGATATTAAATTTTAAATCCCTAAGGTAATTTTAAAAATTAAAAAAAAATGTATTTTTTAGCATTTCCATTAAAATAATTCTAATAAATCAAAGAAAAATCAGAAAATTGTAAAAATTGATTTTCTAATTTCCTTGATATCAGAGAGATTTTTAAAAAATATAAAATTCATTTTTCAACCTTTATTTTATTTTTAAATTAATTAATACTCCAAAACTTAAAATAATTATAATAAAAATAATATAATTCAAAAAATCACCAAAATTGGTCCAAGTGGTCCTCCAATCATTAGGAATGTCCCATAATTTTCTTCAGGACAGAAATTTTTCCTTGGTCATATTATTAAATTTTCCTTGGAAATCCCTATTTTCCACCAAAAATAATTACATAAATAAATTAAATACAGAAAAATCATATTTTCTCCTCTCATGTCTTTATTGACATATGAGTGAAGTCACATAAAAATTTCAAGATCATTTAAGCTCAATTTAGTGAGTTATGAAATTATTAAGCTTGAAGGGCAAAATGGTAATTAAAATTTTAATCTTTAATTAAAACTTTAGGCTTAATAAAATTAAAAAGTAAAATATTTGATCATAATCTGATTTGGATGATTAAAATTTAAATAATTAAAGGGTAGAAACCTACTAAACAATTTAAAAATAATTAAAATAAACCTTAATCAAATAATTAATTAAATTTGGAAGAATAATAAAATTGGAATTATTAAAATAGAGATATTATTAGGAAGAGATTTGTTCTTTAATTTAAGAATCCCTAAATTAATCATCTCAATAATATTTAATTCCTAATTAAAATGATAATTCAGATTTAAGATTTAAAATGCTAAAAGACTTAATCATTAAATTAAATTAAAGTTAAATTATTTAAATTAAACCCTTTTAAAATTTCAAATAAATTAAAATTAAAATTAAATTTAATTAAAATTTAAATTAAAATTAAATTAAGTAAAATTAAATTAAAACATATTAAATTAAATCAAATTAAATTAAATTAAATTAAATTAAATTAAATCAAATTAAATTTAAATTTAAATTAAATTAGATTAAATTAAATTAAATTAAATTAAATTAAATTAAAGTAAAGTAAATCAAATTAAATCAAATTAAATTAAATCAAATTAAATTAAATTAAATTAAATCAAGTTAAAATTAAATCAAATTAAATTAAATTAAAATTAAAACTAAACCAAATTAAATTAAATTAAAGTTAAATTAAATTGAATTAAAAATAACATCACCTAAGACATAAAGAAATTCAAAATAAAGCGACTTGAACATTATTCCAAATTTAAACCCACTAACTGAAATTAAATCATAAACCATTTGAACATCAATTTGCCCTCGAAAGCTTTTATTGTCATAACTCCTAAACAGAACGTTAAATGAGATGTTACTTCCCTCATTGGATATTCAAATGTACTAGTTCACTGAACAAGATAACAAAACTTGAATTCTCGGACGATAAATTCATTTGTATGATTAAATCCATTTGGACTTAAAACAATCCTAGCAGTATTGAAAAGATGTTTAAGACTCGTCTTAAGCACTTCCTCAATATGATAAGATGTTTATAAGAACAATTGAATTTAATTGTTCTTTGATGAAGAAAATCGTCCTCAAACCAAAACACAAGAACCTAGACATCATAGGAGATGACTAGCTATAGGATTAGGAACTTGGTAGAAAACCATAACCCTTCCCTTAGCTTTACCTAGGAACTTGCTTAAAATATTCTAAATTGTGTTTAAGTGCAGCTTGGGATGACGGGAAGACCCTCCAGGTATGCTTTTATTTTATTGCAATTTACTTTCTTGCAATTTACTTTATTGCAAATGCACTTTACTTTTCTTGCATGATAAACAACAGTTGCATGAAAACCCACACCTCTAGGGTAGCCCCTAAAACTAAAACCAAAACTAAATTAAAAGTCATTGCAAAATAAAATTCACCGCCACAACATTTCAAAATATAAAACAACTCAAAATTTAATCACAAACAGAACACAAAACTGCAATTACAACTAAATTAAAACGTCTTGTTGGATGATCAGGTCTAAATGAAAGTGTGGAACTCATTTAGTTGAGTTTAGCAAATTCATCTGGACTAAGTGAATCCGATAAAAATAACGATGCCGGAAGGATGGAACCGTGGGATCTTAACCGGTGTTGTTATAATCAACTTTAAGATTTGTTTTAAATAAAATATAAAAAACACTTGGAAATTAAGATTTTCTCTAAACCAAAATACTTTTCTCATCTCCTGATTTATGACTTCTATAACTAAACCTCTGCAACAACAAGGAGCTCGGAGCATGGTGGGCAGCACGACCATCGTCATTAGCAAAACTCGAGTCTACTTCAGCAAAACTTTCTTAGAATTAAATAACCAAACCATAGGATTTCGAGGTACTTTGCCTAGTGCAACATAAATCCTCAACTCTTCATTAGGCATTTGCATGATCATGTCATGTAAATTAAGCCCTAACCGGTCTTAGGACTCCGAGGTAGTCGTTTGGTACGACATAAACCCTCACATCTTCAAGGCTATCTGCATGATTTTATCATACAAATATAAGTCCAAATTAATTAAAATTGGCAAGATTGAAACATTAAATAAACATTAGGGCCCTCCTAAATTCAAGCCAAATAATAGGATAGTCGGGAAATTACTGAAGTTCGCTTCGATTCTGTGATTTCTCCTACCTTTCTTCCTTTGAATTCCCAAAACAAAATGTTCCAAATTTGATCCACTCCCTATTGAAATTTTAAAATTCAATCCCTTGAAAACTTAAACTTTGAAATTCTTGAGAGCAGAATTACTGATTATTATCGAGAGTTTTCTTAGGTGATTCCTGTCACTTAAGATGTAATTAACTATAGGGGCTTGCCCTTATAGGGAATTTTAAGAACCCAGGTAATATAAACCCTGTTTAATGCTTTCATATTAAGCGGGGAATTTGTCGGCTTATAAAATTGGTTCATAGACCAAACGGATGTCACAAATCTTCTAGTTTATTTAATCGAGCCCCATCACCAAACAATGTGTCTATTCTTCGAGATAGATACACAGTTTGTGATGCGGTGCTCGTTTATATAAACTATTTGGGATGTAAGATCGATTTGATTTCATATCTTAAAATTTTCAAATTTAACATTATTTTCAAAATCAAATACTACTTTTCAAATTATTTATTTAAATTAAATTAAAATTCGCCGACAATTTCTATTAGGTGACCCCCTTTTTAAAATAAAACACATAACCTAAAAATAATGCCGACACCATAATAAAAGGGTTAGTATATAACATTTTTGTGGTGTCACATATGTTAGTCGGCCACCTCACTTCATGGGAGGACGTGAATCATCAAGTAAGTTGAGAGGAGAATGACACATTTTTCTTACCCATTGTTTGTGTTTTTTGCTCGTGATGGCTTTAACCCTAGTAAATGGGCTAACTTCATCTCTTGGTCTCTCTCCATTAGGTTGGGGAAGAGGTGCTTTCCACCTATGGAACCAAATCACACTTCATATTGAGAGGGGATGACACATATACCTAACCATCATGATAATATCATTATAACTCTTAACCTTGGTTAAAGGTGGTGAGTTATGGGTTAGGTAATGTGTTAACCATCCCATGATGGATTTAATGAGTTTTAAGTAACCCATTAGTGACTCCCCATAGTTTAGATTTAAGCTTAAAAATCAATTTGGGGGTTTATGACATCATGTGTGATGTCATAAATTCAAATTCAATTTACGATTATTTTTATATAATTCCATTCCTCATTAATTATGTAATTAATTAGAAATATAGGAAATTATAATATTAACCCATAAATTAATTGAAATGATCGTTGGGAATTAATCATTTAATTAATTTTATTGCTTTGGTTCAAAATTGAATATTTTGACCAAATTTGACTTTGGTTGACCATGGTTGACCAGAGTGGGTCATGGTTGACCAGTCTAAGTCTAGGGTTGACTCAGATGATCTACTAAACCTTAGCATGGTTAATTAAATCATGGGGTCATTAATTTTGAAAATGCGACCTAGATTTGAGTAGGTTTGACCAAATAATGTCATTTGATCATTATAATCTCTTAAATTGATCAAATGGATTAAATTTGACCAAGTTGGTGTTTGGGCTGATTTAGTGGTCAATGAGTTTGGTATTGGGTCAATGTAATGGTCATTGGGGTCATGAAGTGGCCATTTTGACCAAATTTGATCTTTTTGGGTCAAAAGTTAACCAGTTGGGTCAATAGGGTGGTTATTGGGTCAATGGGTTGACCAGTTTGACCTAAGTGACTTTTTTGGGTCAAAGGTTGACCAGTTTGGTCAATGGGGTGATCTTTGGGTCAATGGGTTGACCAGTTTGACCTAATTTGACCATTTAGGTCAATGGTTGACCTGTTTGGTCAATGTGATGGTCATTGGGTTTAGGGCTGACCATTTTGATCTAGTTTAACCATTTGGGTTAAAGGATGACCTGTTTGGTCAATATGATGGTCATTAGGTCAAGGACTGACCATTTTGACCTAGTTTGACCATTTAGGTCAAAGGTTGACCAGTTTGGTCAATAAGGTGGTCATTGGGTCAATGGGTTGACCATTTTGACCTAATTTGACCATTTAAGTCAAAGGTTGACCAGTTTGGTCAATGGGGTGGTCATTGGTTTAAGGATTGACTAGTTTGACATAATTTGACCATTTAGGTTAATGGTTAACCAGTTTGGTCAATAGGGCGGTCATTGGGTCAATGAGTTGGCCATTTTGACCTAATTTGACCATTTGGGTCAAAGGTTGACCAGTTTGGTCAATGGGGTGGTCATTGGGTTAAGGGTTGACCATTTTAACCTAATTTGACCATTTGGGTCAAAGGTAACCAGTTTGGTCAGTAATTGATCAGATTAGGGTTTGTCATTACTGATTTGATCAAACAAGGATTCATTAAGGTTTTACCCTAGACATTAGAGTTTATTTACCATTAGTGAGATTTAGGAAGTCAATATTAGTATATTTCCTTTCCTAAGCTGATTTTGAAATGATCCTCACAAATGTGAGGTCAACAAATGGGCCCCCAATATGTGTGGAATACTGCAATGTATGCCGCACATATTGGTGTTGATCGAAACGGTCTAGATGACCCAACAGAAACTAGAGAGAGAGTGGATGCCATAACATCTCTCAGAAATGTCAAATGTCAATATGTCGATTTTGAGAAGGAATGTTATGCGATTTATATCCTTTCTCAAAGAAAGAGCTAAGGGAATGCCATGTTTTCGTGTCAGAAAGGGTCTTATATCCAATATCTAGAGGGAGAGAGTGGGTAAGATACCACTTTTCAGAAATTTCAAATGTAGATATGTCAATTTTGAGGAGGAATACTATGAGACTTATATCCTTTCTCAAAGAAATAGCTAAATGAATGTTTTATTTCCGTATCAGGAAGGGTCTTATATCCAATAGTCGGATAGAAAGAGAGTGGGTACTATGCCATTTCTCAGAAAATGTTAAATGTCGATATGTAAATTTTGAGAAGGAATGCTATGTGACTTATATCCTTTCTCAAAGAAATAGCTAAAGGAATGCCATATTTCCGTGTCAGGAAGGGTCTTATATCCAATAGCTGGAGAGAGAGAGAGCGGACATTATACCACTTCTCAGAAATGTCAAATGTCAATATGTCAATTTTGAGAAGGAATGTTATGCATGTCAGAAGTTTGGGGCTGTGTCAAAGATTTTCTCGGTGTCAATGTAGTTTTGGAGTCGCCACTCTATTTATCTATAATATTGTCATAATCTTCAATAATTTTTATTTCTTTGGATCCTATGAAAGGATCCTTAGATAATAAGAAATTTGAAAAAAATAAAAGCTAATAAGATAGAAAACAATAGAAAGAAAGATGTTAATGATAATCCTTATGAAAAGATTCTAGAATACCTTATCCTAGGAGTTATTTATAAGGATGAGATTTTGGTAACCAGAGATTTTGAAAAAATATCTATTCTGAGTTATTTAATTCTCCTATAGAAGCAAGCTTCTATAGTTAATTACATCTTAGACAATTATGATTATCTAAGAAAACTTCTGATTAATATTAATTTCTTGTTTCTGGAAAAGTTTTAAGGAAAGAAATATCAATTTTCAATCCTAAGGGTAATGAGTCATACTACCCTAAAAGTTTGTCTTGGTTGATTTTTGTTTTTTTGTTTGTCGTTTTTAATTATTCTCGTCAATGTCATTTATTATGTCATTTTTATTTTGTTTCAGTTTTAATGTTTTTGGTCATTTGTTTGATGGCTATCCTAAAAGTTTTGGGTTTTATCTTGCCTTAGTTTTGTCATTTTAATGTTGTTTGTTTTGTTTTGTTTTGTTTTATCAATGTCGTTTGTCCCATCTTCGGAATGTCGTCCTACAAAACATAGTTAGCACACCCTATAACATGCAAAGGAAATCTAAAACAAAATCAATGTCGTCATTTCGTTTTAATCTACTTGCAAAATAGAGTCAGCACACCCTATAATATGCAAAGAAAACAAAAATTTATTTTCTTCCCGCAATGGAAAATGATGTCAGATTTAAAAAAAAAATAATGTCAATTTTTCTTTTAAATCTTTTATTTTAATTGGTTACATTTTTGATAACTCAGTCAAGATGTCACTGGATCCGTCATCCCATAGTCATCAAGGGCCTTAATCTACTTAGTTCGAAAGGTGTTTAAACCAGGACCGGAAGATTTCTTTCAGCAACCAGGATTGCGTCGTCCGAGAAATCTTCGTAGACTAAGAACACTAGGGTTCAAGTTGCATTCAGTGATGTCTGTTCATTAGGGTTTCATTTAAGTTTTAAATTCTTTTCCCAACTTTAGGTTGGAAAATTTTAGGTTATTTAAAATTTTTTAAAAGATTTTTATGTCATTTCATGTTAAAATCTTATATTTGATGTCTTTTGAACCTAATGATTTAGATTTGATGTCATATGATTTTTAGGAATTTAGATTCATTGTCGATTGAATCTAAAAATTCGATTGATTTGAGAAATCATGTTTAAGTCTCATTAGATCTAAGAATTAGATTCAATTTTATTTGAATTTAAAGATTTAGATATAATATCATTATGATGTTTGGAAACTAGATTCAATGTCATTTGAATCTAATAATTTTGATTAAGTCTAAATTAGACTTAGATAGAGTCTAACATAAGTTAGACTTTAGATTATTAGATTCGGTGTCTTTTGAATCTAATGTTAAGTCTAATAATGTTAGACTTAAATAAAATCTAACATAAGTTTGATTTTAGAATTCTAAATTCAATGTCATTTAAATCTAGAAGAAGTGTTAAGTCTAATATGGACTAGACTTAGATAAAATCTTTTGATAATCAGATTCAATGTCATTTGAATCTAATATCTTTGATTTGTTCTTTAAAGTAGTTCGAACTTTAATTGATTTTGAGTCAAATTTAGATTTCAGTCTAATGTGAATTGAATTTATTGTTTAATTTGACTTGGGTCGAAGAAATGTTGAGTTAATCTTAAGTTCATGTTTGTGTTGTACTTAGAAGTGTTAAGTTAGATTCAATATAGATTGAATCTAAAGTTGTGCTAACTTGAGTTCATGACTATTTGAACTTAAGTTAGAAGTGTTAAGTTAGATTCAATGTAGATTGAATCTAAAGTTGAGTCAACTTGAGTTCATGTCTATTTGAACTTAAGTTAGAAGTGTTGAGTTAGATTTGATATAGATTGAATCTAAAATTGAGTTAACTTGAGTTCATGTCTGTTTGAACTTAAGTTAAAACTGTTAAGTTATATTCGATGTAGACTGAATCTAAAATTGAGTTAACTCGAGTTCATGTCTATTTGAACTTAAGTTAGAAATGTTAAGGTAGTTTCAATATGGGTTGAACCTAAGGTTTAAGTTAACTTTAATTCAGCTTTAGGTTGAACTTAAGTTAGATGTGTTGAGTTAGGTTCAATGTGGGTTGAACCAAAGATTTAAGTTAAGTCTAGTTCAAATAGACTTAATTAAGGTTTAAGATTTATTTAAATAATACTAAAAGGTTAATTAATTCTAATTAGATTATACTTAATTAGAATTAAAGACCGTTCAAGTATTATTAAGTAAAGCTTAAGGTTTAACTAAGTCTCGTCAAAGTTAGACTTAACCAGAAAAAGTTTTTTAAGCCTAATTTAAGAAGGCCTAAATGTTAATTAAGTCTAATTAGAATATAAATTTGATTAAACCTTATTTAATTAAGATTTAATAATTGAATTATGTCTAATGGGTTAGAACTAATTGAAGTTTAAGTTTGATTAAAACTTAGTTAGTTAAGGTTTAATAATTTAATTAAGTCTATTATGTTAGACTTAATTTGGGTTTAGGATTGATTAACCTTAGTTGGTTAAGATTTAATAGTTTAATTAAGTCTAATGTGTTAGACTTAACTAGGGTTTAAGTCTGATTAAACCTTAGTTGGTTAAGATTTAATAGTTTAATTAAGTCTAAAGTGATAGACTTAATTATGATTTAGGATTGATTAAACCTTAGTTGATTAAGGTTTAATAGTTTAATTAAGTTTAATGTGATATACATAATTATGGTTTAGGATTGATTAAACCTTAATTGGTTAAGGTTTAAAAAGTCTAATTAAGTCTAATGTGTTAGACTTACCTAAGGTTTAAGTCTGATTAAACCTTAGTTGGTTAAGGTTTAATAGTTTAATTAAGTCTAATGAGATAGACTTAATTATGGTTTAGAATTGATTAAACCATAATTAGTTAAGGTTTAATAGTTTAATTAAGTCTAATGTGATAGACTTAATTATGTTTTAGGATTGATTAAACCTTGGTTGGTTAAGGTTTAATAGTTTAATTAAGTCAAATGTGATAAACTTAATTATGGTTTATGATTGATTAAACGTTAATTGGTTAAGGTTTAAAAGTCTAATGCAATAGACTAATTATAGTTTAGGATTGATTAAACCTTAGTTGATTAAGGTTTAATAGTTTAATAAAGTCTAATGTCATAGACTTAATTATGATTTAAGATTGATTAAACCTTAGTTGGTTAAGGTTTAATAGGTTAATGACGTCCCTTTTCTTTTAATTGCTTTCTTCAATTTCTATTGGCTCTCTTTTGTCCTCCAAAATGTGTATTTCCTCTGGTCTAATGATTTCAATAGCAAGCAATGGATTTGTCGGTTGATTTTGTATAGCTGTCATTAAATCTTCCATTCTTTGTTCAAGGCAATGAATTTGTTCATCCCTTTATCAGATAACTGCTCGTAATTCTTCTGTCGTGTTTTCTTCACTTAATTCTCATGCTAAGGAGGTAGATCGTGTTTCTACCATATTTATCTTAGTGATTTCCTCATTTGAACTATTCAAAGAATTTCTCTTCTTCGTATTGAGAATTACTTAATGTCATTTTTAAATTTCTTCAATCTTTCTTCGAATGATTTCATAGGATGCTTTTCACAACTTTTTTCTTGAGAACTGTCTATAGGGGTACTTATGGTATCCGAGATTCCTCCCAATGATTCTCGTCTTTATACATTATTTCTGAGTATAGGGTGAGATATCATAGGAAGTGTATCATCGTTTTGTGAATAAGAAGGGTCTCCTCATTGTAGCATTTGAACCAAAGCAGTCATTTTAGCAGATGTGTCTTATGCTTTTGATATTAATTTATTATGCTTAGTTCTATCTTTTGTGATGATCACATCTTTTATCCTTGGGCCCAGACGAAATTTCACTGGTACCCAAGTACAATGACTGTCTAATGGGAATTGTTGATCCCCTTTTAAGTCAGTAGGATCTTCAATTGAAAGAATCTTTCTTTTCATTGTAGTGGAGACCGCACATCCCATTTTGTCTAACAATCGGGAAATTCAACACCTGTCTTTTTGTGTTAGGCTTTTAAACATAGAGTATATAACATGAATTGACGGAGAATTTCTTGGTCGGAAAGTATTTTCCTCATATTCAATAGGTATTGAAATATATCGGTTTTCTTTTGAAAAGGAAGGATTCCCGAAAACACTTTGTTCGAATTCAGATGTTTCAAAATTATCATTTTCGTTCCACCTTTTCTTTCTTTTGAGTGAACAAGTTTTATTCCTTTGTTGACTTTTTGAACAAGATCCAACTTCATATATGGATGGAGGTGGAATGTCATTTTCTTGTTCAACACAAATTTTCTTTCCTTTTTTGTCAACTTGTCTTTCCATTTCTTCAAAAGTATATTGTTCTTAAGGAATGTATTGAGGCAAGTCTTCTGTAAATTTAAGAAAATCTTCATAAGGTTCCAATTGAGTTCCTCAAAGGATTATATATCGATTCGATATGGATTTTCTAATGAAAATTCAGTTTCATCAAAGGATCCAAAATCATTCTGAGAAAGGCAAACATCTTCCTCAATTAGTGTATTGAAATCTTGATAGTAGGAAAAGACCGAATCCGAAAATTCCATTGCAAAATTTCTGAAAATTTAAGGAGAATAAAATGTTATGAACTTATTTACAAATTGAGAATTTATCTTTTTATTTTATTTTATTGTAAAATGTCAAAGATAACTCTTCAAGGAGTTGGATGTGGCCTTAAAGTTCAAAACACAAGCAAATTTAATAAGAGATGAGAAGAAAGATAATCCTAGCGGAGTCGCCAAATAAAATCTCTTGTCGGCGTTTGGAGTCATGTCGGAGATTTTCTCGGTGTTAATGTCATTTTGGAGCCGCTAGTCTGTTTATCTATAATATTTCCCCAATCTTCAATAATTCTTATTTCTTTGGATCCTGTGAAAGGATCCTTAGATAATAAGAAATTTGAAGAAAATAAGGGCTAATAAGATAGAAAACAGTACAAAAAAGTTGTCAATTATAATCCTTATGAGATTTTGGTAACCATAGATTTAAATAGAATATTTATTCCGAGTTCTTTAAATCTCTTATAGGAGTAAGCTCCTACAGTTAATTACATCTTAGACTATCGGCATATTTTTAGGTTGAGTGTTGTATTTTTGAAAAGGAGGTCACCTACAGAAATTGTAGGCGAAATTTAAATTTTAAATTTAATTTAAATATATATAATTTAGAAAGTAGTATTTGATTTTGAAAATAATTTTAAATTTGAAAATTTTAAGATATGAAATCAAACCGATCTCACATCCCAAATAGTTTATATAAACGAGCACCGCATCACAAACCGTGTATCTACCCCGAAGAATAGACACACTGCTTGATCATAGGGCTCGATTAAATAAACTAAAAGATTTGTGACATCCGCTTGGTCTGCGAACCAATTTTATAAGCCGACAAGTTCCCCTGCTTAATATAAATGAATTAAACAGGGTTTATATTACTCGGGTTCTTAAAATTCCCTATAAGGGCAAGCCCCTATAGTTAATTACATCTTAAGTGACGAGAATCACTTAAGAAAACTCTCGATAATAATCAGTAGTTCTGCTCTCAAGAATCTCAAAGTTTAAGTTTTCAAGGGATTGAATTTTAGAATTTCAATAGGGAATGGATCAAGTTTGGAACATTTTTTTTTGTGAATTCAAAGGAAGAAAGGTAGGATAAATTACAGATTCGAAGCGAACTTTGATAATTTCCCGACTATCCTATTGTTTGGCTTGAATTTAGGAAAGTCCTAATGTTTATTTAATGTTTTGATCTTGCCAATTTTACTTGATTAGGACTTATGTTCGTATGACATGATCATACAAATAGCCTCGAAGATGTGAGGGTTTATGTCATATCGGATGACTACCTCGGAATCCTAAGACTCGGTTAGGGCTTAATTTGCAACGCAAATGCCTAACAAAAGACCGAGGATTTATGCCGCACTAGTGCAAACTACCTCGAAGTCCTATGGCTTGGTTATTTAATTCTAAGAAAGTTTTGTTGAAGTAGACTTAGGTTTTGCCGATGACGATGGCCGTGCTCGCCCACCATGCTCCGAGCTTCTTGTTGTTGGAGGGGGTTTAGTTTTAGAAATTATCAATTAAGAGGTGAGGAAAGTATTTTGGTTTAGAGAAAGTTTTAATTTCCAAGTGTTTTTTATGTTTTAATTAAAACAAATCTTAAAGTTGATTATAACAACACCAGTTAAGATCCCATGGTTCCATCCTTCCGGCATCCTTATTTTTATCGGATTCACTTAGTCCAGATGAATTTGCTAAACTCAACTAAATGAGTTCCACACTTTCATTTAGACCGTGGAAAATCCCGTTAGCAACACGTAGGTTACATCATCCGAGGTATTCCCGATCATCCAACAAGACGTTTTAATTTAGTTGTAGTTGTAGTTTTGTTGTTTTGTTTGTGATTAAATTTTGAGTTGTTTTATATTTTGAAATATTATGGCGGTGAATTTTATCTTGTAATGATTTTTAATTTAGTTTTGGTTTCAGTTTTAGGGGCTACCCTAAAGGTGTGGGTTTTCATGCAACAGTTGTTTATCATGCAAGAAAAGTAAAGTAAATTTGCAATAAAGTAAATTGCAAGAAAGTAAATTACAATAAAATAAAAGCGTACCTGGAGGGTCTTCCCGTCATCCCAGGCTGCATTTCAACACAATTTAGAATATTTAAGCATTTAAAGCAAGTTCCTAAGTAAAGCTAAGGGAAGGGTTATGGTTTTCTACCAAGTTCCTAATCCTATAGCTAGTCATTTCCTATGATGTCTAGGTTCTTGTGTTTTGGTTTGAGGATGTTTTTTTATCAAAGATAAATTAAGTTCAATTGTTCTTATAAACATCCTATCGTACTAAGGAAGTGCTTAAGACGAATCTTAAACATCTTTTCAATACTTTTAGGATTATTTTAAGTCCAAGAGAATTTAATTATACAATGAATCAATCATCCAGGAGTTCAAGTTTTGTTATCTTGCTCAGTGAACTAGGACATTTGAATATCCTATGAGTGAAGTAACACTTCACTTAACACTTCATTTAGGAGTTATGACAACAAGAGCTTTCGAGGGCAAATCGATGTTCAAGTGATTTGTAATTCAATTTAATTTCAATTAATGGATTTAAGTTTGGAATAGTGTTCAAGTTGTTTTAGATTTATTTTTGAATTCTTTATGTCTTAAGTGATGTTATATTTAATTCAATTTAATTTAATTTAATTTAATTTAATTTGATTTAGTTTTAATTTTAATTTAATTTAATTTATTTATTTAATTTTAATTTTACTTTAACTTTATTTTATTATTATTTTTTTATTTAATTTAATTTAACTTAATATGTTTTAATTAAATTTAATTTAATGTGATTTAATTTAATTTAATTTAATTTAATTTAATTTAAATTTTAATTTAATTTTAATTTAGTTTTATTTTTTAATTTTAATTTAATTTTATTATTTTATTATTTTTTTTAATTTTAATTTAATATTTTATATTTTTATATGCTTTAGGGATGATTTAATTTTAATTGTTAAAGTATTAATTTAATTGAAATTTTAAAAGGATTTAATTTAAATGTTTTAATTTTAATTTAATTTAATGATTAAGCATTTTAAGTTTGAATTTGGATTATCATTTTAATTAGGAATTAAATATTATTGAGGTGATTAATTTAGGTATTCTTAGATTAAAGAATAAATTTCTTCCTAATAATATCCCTATTTTAATAATTCTAATCTTTTTATTATTCTTCCAAATTTAATTAATTATTTAATTAAGGTTTATTTTGATTACTTTCAAATTATTTGGTAGGTTTCTACCCTTTAAATACCTAAGTTTCAAACATCCAAAATCAACTTAATATCAAATATTTTACCCACCCTTTTAATTAACCTAAAAATTTTTAATTATAGGTTAAAATTTTAATTACTATTTTGCCCCTTATGCTTACTAATTCCATAACTCACTAAATTGAGCTTAAATGAATTTGAAATTTCTATGTGACTTCACTCATATGTCAAACAAGACATTAGAGGAGAAAATGTGATTTTTCTGTATTTAATTTATTTATATAATTATTTTTTATGGAAAATAAGGATTTTCAAAGGAAAATTCAACAACATGACCAAGGGAAAGTTTTTTGTTCTTAATAAAATTATGGGACATTCCTAATGACCAGAGGACCACTTGGACCAATTTTGGTGATCTTTGGAATTATATTATTTTTATTATAATTATTTTGAGTTTCAGAGTATTAATTAATTTAAAAATAAAATAAAGATTAAAAAATGAATTTTATATTTTTCAAAAATCTCTCTGATATAAAGGAAACCAGAGAACCAATTTTTATAATTTTCTGATTTTTCTTTGATTTATTAGAATTATTTTAGTGGAAATGCTAGAAAACACATTTTTTTAATTTTAAAATTACCCTAGGGCTTTAAAATTTAATATCTCATCATAGAGACCTAAAAAAAATATGGGGTTTGTTCCTAAGTGATTAAAATTCAAAATATAAAATTTTGATGAATTTTATTATTTTTTTGATTTTTATTTTTTTTTAATTATTAAAAATATTAAAATAATGCAAAAAATCAACTTTTTTAGAAAATTACAATTTTAATTTTCTTAAATTTCCCTGATATCAGAGAGGCTCCAAAACTAATTTGGTGAATTTTCGAAAAGTATTTTGAAAGTTATGAATTTTTAAAGTTTAAATTGGCTAAATGGCTTAATCAAACCATTTGGTAGTGCTAACCAAGTCCAATTGACTTCAAATTTTTATGGTGGGTTCCCTTGATCTCAAAGGTCAGTGGAGAATTGATTTCAAGTCAAATTGATGTATGATTAGCTCTAATTAATTAAGGACCTATTTTAGGTGTTTAAGCCAATTAGGGTTATTCCAAGTGGATTAATTCAAAACCTATTTTTCCTAGAGTCCTCTGGTCATAAGAAACATCCTCAAATTTTCCAAGAATTTATTTCACAACATGCTAATTATTGGAATTAAAACATTCAGAATAGTGACCTAGAATTGAAAAATCAATAACTCTTCATAGGGTGGCCTCGACTTTGGAAAATTCAGGGAATGTTCCCAAATTCAGAGGCTTCAAAAGCCCTATGGTCTCATGCCATGGTGAATTGTATACATGCATGGAGAATTGAAAATGTGCAGAGAGTAAATAAATTATTAAAAATCAAATACTCAATGAAATTAAATGATTTCTTTTCCACATTATTTTCCTCTGTTCACTGAGCAAGAGGGTATTTTTATTTTATTTTTCTGATTTTTCTACACAAAGTTATGTATTTTTGAAGTTTAGGGAATTAAATAAATAAGAAAATGCCTATTTTCCTACTTATCCAGTGCGGCGCCCTGTCATCCTCGGCATCTCCGAACGACCACGCGACGCGCTCCCATTCGACGCCGCCACTTGAGTCAGCAGCCCGGGTCCCGCCTTCCGCGTATCATCCGCTGATCCGAACTGATCTGAGCCGTCCATCCGCGCGTGTATTGAATGAACGACATCCGTTCATCGTCCCCAAGCCTCCTAGCCCGAGAACCGTCCACACTAAAACCCTAAGAACTCACTCATTTCTCAACGGATTTTCGTGTTCTTGTGCTCTATGGATTCGTCTTGAAGAGTCGAACACATTCATACGGTTTATGTAGCATGAAATTGATTCAATAAAAATGAAGAATGTTCAGAAGCTCGGGAAGAAGAGTGAGACCATACCTTTCCTCAGAGAAGTGTGGCTTCAATCTGAGGGTTGTGTCACCTTCGATTGGGTCCAAGCAAGCTCCAGATGAAGCCTCCTGGCCTGGTGAATTGTCCTGGTATGATTTTGACCAAGCCCGATTTCAACCTTTGGAGTCCGGAACGGATGGGTGGCCCGGAGAGGGGGCTTTCACTGGGGAACTTCTCCTCTTGACCTTGTGCAGGTGTAGGTGAGTTTAATTTGACTTTGGTGAAGGATTTGGGAATGTCCTGTTCTAGCCTGAAAATTGAGCTCCAAAATTGAGCTCAATTAGTGGGTATTAGGGCAGGAGGACAGTGGGGATCAAGTGCTCTAGGTGTGGGGAGAGTCTGGAGTAATTTTGGCAGAGTTTCCTTAAGGTTGATTCAGCACCTCTTCCATGGCCGAGAGGGGTGGGGTTTAAATAGGCATGGCTGGAGGCTCTCCCAGGGGGAGTTAGGGCTTGGGATCAGCTGCTCTGGTGAGGAGAAGAACAGCCATGGTGGCCATTGGGCATGGGGCAACTCAGCAAGGTGGAATTCCAAAGTTTGGCTTCTCCCCATGTCTCGGCCATAGCGTTTTCCGGCGGCCTGGTGGCTGGCCGGCCAGGCACTAGTCACCATCTTGTTCAGGTCGGTCAGGGCTGGGGTTTAGTGTAGGCAATTGGCCAATGCCATGTGTAAAGGGCTTGGATTAAAATGGTATGGGGAGAGGCCATTTTGGCTCCAAATGGGTCAACCCATCCTTTTGGGCTAGGTGCACCACCCAATGCTTGGTTTAGGCTGAAGGGAAAGTGATTTGGTTCAGCATAATCAGTAGGGTCAAGTCACCATCCAAGCACAATTAGGCATAAGCATGGTTAAGGGGAATCATAGGAGTGGTTAATCACCTTAAGGTAATGTGGAAAGGATCTCCTCCTTTGCCCAATGTAGCAAGGTCACATGTGAGCAACTCACATGGCTTGCATGTGGCTTAAGAGTGGCTTCATGGCTTGCCTTTGGCTTGGGAAAAAGCTTGGTCAATTTCATGAAAATGGATTTTAGAAATTTTGGTAATTTAGGGGTGATTTGATGGGATTTGGCATATGGCTTGATTTGGAACCATTTGATGATTGATTTAGGACTTAAGGGATGATTTTAATTGAATGCATGATGAAGAAGAGTGTCATATGGACTTTGGATGAATTTTGGGCCTTTGAAATTTAGTGAAGATGAGCTTTTAAAATGGTTTAGGGAAGTGGGCTTTTGGATTTTAAAATGGATTTTAGGATGAAAGTTTGGTAAAGGCTTGGGCTAAATAATTGTTGGGTTTGGTTTAGGGGTATGTCATGAATGATTTGAAATGAGTTTGGAGTGATTTAGGTTCGAATGGAGTTGAATTTGGGTTCATTTGGTAAAAGGGCCTATGTAGGTCAAATTGGGCTAATTTGGACCAATGTTGGGTTAGGGTTGAAATTGATGTAAAATTGATATTGGGAAATGTTTATGGGAGTGTTTGAAAAAGGTTCCAACTTTGGTTGGATTTTGATTTTGGGATTTGGGCTCATTTGGGTTAGGGGTGGATTTAGGTCAAAATTGGGCCTCTTGGTTTTAGGTTGAATTTGAGTGGGGTTTGGATCCAAATTTTGGGCGAATCATGTTAGAGTTTTGTTTGTAGGGATGTTAGGGAAGTTTTAGAAAAGATTTGGGGTTAATTGGAGTTAAATTGGTTTGGTTTGGGCTAGGTTTAGGTCATGGGTCCAAATTGGGCTTTAAGGCCAAAAGTGAAATTGGATTCAAATTTCAATCAAATTGGACTTGGATTTGGTCTAGATTGGTGTTGAGAGTGTTGAATTGAAGTTTAGAATTGAATTGGACCAGAATTTGGGTCAATTGGGTAGTTTGGTTTGACATTGGGTTCATTTTGGGTTAAAATGGGTCAAATTGGGGATTTTGACAAAAGTGGGGTAAATTGACAAAATTGGCCCATGGTGTAGTTGAACAAAATGAAATTGGGAATATTTGAGATTTTCTGGAGTTTTCTAGGAATTTTCTGATTTTTTGGATTTTTGGGTCAAGAGGGGCATTTTGGGTATTTAGAGGGTATTGGGGGGTACTTTTGGAATCTTTGGTATTTTTGGCTATGGATGATCAATATGAGTAATGTGGGAATGTTTGAGATTGGTTTTGAGGAATTTTGGGTATTTGGAGATTTTTTGAAAAATTTGGGTAATTTCAAGGGTTTTGGGTAGGCTATGCGGGTGTAGGGTCCCGGGGGTCCAAAATTGAAAATTTAGAAAATTGAAGATTGGGTAAATGAAAGTAGAATGAAATCATTTTGGTTGAGCTATGAAGCCATATCAGGCCCACATGAGCCATGAAGGGACTCATTTGAGTCATTCACTATGTTGTTCCTAACCCTCTTAGCCAAGGGCTTAGGGGTTAAGGACCATCCATGTGAATCACCTTCATGAGTTAGGAGGTCAAGTTGGGTATAGGTGTGGTTTTAGGAGGTGTGTGAAAGTGTAGTGTTTAAGTATAGTGTGTGTAAGTCAACCCTCACTGGACCGGGCCACCCGGGCGGATCCTAAGGCCAAAGAGTCCTATAGGAACTCATCCTTTAAACTTCCACATTTGATTTCAACCCTCTAGGTGATTAGGGGTCTACAATCAAGTTTGTGGAGTTTACGGGGAGCTAAGAAGTGGTTTGAATTTCTAGGTGGTGGGTCCCAATTCTAATCCTCTAAGATAGTCAAAGGAAAAGCCTAAGGCTAGATCCTAAGTACTAAAAAGAAGAAGAGAAGACCTCATCAAAAAAGAGGTCAACAAATGGACCCCCAATAGGTGTGGTGAGCTGACAGAGCACACCGCGCGTATTGGTGTTGACCGAAGTGATCAACAAAACCAACACAAAAGTCCAAGTGACAAACTTGGGACAGAGTAGAAGAGTTTCCGCTAGGGAGTGTCAAGTATATCTGCGAGACTAGAGGTTCTCGAAATCTCGGCGGGGAAAAGAAAAGGAGGTGAATCCCAAATCACATGATGCGGGGAATTTCAATTTAGATTTCATTTTGTTTCAGTTTAAGTTTTGATGTGTGAGCTCAGATTTTAGTTTGAGTTTCAATTTAGATTGAAGTTTGTTAAAATTAATTTGAAGGGATTTGAACTTGAAATGAAAATTGGAATTTTGTGGTTTTAGATGTAAAATCCTCAAAAGAAAATTGAATTGATTGGATTGAACCATTACAATGAGG
The DNA here is from genome assembly GCA_022702705.1 of Papilionanthe hookeriana x Papilionanthe teres. Taxonomy (NCBI): domain Eukaryota; kingdom Viridiplantae; phylum Streptophyta; class Magnoliopsida; order Asparagales; family Orchidaceae; genus Papilionanthe; species Papilionanthe hookeriana x Papilionanthe teres. The sequence continues at coordinate 123,936,283 of CM040421.1, read as the reverse complement.
AAAGATCTCAGAGCAATGCGGTATTGGATGTAAAATCCTTAACTTCAAGAGTTTGATTTTGATGTATTTCATTGCGACAGGGAAAGAATCCTAAAGCAACGCAGTTTCAGATGTAAAATACTCAACCCCAAAAGTTTGATTTTGATGTATTTCATTGCAATAGGGAAAGAATCCTAAAGCAATGCAGTCTCAGATGTAAAATCCTCAACCCCAAAAGTTTCATTTTGAATGGTAATTGATTTTGCAAAGATTTGTAGTGTTGATTTGAAAAGTGTAGAATTTTGATGTTTCGAGAATTTCATGAAAGTTGTAAAAGATTTTTGTGGAAAGAAACAGATTAGGAGAGAATATGTAGATGTTACATATCCCATTCAAAAAGAGTTGATCGAAAGTTGCTGGTTTGGATTGGATACAATTCCTCGCCATCAAATTCGAATCGAAAACCTCATGGCTCCGTGTCAATGGAATCAACCGCTTCCATCCCAGACAAGGGAGAGAGTAGAACGGATTGGATTTCAGATTTGGAAGGTTGAGTTTGAATTTGATTGAGATTTGATTTGAGATTTTGGAAAGTTGAATTTGAATTTGATTGAGATTTGATTTGAGATCTGGAAAGTTGAATTTGAATTTGATTGAGATTTGATTTGAAATTTGTGTTCATTTTGTTTGTCCTTTAACGATTCAAATTTATTTTACCGTTCATTTAATGTTCATGTGAATTTGGCGTTCATCATTTTTTTTAGATTTTTTTAAGGAATGTTTTCTTTTATTTTTTTTGTTCCTTTTCTGTTCTTTGTTGAAGTTCATTTAACTTTAATGGCGTTTCCCAATCTCTTTGCACAAAAGAGGTGAAGGCCAAAATGTGACATGGTCACTTTCATTCCAATCATGTCGAAGATACATCATACAACTCGATCTGGAATACATCTCATACAATCTATGTATACTCGAAACGGACTATGTATGATCTTTGTCGATCCATCCAAAAAGGCATCCGTCAAAAAATCCATGTACGAATAGTGAGGTACATGGTCGATAACATCACCTTCCAAGCCATCCTTGGCAAGGATGCTCGTATGGATGTACGTTGGAGGTGTGATATTTTCCATGTAACTCATAGCTCGTAAGGTCGGAGGCTCTCTAGCTCCGGGTCCGGCCGGAAGCGGTAAGGTGCTTTCTGTCATCCATCCTTCGAAAGTAATCGAGATCCGCTTCATTGGTACTCCCGGTATGCAATGTTTAGCGACGTTTGCTCCGTTGCCCTTTAGTATCATGACGGAACCTACCGGTAATGGTATCTTTACTGGCTCTCGGAACTTACCTGGGCCTGCTATCCGGAGGTCAGATCCGAACATGATATTACACTCATTCAGAAAAGAAACTGTGGAGAAAGGTCTGACAAACTCGTGGTGATCAATGTGCGGGGGTATGCGGTCACCCTGCTTGTAAATGTTAATGATGCAAGCTGTTGGGTATGCAATCCGTCGCGATACCCTCCATGTTATCATTCTCTTTACCATCCTTTTGATGACTAATGGCATTGGATCTACCTTGCCATGACGGAGTATCCCGGTGGGTTTCCCTTCCGTCTTACGCGAAGTTGTAGCGACATCCACATTGTATTGTAATTCTCCCTTTCCCTCGCATCCATCTCCGGGGTTCCGAGTAGGTGTTTTCTCTTAGGCGGCCTGCTCGACCCATTCTTTTCAAATCCCGGATGCAGTCCACGATTTGTTGTTGTTCGTATTCTGAGAATATGTTTGTATGTAGCTCGAGGCCTTCTAGTATATTGATCCTCCTGCCTCTAATTCTCTCGAAGTATTCAAAAGTTTGCTTCTCGACATTCTGTATTCTTTCTAACTCGTATTCTGGAATAATCTGCAAATGGCGAGGCCTGGTGACGTACTGTGGGATGTATGGCTCAATCCCTTCGCGTTCTCCTGTATACCTCGACTTCTCAGGGACGGTCTCCGTCGGGACATCCTCCGGGGTTGCTTCTGCAACAAGGTTATGCATTACTGGTGGCTTTATCTGGTGGCATGGTAGCCTTCCTTCTTCTGATCTTCTTGAGATTTCCATGGTCTCTTCTGTTGTCCTCGGAGCTGGCCTTCTTTCTTCAGGTTCCTGGCGAATCGGTATCCTTGAAGTATATGCACTGGTAGTAGCGACTGCCTCGTCGCGCTGGTCCGCTGCTAGTTTAGTTAACATCTTGCGGATACGATGATTTTTATTTCTTCACTGAGTTGCTGTGAGAGTAGCTCTTCGTACTTCCTGAATCTCTGTGGGCGCGACGCTGACAAGCCTGCCCTCTAATGTAGCGACTACAGACTTGATTTTCTTGTCCTCCTCAGTGTTTGTTTTCCTTTTCTTCGTCTTGGGTTGGTGGCTTGGGCCACCCACTTTCATTCTTGTCCGATCGGGCAATTCCCCTCGGTCAGCCGGGACCCGGTCACTTTCCTCGTATTGCGAGCTCGCTGGTGCGAAGTCCGAGTCAATCTCTATTATCGCTCCATCTTTCACCCTCTTTTCGTCGAGTGCAAGGCATACGCCATTTCCAAAGTTCAGGACCAACCGCCCGTTCGACATTTCCCTGCGAAAAGACAAGGAAAAGGATCAGGGGTTGTACTAAGAACAAGAACATTAAGAAAATGTTTATTAAAGACAGAGTTTTTTTCTTTGTTTGGAGTCATGTCAGAGATTTTCTCGGTGTTAATGTCGTTTTGGAGCCGCTAGTCTGTTTATCTATAATATTTCCCCAATCTTCAATAATTTTTATTTCTTTGGATCCTGTGAAAGGATCCTTAGATAATAAGAAATTTGAAGAAAATAAAAGCTAATAAGATAGAAAACAGTACAAAGAAAGTTATCAATTATAATCCTTATGAGATTTTGGTAACCAGAGATTTAATTAGAATATTTATTCCGAGTTCTTTAAATCTCTTATAGGAGTAAGCTCCTATAGTTAATTACATCTTAGACAATCGGCATATTTTTAGGTTGAGTGTTGTATTTTTGAAAAGGAGGTCACCTACGGAAATTGTAGGCGAAATTTAAATTTTAAATTTAATTTAAATATATATAATTTAGAAAGTAGTATTTGATTTTGAAAATAATTTTAAATTTGAAAATTTTAAGATATGAAATTAAACCGATCTCACATCCCGAAATAGTTTATATAAACGAGCACCGCATCACAAACCGTGTATCTACCCCGAAGAATAGACACACTGCTTGATCATAGGGCTCGATTAAATAAACTAAAAGATTTGTGACATCCGTTTGGTCTGCGAACCAATTTTATAAGCCGACAAGTTCCCCTGCTTAATATAAATGAATTAAACAGGGTTTATATTACCTGGGTTCTTAAAATTCCCTATAAGGGCAAGCCCCTATAGTTAATTACATCTTAAGTGACGAGAATCACTTAAGAAAACTCTCGATAATAATCAGTAGTTCTGCTCTCAAGAATCTCAAAGTTTAAGTTTTCAAGGATTGAATTTTAGAATTTCAATAGGGAATGGATCAAGTTTGGAACATTTTTTTTGGGAATTCAAAGGAAGAAAGGTAGGATAAATTACAGATTCGAAGCGAACTTCAGTAATTTCCCGATTATCCTATTGTTTGGCTTGAATTTAGGAAAGTCCTAATGTTTATTTAATGTTTTGATCTTGCCAATTTTACTTGATTAGGACTTATGTTCGTATGACATGATCATACAAATAGCCTCGAAGATGTGAGGGTTTATGTCATATCGGATGACTACCTCGGAATCCTAAGACTGGTTAGGGCTTAATTTGCAACGCAAATGCCTAACAAAAGAGCGAGGATTTATGCTTGCACTAAGCAAACTACCTCGAAGTCCTATGGCTTGGTTATTTAATTCTAAGAAAGTTTTATTGAAGTAGACTTAGGTTTTGCTGATGACGATGGCCGTGCTGCCCACCATGCTCCGAGCTTCTTGTTGTTGGAGGGGGTTTAGTTTTAGAAATTATAAATTAAGAGGTGAGGAAAGTATTTTGGTTTAGAGAAAGTTTTAATTTCCAAGTGTTTTTATGTTTTAATTAAAACAAATCTTAAAGTTGATTATAACAACACCAGTTAAGATCCCATGGTTCCATCCTTCCGGCATCCTTATTTTTATCGGATTCACTTAGTCCAGATGAATTTGCTAAACTCAACTAAATGAGTTCCACACTTTCATTTAGACCGTGGGAAATCCCGTTAGCAACACGTAGGTTACATCATCCGAGAGTATTCCCGATCATCCAACAAGACGTTTTAATTTAGTTGTAGTTGTAGTTTTGTTGTTTTGTTTGTGATTAAATTTTGAGTTGTTTTATATTTTGAAATATTATGGCGGTGAATTTTATCTTGTAATGATTTTTAATTTAGTTTTGGTTTCGGTTTTAGAGGCTACCCTAAAGGTGTGGGTTTTCATGCAACAGATTGTTTATCATGCAAGAAAAGTAAAGTGCATTTGCAATAAAGTAAATTGCAAGAAAGTAAATTACAATAAAATAAAAGCGTACTCGGAGGGTCTTCCCGTCATCCAGTGCCGCACTTAAACACAATTTAGAATATTTAAGCATTTAAAGCAAGTTCCTAAGTAAAGCTAAGGGAAGGGTTATGGTTTTCTACCAAGTTCCTAATCCTATAGCTAGTCATTTCCTATGACGTCTAGGTTCTTGTGTTTTGGTTTGAGGACGATTTTTCATCAAAGAACAATTAAGTTCAATTGTTCTTATAGACATCCTATCGTACTGAGGAAGTGCTTAAGACGAATCTTAAACATCTTTTCAATACTTTTAGGATTATTTTAAGTCCAAGAGAATTTAATTATACAATGAATCAATCATCCTGGAGTTCAAGTTTTGTTATCTTGCTCGATGAACTAGGACATTTGAATATCCTATGAGTGAAGTAACACTTCACTTAACACTTCATTTAGGAGTTATGACAACAAGAGCTTTTGAGGGCAAATCGATGTTCAAGTGATTTGTAATTCAATTTAATTTCAATTAATGGGTTTAAGTTTGGAATAGTGTTCAAGTTGTTTTAGATTTATTTTTGAATTCTTTATGTCTTAAGTGATGTTATATTTAATTTAATTTAATTTAATTTGATTTAGTTTTAATTTTAATTTAATTTTATTTATTTAATTTAATTTTAATTTTACTTTAACTTGATTTTATTATTATTATTTTTATTTTATTTAATTTAATTTAACTTAATATGTTTTAATTTAATTTAATTTAATGTGATTTAATTTAATTTAATTTAAATTTTAATTTAATTTTAATTTAGTTTTATTTTTTAATTTTAATTTAATTTTATTATTTTATTATTATTTTTTAATTTTAATATAATATTTTATATTTTTTTTATGCTTTAGGGATGATTTAATTTTAATTGTTAAAGTATTAATTTAATTGAAATTTTAAAAGGATTTAATTTAAATGTTTTAATTTTAATTTAATTTAATGATTAAGCATTTTAAGTTTTGAATTTGGATTATCATTTTAATTAGGAATTAAATATTATTGAGGTGATTAATTTAGGGATTCTTAGATTAAAGAATAAATTTCTTCCTAATAGTATCCCTATTTTAATAATTCTAATCTTTTTATTATTCTTCCAAATTTAATTAATTATTTAATTAAGGTTTATTTTGATTACTTTCAAATTATTTGGTAGGTTTCTACCCTTTAAATACCTAAGTTTCAAACATCCAATATCAACTTAATATCAAATATTTTACCCACCCTTTTAATTAAACCTAAAAATTTTTAATTATAGGTTAAAATTTTAATTACTATTTTGCCCTCTATGCTTACTAATTCCATAACTCACTAAATTGAGCTTAAATGAATTTGAAATTTTTATGTGACTTCACTCATATGTCAATCAAGACATTAGAGGAGAAAATGTGATTTTTCTGTATTTAATTTATTTATATAATTATTTTTGTGGAAAATAAGGATTTTCAAAGGAAAATTCAACAACATGACCAAGGGAAATTTTTTTGTTCTTAAGAAAATTATGGGACATTCCTAATGACCAGAGGACCACTTGGACCAATTTTGGTGATTTTTTGAATTATATTATTTTTATTATAATTATTTTGAGTTTTGGAGTATTAATTAATTTAAAAATAAAATAAAGATTAAAAAATGAATTTTATATTTTTCAAAAATCTCTCTGATATCAAGGAAACCAGAGAAAGAATTTTTATAATTTTATGATTTTTATTTGATTTATTAGAATTATTTTAGTGGAAATGCTAGAAAACACAATTTTTTTAATTTTAAAATTACCCTAGGGCTTTAAAATTTAATATCTCATCATAGAGACCTAAGAAAAATATGGGGTTTGTTCCTAAGTGATTAAAATTCAAAATATAACATTTTGTTGAATTTTATTATTTTTGTGATTTTTATTAATTTTTAATTATTAAAAATATTAAAATAATGCAAAAAATCAACTTTTTTTAGAAAATTACAATTTTAATTTTCTTAAATTCCCCTGATATCAGAGAGGCTCCGAAACCAATTTGGTGAATTTTTGAAAAGTATTTTGAAATTTATGAATTTGTAAAGTTTAAATTGGCTAAATGGCTTAATCAACCCATTTGGTAGGGCTAACCAAGTCCAATTGACTTCAAATTTTTATGGTGGATTCCTCTGATCTTAAAGGTCAGTGGAGAATTGATTTCAAGTCAATTTGTTGTATGATTAGCTCTAATTAAATAAGGACCTATTTTGGGTGTTTAAGCCAATTAGGGTTATTCCAAGTGGATTAATACAAAACCTATTTTTCCTAGAGTCCTCTGGTTATAAGAAACATCCTCAAATTTTCCAAGAATTTATTTCACAACATGCTAATTATTGGAATTAAAACATTCAGAATAGTGACCTAGAATTGAAAAATCAATAACTCTTCATAGGGGTGGCCTCTGACTTTGGAAAATTCAGGGAATGTTCCCAAATTCAGAGGCTTCAAAAGCCCTATGGTCTCATGCCATGGTGAATTGTATATATGCATGGAGAATTAAAAATGTGCAAAGAATAAATAAATTATTAAAAATAAATACTCAATGAAATTAAATGATTTCTTTTCCACATTATTCTCCTCTGTTCACTGAGCAAGAGGGTATTTTTATTTTATTTTTCTGATTTATCTACACAAAGTTATGTATTTTTGAAGTTTAGGGAATTAAATAAATAAGAAAATGCCTATTTTCCTACTTATCCAGCGCGGTGCCCTGTCATCCTCGGCATCTCCGAACGACCACGCGGCGCGCTCCCATTCGACGCCGTCACTTGAGTTAGCAGCCCGGGTCCCGCCTTCCGCGTATCATCCTCTGTTCCGACCTGATCTGAGCCGTCCATCTGTGCGTGTATTGAATGAACGACATCCGTTCATCTTCCCCAAGCCTCCTAGCCCGAGAACCGTCCACACTAAAACCCTAAGAACTCACTCATTTCTCAACGGATTTTCGTGTTCTTGTGCTCTATGGATTCGTCTTGAAGAGATGAACACATCCATACGGTTTATGTAGCATGAAATTAATTTAATAAAAATGGAGAATGTTCAGAAGCTCGAGAAGAAGAGTGAGACCATACCTTTGCTCAGAGAAGTGTGGCTTCGATCTGAGGGTTATGTCACCTTCGATTGGGTCCAAGTAAGCTTCAGATGAAGTCTCCTGGCCTGATGAATTGTCCAGGTATGATTTTAACCAAGCCCGATTTTAACCTTTGGAGTCTGGAACAGATGGGTTGCCTGGAGAAGGGGCTTTCACTGGGGAACTTCTCCTCTTGACCTTGTGTAGGTGAGTTTAATTTAACTTTCGTGAAGGATTTGGGAATGTCCTGCTCTGGCCTAATAATTGAGCTCCAAAATTGAGCTCAATTAGTTGGGATTAGGGCATAAGGACAGTGGAGATCAAGTGCTCTAGGTGTGGGGAGAGTCTGGAGTGATTTTGGCAGAGTTTCCTTAAGGTTGATTCAGCACCTCTTCCATGGCCGAGAGGGGTGGGGTTTAAATAGGCATGGTCGGAGGCTCTCCTGGGGGAGTTAGGGCTTGGGATCGAGCTGCTCCGGTGAGGAGAAGAACGACCATGGTGGCCATTGAGCATAGGGCGACTCGAGCGAGGTGGAATTCCAAAGTTTGGCTTCTCCCCATGTCTCGGCCATGGCATTTTCCGGCGGCACGGTGGCTGGCCGGCTAGGCACTCGGTCACCATCTTGTTCGGGTGGGTCGGGGCGGGGGTTTAGTGTAGGCGATTGCCGATGCCATGTGTAAAGGGCTTGGATTAAAATGGTATGGGGGAGAGGCCATTTGGCTCCAAATGGGTCAACCCATCCTTTTGGGCTAGGTGCACCACCCAATGCTTGGTTTAGGCTGAAGAGAAAGTGATTTGGTTCAGCATAATCAGTAGGGTCAAGTAACCATCCAAGCACAATTAGGCATAAGCATGGTTAAGGGGAATCATAGGAGTAATTAATCACCTTAAGGGAATGTGGAAAGGATCTCCTCCTTTTGCCCAATGTAGCAAGGTCACATGTGAGCAACTCACATGGCTTGCATGTGGCTTAAGAGTGGCTTCATGGCTTGCCTTTGGCTTGGGAAAAAGCTTGGTCAATTTCATGAAAATGGATTTTAGAAATTTTCGTAATTTAGGGGTGATTTGATGGGATTTGGCATATGGCTTGATTTGGAACCATTTGATGATTGATTTAGGACTTAAGGGATGATTTTAATTGAATGCATGATGAAGAAGAGTTTCATATGGACTTTGGATGAATTTTGGGCCTTTGAAATTTAGTGAAGATGGGCTTTTAAAATGGTTTAGGGAAGTGGACTTTTGGATTTTAAAATGGATTTTAGGATGAAAGTTTGGTAAAGGCTTGAGCCAAATAATTGTTGGGTTTGGTTTAGGGGTATGTCATGAATGATTTGAAATGAGTTTGGAGTGATTTAGGTTTGAATGGAGTTGAATTTGGGTTCATTTGGTAAAAGGGCCTATGTAGGTCAAATTGGGCTAACTTGGACCAATGTTGGGTTAGGGTTGAAATTGATGTAAAATTGATGTTGGGAAATGTTTATGGGAGTGTTTGAAAAAGGTTCCAACTTTGGTTGGATTTTGATTTTGGGATTTGGGCTCATTTGGGTTAGGGTTGATTTAGCTCAAAATTGGGCCTCTTGGTTTTAGGTTGAATTTAAGTGGGGTTTGGATCCAAATTTTGGGCAAATCATATTAGTGTTTTATTTGTAGGGATGTTAGGGAAGGTTTAGAAAAGATTTGGGGTTAATTGGAGTTAAATTGGTTTGGTTTGGGCTAGGTTTGGGTCATGGGTCCAAATTGGGCTTTAAGGCCAAAAGAGAAATTTGATTCAAATGTCAATCAAATTGGACTTGGATTTGGTCTAGATTGGTGTTGGGAGTGTTGAATTGAAGTTTAGAATTGAATTGGACCAGAATTTGGGTCAATTGGGTAGGTTTGGTTTGACATTGGGTTCATTTTGGGTTAAAATGGGTCAAATTGGGGTTTTTGACAAAAGTGGGGTAAATTGACAAAATTGGCCCATGGTGTAGTTGAACAAAATGAAATTGGGAATATTTGGGATTTTCTGGAATTTTCTGGGAATTTTCTAAATTTTTGGATTTTTGGGTCAAGAGGGGCATTTTGGGTATTTAGAGGGTATTGGGGGGTACTTTTGGATTCTTTGGTATTTTTGGCTATGGATGATCAATTTGAGTAATGTGTGAATGTTTGGGATTGTTTTTGAGGAATTTTGGGTATTTGGAGATTTTTTGAAAAATTTGGGTAATTTCAAGGGTTTTGGGTAGGCTATGCGAGTGTAGGGTCCCGGGAGTCCAAAATTGAAAATTTAGAAAATTGAAGATTGGGTAAATGTAAGTGGAATGAAATCATTTTGGTTGAGCCATGAAGCCATATCAGGCCCACATGAGCCATGAAAGGGACTCATTTGAGGCATTCACTATGTTGTTCCTAACCCTCTTAGCCAAGGGCTTAGGGGTTAAGGACCATCCATGTGAATCACCTTCATGAGTCAGGAGGTCAAGTTGGGTATAGGTGTGGTTTTAGGAGGTGTGTGAAAGTGTAGTGTTTAAGTGTAGTGTGTGTAAGTCGACCCTCACCGGACCGGGCCACCGTGGGCGGTCCTAAGGCCAAAGAGTCCTATAGGAACTCATCCTTTAAACTTCCACATTTGATTTCAACCCTCTAGGTGATTAGGGGTCTACAATCAAGTTTGTGGAGTTTACAGGGAGCTAAGAAGTGGTTTGAATTTCTAGGTGGTGGGTCCCAATTCTAATCCTCTAAGATAGTCAAAGGAAAAGCCTAAGGCTAGATCCTAAGTACTAAAAGGAAGAAGAGAAGACCTCATCAAAAATGAGGTCAACATAGACAATTATGATTGTCTAAGAAAACTTCTAATTAATTTTAATTGCTTGTTTTTGAAAATGTTTTAAGGAAAGAAATATTAATTTTCAATCCTAAGGGTAATGTGTCATACTACCCTAAAAGTTTGTCTTGGTTGATTTTTGTTTTTGTTGTTTATCATTTTTAATTGTACTGTCAATGCCATTTATTATGTCATTTTTACTTTGTTTTATTTTTAATGTTTGTCTTTTTATTGTTATTTTTGTCATTTGTTTGATGGTTATCCTAAAAGTTTTAGGTTTTGTCTTGCCTTAGATTTGTCATTTTAATGTTGTTTGTTTTTTTTTGTTTAGTCAATGTCGTTTGTCCTGTCTTCAGAATGTCATCCTACAAAACATAGTTCGCACACCATATAACATGCAAAGGAAATCTAAAATGAAATCAATGTCGTTGTTTCGTTTTAATCGTCTTGCAAAACAGAGTTAGCACACCATATAATATGCAAAGAAAACAAAAATTTATTTTCTTCTTGCAAAGGAAATTAATATCAGATTTAAAAGTAATAATGTTAATTTTTCTTTTAAATCTTTTATTTTATTCGGTTACATTTTGGATAACCCGATCAAGATGTCACTGACTCCAACGTCTCAGGGTCATCAGGGGCCTTAATCTGCTTAGTATGAAAGGTGTTTAAACCAGGACCGAATGATTTTTGTTAGCAACCAGGATTGCGTCATCCGAGAAATCTTCGTAGACTAAGAACACTGGGGTTCAAGTTGCATTCGGTTGTTTGTTCATTAGGGTTATAGTTAAGTATTAATGTCTTTTTCCAATTTTAGGTTGGAAAATTTTAGGTTATTTACAATTTTTTTAAGATTTTTATGTCATTTCATGTTAAAATCTTATATTCGATGTCTTTTGAACCTAAAGATTTAGATTCGATGTCATTTGATATTTAGGAATTTAGATTCATTGTCGATTGAATCTAAAAATTCGATTGGATTGAGAAATCATGTTTAAGATCTCATTAGATCTAGAAATTTAGATTCAATTTTATTTGAATTTAAAGATTTAGATCTAATATCGTTATGATGTTTGGAAACTAGATTCAATGTCATTTTATCTAATCATTTTGATGAAGTCTAAATTAGACTTAGATAGAATCTAACATAAGTTAGACTTTAGAATCTTAGGTTCGATGTCTTTTGAATCTAATGTTAAGTCTAATTATGTTAGACTCAAATAATATGTAACATAAGTTAGATTTTAGAATTCTAGATTATATGTCATTTAAATCTAGAAGAAGTGTTAAGTAGACTTAGATAAAATCTTTTGATAATCTGATTCAATGTCGTTTGAATCTAATATCTTTGATTTGTTCTCTAACTTAATTTGAACTTTAATTGATTATGAGTCAAAATTTGATTTCAATTTAATGTGGATTGAGTTTATTGTTTAATTTGACTTGGGTCGAAGAAATGTTGAGTTAATCTTAAGTTCATGTTTGTTTGAACTTTGAAGTGTTAAGTTAGATTAAATATAGATTGAATCTAAAGTTGAGTTAAATTGAGTTCATGTCTGTTTAAACATAAGTTATAAGTGTTAAGTTAGATTCAATGTAGATTGAATCTAAAGTTAAGTCACTTGAGTTCATGTCTATTTGAACTTAAGTTAGAAGTGTTGAGTTAGATTTGATATATATTGAATCTAAAATTGAGTTAACTTGAGTTCATGTCTGTTTGAACTTATGTTAAAAGTGTTAAGTTAGATTCATTGTAGATTGAATCTAAAATTGAGTTAACTCGAGTTCATGTCTATTTGAACTTATGTTCGAAATGTTAAGTTAGCTTCAATATGGGTTGAACGTAAGGTTTAAGTTAACGTTGGTTCAGTTTAGGTTGAACCTAAGTTAGATATCTTGACTTAGGTTCAATGTGGGTTGAACCTAAGATTTAAGTTAAGTCTAGTTAAAATAGACTTAATTAAGGTTTAAGTCTTATTTAAATAATACTCAAAGGTTAATTAAATCTAATTAAATTAGACATAATTAGAATTAAAGACCAGTCAAGTATTATTAAGTAAAGCTTAAGGTTTAAATAAGTCTAGTCAAAGTTAGACTTAACCATAATTTGAAGTTATTTAATCCTAATTTAAGTCAGGCTTAAATGTTAATTAAGTCTAATAAGTTACACTTAATTAGAATATAAATTTTATTAAACCTTAGTCAACTAAGGTTTAATAATTGAATTAGGTCTAATGGGTTAGACCTAATTGATGTTTAAGTTTGATTAAACCTTAGTTAGTTAAGATTTAATAATTTAATTAAGTCTAATGTGTTAGACTTAATTAGGGTTTAGGATTGATTAAACCTTAGTTGGTTAAGGTTTAATAGTTTAATCAAGTCTAATGTGTTAGACTTAAATAAGATTTAAGTCCGATTAAACCTAAGTTGGTTAAGGTTTAGTAGTTTAATTAAGTCTAATGTGATAGACTTAACTATGGTTTATGATTGATTAAACCTTAGTCGATTAAGGTTTAATAGTTTAATTAAGTCTAATGTGATAGACTTAATTATGGTTTAGGATTGATTAAAACTTAACTAGTTAAGGTTTAAAAGTCTAATTAAGTCTAAAGTGTTAGACTTAATTATGGTTTAAGTCTGATTAAACCTTAGTTGGTTAAGGTTTAATAGTTTAATTAAGTTTAATGTGATAGACTTAATTATGGTTTATGATTGATTAAACCTTAATTGGTTAAGATTTAATAGTTTAATTAAGTCTAATGTGATGGATTTAATTATGGTTTAGGATTAACTAAACTTTAGTTGGTCAAGGTTTAATAGTTTAATTAAGTCGAATGTGATAGACTTAATTATGGTTTAGGATTGATTAAACCTTAATTGGTTAAGGTTTAAAAGTCTAATGTGATAGACTTAATTATGGTTTAGGATTGATTAAACCTTAGTTGGTTAAGGTTTAATAGTTTAATGAAGTTTAATGTGATAGACTTAATTAGGATTTATGATTGATTAAACCTTAGTTGGTTAAGGTTTAATTATTTAATTATGTCTAATGTGATAGACTTAATAATGATTTAGGTTTGATTAATCCTTAGTAAGTTACGGTTTAATAGTTTAATTAATTCTAATATGATAGACTTAATTATGGTTTAGTCTTATAGGTTTAAGGCTAGTTAAACCTAATTTGATTAATGTTTAATTGATTAGTTAAACATAATTAGGGTTAGGTCGAATTGGTTTATGATTAACTAAACCTAATTTGGGTAAGGTTTAATTGATTAATTAAACATAATTAGGGTTAAGTCTAATTGATTTAAAGGTTAATTAAACCTAATTTGGGTAAGGTTTAATTGATTAATTAGACTTAATTAAGGTTATGTTTAATTGGTTTAAAGGTTAATTTAACCTAATTTGGGTAAGGTTTAATTGATTAATTAGACGTAATTAGGGTTAAGTCTAATTGGTTTAAGTATAATTAAGTCTAATTTAGTTAAGACTTAACAATTTAATTAGGTCTAATGGATCAGACCTGATTAGACCTGATTATGGTCTGATTTTGTATTAAACTTAATGATGTCTTAAACTTAAATCAGATTTAATTAAGGTTTAGGAGGTTTAATTAAGCTTAATGATTTCTTAAACTTAATTAAAATTTAATTTTGTATTAAAACTAATTTCGTTAAGGTTTAATTAAGCCTAGTGATGTCTTAAGCCTAATTAAAATTTGATTTTGTATTAAACCTAATTTAATTAAGGTTTAATAGCTTTAATTAAGCCTAGTGATGTCTTAAGCTTAATTACAATTTGATTTTGAATTAAACCTAATTTAATTAAGGTTTAATAAGTTTAATTAAGCCTAGTGATGTCTTAAGCTTAATTAGAATTTGATTTTGTATTAAACCTAATTTAACTAAGGTTTAATAGGTTTAATTAAGCCTAATGATGTCTTAAGTTTAATTAGAATTTTTTTTTATATTAAACCTATTTTAATTAAGGTTTAATAAGTTTAATTAAGCCTAGTGATGTCTTAAGCTTAATTAAAGTTTCTATTTATTCTAAGCCTAATGTAATGAAGGCTAAAGGATAACTAGGTTTAATGTGTGGTTAAACCTAATCAAATTTTAATTTTGTCTTTAATCCTAATTTAATTAAGGATTAAATGAGTTAATTAGGGTTAATGTTGGATTAATCCTAATCAAATTTTGATTTGAGTCCATTGAGTGTTTGAACTCAATCTTAACTCATGGAGGCATGAGTTTGATAAAGTGTTTCAAATTTTAAAAATATTTTAGGGTTTTTATATTTTAAAATTTTAAAATTTTAACACTAATTAGAAAATGTCATTTTAAATTTTCAAAAGGTTATAATTTGTCATTATAGGGTTTAGATTTGTCCCCATAAATTTCAAACTAATTCCCAATTTAATTTTCCTATTTTCTGATTTTTAGAATTATTGTTAAAAATAATTGTCCAATCTCATGAAAATTAGGAAAGGTTGTCCTAAAGATCTTTCTTAGCCTTGGAAAAATCAGAGATTGTTCCTAAGGATCTAAAGGTGGAAAAATAAGAGATTGTTTCTAAGGATCTAAAAGTTAATCCCTCAAATTTTCATATTTTTCTGACTTATGATTAATTTTTAATAATTAAAATACTTCAAAGAGTATTTAATAAATTAAAAATAAAATATAAATCAAAATTTCAAAATTTTAATTCCACATTGTTCTCCTCATTGCCCTGAGTTTAGAGGTATTTTTGTTATATTTTTGTAATTTTTGTGTGCAAAGATATGTATTTTTTATTTGATTAAGGTTATTTTAATTTAAATTAATCTTTATCCAATCAAAAAAATCATAGGGGCACCGCGTGTCCTCGAATCAGTCGAAACGCGGCTGATCCGCTGTGGGAAGCCGAACAGCGGAGACAACGGGATTTAATCTTTACCATCCATTTCCAAAACACGGGAACAGACGGCTGAGGTTCATCATCTTCGTCTGTTCTGATCCCGCAGACCGTCAATGGTCTAGAAGCAAATTTTCCCTCGATTCTTGATGAAATCGAGTGAAATTTGTTTCTATAGGATCTGTGTGAGATGACGAATCCATCCTTACGGTGACGTATGGGTTTTTAAATGGTTTACTTCATAAAGTGTTGAACCAGAACGCCATTAGAATGAAAAATCTATGCCTTGGCCTTAGTCGATGCAAGCTCAAATTGAATAGTTCTGAAGCTTCATCTCAACCTCAAATAACACTTTTTGGTCAAAAGTTAACCTGTTGGATCAGTGGGTTGGTCGTTGGGTCAGAAATTGACCATTTTGACCAAAGTTGACTTTTTGTTCAAAAGTTGACATATTGGGTCAATGGGTTGGTAATTGGTTCATAAATTGGCCATTTTGACCGAAGTTGACTTTTTGGTCAAAAGTTGACTTATTGGGTCAATAATTGATTAAATCAGGGTTTGTCATTACTGATTTAATTATTTTGGTTTAAAGAAAGATTTATAGGGTTTTACCCTAATCTTTAGGGTTTAGTGACTATCAGTGAGATTTAGGAATTCAATATTGGTATAATTCCTACCTCAAACTGACTTTGAAGTGATCCTCATAAAAGTGAGGTCAATAATGAGCCTTATATCATTTGTCAAAGAAATAACTAAAGGAATGCCTTATTTCCGTGTCAGGAGGGTCTTATATCGAATAGCTGGAATTATGTGTGGAAAACACATAGAGAAGAACGTATCCGCTGGGGATTTGACCTTTACAGGTCAAAGGATAAATCTCATGTTAATTATCACAAGTTTTTTTTTATGCCATTTTTAGTTTGAAGTGTTCATTTTGGCATTTTTTTACCTACCGATGTATTATTGACAGCTGGGGAATATCGAACAAAATTTTATTCCACTACCAAAGATAATGTACATTGATAGTAAAAGTCAACAGTACTTCATATGTCACATGGCACAAATTACAAACTATCTATATAATATCATATTAAAAGTTGTCATATTACCTTTTTGTTGTCCTTATAACCTTGAATACTGCGAGACCTACTATAAATATCTAACACTCCAAGACATTGTCTGTCAAATATGTCATAGGTGTTTGGATATTCCTAGGGTCATGGTAGTTCCACAGGTTTTAATCCCTCGAGCTCTGGCACAGGTTCATAATCGATCGACCATTTTTCAGAACACATTCTTCATAGTGTAATCGAGATCCTTCATCTACTCACACTAGGTATGCAATGTTTAACAACATCTGCTCCATTCCCTTGTAAGACTATGACTGATCTACACGGAAGGGGAAATTTATAAGATCCATGAAATTCTTCCAGTCCCACAATCCTTATCTCTGTTCCAAATATGATAGAGCATTTGTTTAAGAGTGATAACGTGGAGAAAGGTCTCTCGGAGTCATGACTATCAATATGTGGCGGGATGCAATCCCCTTATTCATAAATGTTGATGATGCAGCTGTCGGAAATACAAGTATGTGGTATTATATCCTAAGTTATTAGTCACTTGATGATTTGAACAATGACTATGGGCATCAGGTCTACTTGTATAATCCCAGTAAGATTCCCATCTAGGTCTTTGGCGTAATTGTAAAAACATCCATATTGGATAGTCACCCATCCTTTACTACGTATCCATTTATTGGGCTCAGAAAAAGTATTTTTCTTCAAACTTCCAGCTCGTCCAAGATCTCAAACTTCCATTATATGCTCAACAATGGCAGCCTGTTCATCCTCATCAAAGACTTTTGTGACCAATTTAATACCTTCCAGTATGTTTATAGTCCGACCATCAATATGTTTAAATTGTTCGAAAGAGTGTCATCTACGGTCCAGAATGTGTCTTAATTCTTCCTTAAAAATAATTTTTATACCAGCCATTTCATCTGGTGTTGTAAGATCAAGTGCTGATATGTATGGCATTGGCATGAAAACTGTTCTTTCTATGGGTTGTTCTTCTTCGGGATCAAAATTCTCACTCCTAGAACAGGATATACCTTTCTAAGTGTGTATTCAGTGATCAGGAATTTAAATTAAGAAGTGTCTTCTTCCAAAAATTTCATACCTTGTTGTTCTTTCTTTTCAAGTCGTTTCAGTCGCTTATTTTGATTACGTCTTTGGGCTCCAGTCAACCCAGATGTCAATTTGGTTGCTCCTGCACTGGGATTTCATGAGTCACAGCGACTACAACTGATTTCAATTTTCCAATGTCAGGTTTTTGTTTTGGCTTATTGATTTTGCTTTTTCTTTAGAGATATCTAGTTGTCGGGCCCTGAATTCTAGCACAGGCAATCCCTTTTCAGCTTCCCTTTTGCCCACAATAGACAACAATGGTGCATTATATAGCAGATCGATTTGTGTCATGTCAAAGTCAAAGTGGATCCTTGATCCTTTCTCGATACATCGGCGGTCCAATGCCAAACACACACCACTTCAAAAAGTAAATATGAGTCTGTTGTTCGACATTTTTCTGTAAGCAATGGGTTTATAGAAACATATCAGATTAAGTGTCAACTTAATTTGTCAATATGAAATTCATTATTGCTAGAAATGATGTTCACAAACACATATTTTATGAACATAAATAAATGTTTAAAGAAAGACATCAATTGTCAAAAATTTCATTTGTCATTTTATTCATTGTTTTCCCAGTTTATAAACAAATCATCATTTTAATGTTGCATAATATTTTTTAAGAACCGTCCATTAATTAGAGGTAGGATTATTTCTCCTTGACAGTCGACCAATTGGTAAGATCCTCCCAAATATGTCTTTTCAATTACATACGGGCCCTCCCATATTGCTTCAAACTTTCTACCTATTCTTTGATGAGAGAGGATAAGTCTTTGGAGAACTAAAACTAGTTCACCGATTCAAAATGTTCTATGACGAACCAATTTTTCGTTGGCCCGTGCCATTTTTGCTTGATATAATTCAAGATTTTGTTGAGCTAGCAGACATTTTCCTTCTAATTTTTCAAGTTCTTCAAGTCCTAATTTGGCATTTTCTTCTTCAGTTATTTTATTTGCCACCATAACTCTGAGATAAGGAATTTGCACTTCAAGTGGTAAGAGACAAGGAATTTGACTAGTCGTTGCTAAAAGTATTAATTCTCAAGGTATATTCAATTCCATTTCATAGTAAGATCAATTTAATAATTAAACAGCCACTCATATACACAAGTACACATATCGTTCAAGTAATACAGAGCTCTAATGGAGTCCTGGTGATCGATCCCACGAGGAAGGTTAAAACTACTCAAAGTATAGTATAGGAATGAAATCCAATACTCAATTCACAATGCAAGTTTAGGAAATATTAAAGTTGCTAGTGTAACGATAACTAAAGGTTAAGTTAAATAAAGTTCCTCTTTAAATTTCTTTAAATAGAATTAACTAACACAGACAAATTTTTGTAATGAAAGGTTCTAACATGGAAAAGTCATCTTTCCCCTTACAATGATACTATGTTGAGTGAACGAAATAGATTAATAAAATTTTGTATTGTGTCAAATAAGAGCATTCATTTTCTTTACCCTCTTTAGGGTACACCTTCTTCAGAGTTATGTAAAGAACATTGGCAAATCATAGGCTTAGTCCCTAAATCCATGGTTAGGCTGGGAGGATACTGCCTCTCACTTCAGAGCTCCCACCTCCCTTCACCTGAAAGCTAACCCTAGCTTTAGTTACCAAACTTTAGGACCAAATTGGGGATTTCAGCCTATCACTCTAAAATCTCTAATTTGACGTCTATCAAACCACATTTCCCTATTTATTTGTACTTAATTCCCATGAACTACACAACTCATGCATGAACATTGAATGAATTCTCCACTATTGCTATAGAACACTTAGTACTTTCGGATTGAGTGTTTCACAACAAATTTTAACAATTTAATTGGCCAAATCAAAAAGTAAATGAAGTTCAAAGTAAAAAAATATCACAATTTCTTAACCTTTTTATGCACATCAAATTTACATCAACACTTCACCACATCTCATTGCAAGAAGATAGAAAAAAAAATCTACTCACAGTTCATGAGGAAGATACAACGATATATGGATTTTATATAGAAAAGCAAAGTCATACAAACCACAAAAGTAAATACAACTTATCTCAATTTCTTCCCGAAGTAAATCCCTTGAAGTTCCTTTGAATCATTTTCTCTCTTCACTACAACACTCAATTCTCTCTTTAGAACAGTAAGGAAGAAGAAAAATCTCACTTTCCTCCTCCTACACTCTTTAGAGAAGAACCCTTCACAAAACAAGACTTCTACACACTTAAAAATACTTACCACACACTCTCCACAAACCCTAACGCACTTTCCTCACTCTAAAAGACTTCTCTCCCTCTACCCTCTCTCTTTCTTGGCCTTCAAATCTATTTGAATAGTTTAGAAATAAATTCCCTAATATTTTCCTCAAGCAACCTTTCAAAAATCGTTCAAATGTATTAAATTTGATTTAAACCATCATAGGGCGCCGACGGCGCTTGATAGGTCACCGGTGGCGCTAGGCTGCCATTTAAATTTTGAACTCTCTGTATTTTGGCGCCAGCGGCGCCAGTAGGCTGATTTCTTCATTTTGCTTTTTTTTGCTCCAAATTCATTCCTTTTCGCTTCCTTTTGCTCCAATCACCTAAAATCATCAAACATGTAGCAAAACATGAAGAATGCCTTCATTTAAGTGCAATATTACCAAAAATGAGTATATATTATATAACAATAATATAACATATTTTTGGTGCATCAAAATCCCCCAAACTTAACTATTACTTGTCCTCAAGTAATCCTTTTTCTACATGATAATATAACTCAAAATAGTGAACTTTTCACTTATAGAATACAATGATTTTTTATTTAAATTAATATAATTGTAAGATTTTTAGAAAGAAGTTCAAGTAACTCAGAGTTAAAACTACATGTATAAGAACATTCAGTAGTCAAGTCTAAGAGTTCTAGTTTTCTATTCATTTCTTGATGAACCATAATTTATCACATTAAGGGTGCCTTGGAAGACTCTATGAAAAAGAATCTCATGCAAACTCTATTAGAAATTAGGCTAATACTATTAAATATAAATTCAAAAATGTAACAAAGTTCTTCCTTTAAGTTGATTAAAATGAAGCCAATTTTTTGTTAGACATCTCCTCAAGCTTCTCCTCACATATTTTTTCTTTCATTTTCTTTTCCTTTTTTCTCTTTTTCTCTTTTACTCTTTTTGGGATTGTTTTTCAATCCTTTCTTTTTCTTTCTCTTTTCTAGTGAGGATTATTATATTTGGATAGCCTTTAATATTTTTGAACTTCACTCACCTCTTTCTAAAGTTGAAACTTGAAACACCTCCTTACTTTATAAACATATATTAGCTTTATAATTCATCATAAAGTCACAATCCTTTCTTCCCACATAATTCTTTAAGTCTCCTAACATTTCAAAAATACAATTTTCTCTACTTTAAATAGTCAACTATAATCCAATCCTCTTATACTAAATATCCTAACCTTATAAAATTAACCTTTATTACTAAAAATGTTCATCCAAATCTACCATAATATTTAAATGAAATAAAAAATTTAGTTAGCTAAAGTTAAATTCAACTACTAAAAGTTATGCTAATAATTTTTTAAATTATATTAATTGAGAAAAAATAAGAGTTAACATTTTACCCTCCCCCAAACTTAAGTTTTTCATTGCATATAAATTTGAAAAGGTAGAGAGTAAAAGAAAGCTAACCTTTTTGTGCTGGGATTTTGAAATCTTCAGAAGCTATACTGATATTAATCAAAAAATTAAGCTAGCAAGCTTGAAACAGTTAGAAGCAGTGATATACAAAATATTAAAGATTTACAGGGTGAAGAAATATTAAACACTTAAACATTAAACATCCAACATAAGATCACAATCTCAATCCACATCATTAAACAAACTATCACAGAGTTCATTACATTTTCATTTTTTAACACCGATACATTTATCAGACTACACGCATCACGTAAAATAAATAAAAACACATAAAAGTACTACAACAAATAATGAAAACAAAAATCATAAAAATACCAGTCATCATCACCAGCATCCTCAGCTTCATCTGCATGATTCAATCGGTAAGGAACATAGCTAGGGCAGGTAGGAAATGTTACTCCAGTGTCTCCCCTCATGAATCTAACCTGAGCATCATGGTAAGCAATGTCATACTCAACTCTCCTCCTTATATAATCTTCATTAACATTACTTCGAGCATCGAATCCATCCATCCTTCTATGGACTCCATCAATACTGGCACTCTGAATCCTCAACTGCTTCATAACATTAGATAAAGCAGGTGACTCAGAAGTAGATGGTATGTCCTGGCTAGTAGTAGGAATATCAGTACTCCTACTTCCTCCTCTCCCTACTAAATGAGACTCATAAGTACGAATAATAATCTTGGTAATAGGCCTCGATGGATGGACTAACTCCTCAGTACTATCAAACTCAACTCCAGACCGTGCACATAATGAATGAATCAGAGCAGGATGTCCTAACCCACCAGTGGTTTCTCCTCTAGCAATATTCTGAATATTCTTGAAGATAATCGATCCAATATCAATCTGTTTCATAGTATGAATAAAATAATTAAGAATTAATCAATCTCTAGTGACTTCGCTGTGATGATAAGAAGGTATTAATCTAGCAGAGATGAAATAGTTCCAAGCTTTAGATGCTACATTTAACTTGGATGTAGGGAAATTAATCATTTTTATTTTGTATACTTTCCATTTCCCTTTTCCATCGGCAAGAAATGCAATTACTTCATTCGTTTCAGCTTTGCAAATCTTTAATATTAAGTTCTAAAGTTTTCATATTCGCAATATTAAGTTCCCCTTAATTGATAAAAAGTATTTATACGCTGAGGGGTAAATTCTACCATTTTTCCACGAACGAGCACATATTCAGTTTCAGTCCAAGGCAGATTTGCATGAAATTCTCTTATAGTACCCATAATCGCATCAGCAGTAAAATAACAAAAAATTCCCAACTTCGATCAGAAATTAACTGCTCTGCAGATTTGCCCGGATTTTCGAAAGGCCGGCCTTGAATACACTTTTTGTTATACAGGGATGAATTGAAACAAAATTGTGCTTTCACATTAACAAATCTACCTTCATCAAAATCCATCTTTCTCTTGCCTCTACTTGTTTTAGGAGCCATGTGAAATTGTCTAAAAATTTGCAAGAAAATCCAATAAATTTCAAAATCACAATGTAGGAGACTCCTAAAGCAACTCTAAGTATGTAAGAGCTAAAATCACTATGTAAAATCTCAATACTTCATCAAAAATTCCAAATTTTGGATCTAAATAATTGAGAAATTTTCATGGTGAAATAAAAAATAATTAGTTTAAGGTGAGGCTTTTACCAAGAGAAGTCAAGATCCACACTTTTTTAAGCCTTGAGATTGGTTGAAATTCTTGATATAGTAAGCCCTAGATTCCAAATATGCATTGGCTGGAGGTAGAAGATGATGAAAATGGCGAAATAGGCTGGTCTCAAGGCAAAAATCGACAATTTAAGGTGTTTCGGGCCTTTTCTGTAATCGGGTGCCAGTGACACTGGATATGGTGCCGGCGGCACTGGATAGGGCACCGACGGTGCTTTATTTAACTTTAATTGTCCAACTCTCTGTATTTGGGTTCCGGTGGTGTCAGTTCAAATTATTGGTCCATAAATTTTTTGCAATTTCAGTCATTTCAACGTTACACCATCACATAATTAGCCTCTTTAAGCATCTATTTCATCAATTTAGCAACTAACTAACATGAAATTTACACAAACAACACAAAACATCACTTTAATATATAAAATCCACATTACAAAAATACACACTTAAGCATTCACCATATAAGTTCATCAAGCCATAGAAATTCAGCGTCGCAAACATACTACGATACTCTAACGCTGAAAACTAAACATAAACACAGAATCCAAGAATAATATGGCCAAACACATACTACAAAGTCAATCAAGCCAACACTAAGCACACCAAAGCATAATAAAAATACCAAATATTAAATATAAAGCGGAGTCGCTACTCATCGTCTGTCTCAGTACCATCTTCTCCTCTGATATCTCCCAAAGATTGACGATGCACAAACAGATTGTAGAAGGGATGATATAGGAATTCATCGGTCGAATCCTCAACAATCAGAGCATTCCTTTTCATTAGATTTATCAAACTTTCTTCAGTTCACCCAGTGTGATCAAATTATTCTTTTATCCTCCAATTCAAATGATCGAATAAATCAGAGATATTATTAATAGCATTCATAAGATTTTGTACCTCTATCTCCAACTTCTTGATCTTCTTCAAAATCACTTGGGAACTTTCGAGAAAGTAAGGCTGAATAGGTAGTAAACTCTGAGATGATTGATCTGCAATGAGTGACATATCATTCTCATCTCCTATTGCTTGACAATCATAAAGATTAGTCGAGTCTATAGGCCTCCAGGGAAGAAGCACTTTTTCCAACTTTCATATGGAACCTGTGACTGGCTGCAAAGAAGAAATATGGTGGAAGGATGTCCAAGCCCATATTTTGATCCATGAACAATCAATCCCAATACGGATTTTACAATTATAGTACGTATATCGATCGGTCTTCTAGTTTGAACACAGTAATTTAAAATTTCACTTTCCTTTGTCACTTTGCTAATTTTTATAGTTGGAAGTAACTTTGCAGAAATGAAGTAATGCCATTGCTTCGACACCAGATTTAAAAATGCAGTAGAAAAACTTACAAATCCGTTGTCTCTTATCTCCCAATCTTCACCTTCATCCGTCAAGTAGCGATAAATTTCATTCATGTTGTCCCTCGTCGCATCAAAATTCGCATAATGGCAGATAAGCACGTTCTCAATCATAAAAAAATTATTAATCTTTGAAGGAGTGAATGGTACAAATCTGCCTCACACATAGACGAATCATTGGTTGATTCCATGAAGATTTACAAAAAACTCTTTCACGACAGGAACGACTACAACGACAATAGTGTAGCATAACACTTCCCAACACCTCTGCATAATAATCTCATCTACTCGAGTACTTGGAATATCCAAACCTCGATTCACAAAGCGTCTTTCTTTGATAATCCTCCTCTTCATCATCACTTTGTTGAATAATCGTTGTGCCTCGAAACTGATGAACTTTCGTCGATTGAAGACTTTAAATCTCAGAGTTTCTACGTAGTTGGAATCCATTGGATACGAATTTGGAATGAAACTTTTCATTTTTCTAGAGTTTAGGAGTTTGAAATTGAGTTTGGGGAGTTAAAAGGAAGAAAATCCCGCCACAAACTGCAATTTTAAACTCTAAAAACTATCACCAGACCTTCGGGGCTGGCAGCGCCGGATACTGTGCCGCCAGCACTGGATACTGTGCTGACAGTGCCTAAATTCTGAAATAAGGTGCTACTCTATGAAATAGGGTGCCGGCGGTGCCAATTCTACCGCCGACTATGCCAATGTTCAAAAATGCACCGAACTTCATTTTGGTCTAAAATATTCCAAATCTTCGATACAATCCAATAATTTCCAATCTTTTGTGATATTTATGAGGGAGTAGGACTAAAATATGACTAAGTATAAGTACAACTACTCAATATAGCGAAGATAAATATGGATTGCCTCCCATAAAGCGCTTGGTTTAATGTCGTCAGCCCGACAAACCATTCAGTTATTCATGATTACTTAACATTAAAACCTCTTTAAAATCTGGTTGATACCCTTTAAAAGATGGTTTTAATCAATGCCAATTAACTCTAAATATTTTTCCAGTTTTAGGATCCTCAACATCAACAGCTCCAAAAGAAGAAATTTTTATAACAGTAAGAGTTTCTATCCACCTAGACTTTAGTTTTCAACAAATTAATTTCAATCTTGTATTATATAGCAAAACTTTCTGTCCAGGTTCAAAATTCTTTCTTAATACCTTTCGATTATGCCATAATTTCATTTTCTCCTTATAAATTCTGTCTCACCTGCATTCTTTATGTTAAAATTTAGCTCTTTTATGGACCAATATGCTTTATGCTCCAATTCTGCAGGTAAGTAGGAAGTCTTTCCAAATACTAGTCTATAAGGAGACATTCCGACAGAGGTCTTAAAAGTAGTTCTATATGCCCATAATGCAATTTCTAATCTCACAGAACAATCTAATTTGTGAAGATCCATAATTTTCTCTAAAATTCTTTTAATTTTACAATTAGACACTTCTGCTAAACCACTAGTCTGGCGATGATATGCATTAGAGATTCTATGAATAATATTATATTTTCCAACCAATTTTGAAATCAAATTATTCTTAAAATGAGATCCAAAGATCGATCATGATCCCTTTCGGCATTCCATATCTTGTAAAAATATTTTTCATTAAAAATTTTGAAACACTATGAGCTTCACATCTAGGTAAAGCAATTGCTTTGATCCATTTTGAGACATAATCAACAACAACCAATATATATAAATATCCAAATGAAGGAGTAAATGTTCCCATAAAATCCAATCCCCATACATCAAAGATCTCAACTTCTAAAGTAAAATTTAGAGGAATTTCATTTCTCAGAAATATTACCTACTCTCTGATATCAATCACATGATTTTATATATCTATATACATCCCTAAAAAGAGTAGGTCAATAAAATCCAGATTAAAAAATCTTATAAGCAGTTTTATCAGTACCAAAATGTCCTCCAAATTCTGAATCATAACAACTCCGAATAATTGGTTCAATTTCTTCATATGGCACACATCTTATAATAATAAGATCCTTACACTGTTTATATAGGTAGGGCTCATCCCAAAAGTAAAATTTATCATCATATATAAATTTATTTTGTTGTTGTATTTTTAAATCAGGTGGCAAAATATCACTTACTATATAATTCATAATATCTACATACCAAGGTAAATTCCTTTCCTTAATGATATAAAGTTTTTCATCAGGGAAAGTTTCTGTAACTTCTTTCTCAAATTTAGATAGTTTACAATACTCCAGTCTAGACAAATGGTCAACAATTTGATTTTCAGTTCCTTTTTTATCAACTATGACAAAGTCAAATTCTTGCATTGGAAGTATCCATCTGATTAATTATGGTTTGGCATCCTTCTTTTGCATTAAATATTTGATAGCTGAATGGTACGTATGCACTATGCATTTAGTTCCAATCAGATAAGGTCTAAACTTTTCAAAAAGCATACAATATGGCTAATAATTATCTTTCCGTAGTGGTATAATTAATATGAGCTTCATTAAGAGTTTTACTAGCATAGTAAATAACCTTAAACATTTTATCATACATTTGCCCTAAAGCAATTCCAATTGCAAAATCATAGCATCACACACAAGTTCAAATGTTTTCTCCCAATCAGGTGAAACAATTATAGGGGCAGTGATTAGTTTTTCTTTTAATAGTTCAAAGGCATTCAAACATTCTTCATTAAAATCAAATTTCTTATCTTTTTCTAAAGGCACAAAGGTTTACTAATTTTCAAAAAATCTTTAATATAATGCCTGCATGTCCTAAGAAACTCCTTACCCCTCTCACTATAGTAGGAGGTGGTAATTTCTCATTAATCTAAATTTTTGTAGGGCAACCTCCATTTAAAGTTCAGAAATTTTTTTGCCCAAGTACAATTCCTCCTGCAACCATAAATTGACATTTTTCCCAATTTAGAACTAAATTGTTCTCTCGCAAAGCTCCAAAACTTTTTCTAAATTATTCAAAAATATGTCAAATGAAGTTCCAAATACAGAAAAATCATCCATCAATACTTCTATTCCAATTTTCAATCAAATTACTAAAAATAGACATCATACATCTTTGAAACGTTGTAGGTGCATAACATAATCCAAAGAACATTCTTCTAAAAGCAAAAGTTCCATAAGCGCTATTAAATGTATTCTTTTCTTGATCCTCAGGAGCAATTCATATTTGATGATAACCATTATATCCATCCAAAAAGCAATAGTACTTGTGTCCGGCAAATCTATCCAACATTTGATCTAGAAAAGTAAGTGAAAAGTGATTTTTATAATGTCGACATTTAATTTTCTATAATCAATACAAATTCTCCAGCCATTAATTTGCCTTGTTGGTATAATTTCATTCCGTTCATTCATATCAATAGTCACTCCTCCTTTTTTAGGGACACAATGAATTGCACTTACCCAAACACTGTCTGAAATTGGATAAATAATTCCAGCATCAAGCCATTTTAAGATTTCCTTCTTAATAACTTCTTTCATCATTAGATTTAATCTCGTTTGCAGATCAGCTCTAGGTTTATGTTGTTCATCTAACAAAATTCTATGTATACAGATTGAAGGACTGATTCCTTTAATATCAGCTAAGGTCAAACCAAAAGCCTTTTTGTATCTTTTTAAAGTATCCAATAATTTTTGTTGTTGATATTCATTCAAATCCGAAGATACAATAATTGGTAAGGTAGATTATTCTCCAAAAAACATATATTTCAAATGATTAGGAAGAAATTTCATTTCAAGTTCATGAGGTTTTATGATAGATGGAATTAAACTTTTATCATCACTTTTCATAGTATCTAACATTTCAAATCTTTCCTGAACATAATCTAAATCTTCATCCTTCATATCATAAAAATCATCTTCAATTTCATTATCATCCTCACATTTCAAATTTTCACATTCTATTTTCTCTTTCAACATTCCTTTAAAATGATCATTTCTCAAATAATCACAGAGTTCCATTCGAAAGCATTCATCATCTTTTTCATTTAAGGGATATTTCATAGATTTTAGAATATTAAATGTCACCTCTTAACCATTAACTCTCATAGTTAATTCTCCTTTTTGAACATCAATCAGAGCTCTTCTAGTAGCAAGGAATGGTCTTCCCAAAATAATTGGAATTTCTTTATCTTCCTCCATATCTAATATAAAAAAATCCACAGGAAAGATAAATTTGTCCACCTTAACCAATACATCTTCCACAACTCCTTTAGGATAAGTAATGTAATAATCAGCTAACTGAAGAGTTACAGATGTAGGTGAAATTTCTCCTATTTTCAATCTTTTAAATATTTATAAAGGCATAAAGTTAATACTAGCTCCTAAATCACATATAGCTCTTTCGAAAAAATTTTCATCTATAGCACAAGGGATAGCGAAACTACCAAGTTCATTAAGTTTTTCAAGAAGCTTTTTTCGAATAATTGCACTATACTCTCCGCTAAGTGCAACAGTTTCGTGATCTATAAACTTTCTTTTCCTTTTAAGAATATCCTTCATAAACTTCACATAATTAGACATTTGTTCTAATGCTTTAATAAAGGGAATATTTACCGTTAATTTCTTAAGGATTTCTAAAAGTTTTGTAAATCAGCTTATCCCTATTTTATTTTTATAATCTTTGAGGAAAAATAGAGGTGGTGGTTTTTCTACGGTAATTTTCATTGGTTTAAGTGGATATTCTAAGTCTGGATATATTTCATTAGTACCTTTTTCAAGTTCAACATTCTCTTTCTTAATTTCAACTTCTTTTTGCACTCGTCGTTTCTAGTTCTTTTCCACACCTTAATTGAATAACCTTAATTTGCTCTTTATTTTGATCTTTTGAATTGATCTCAACATTACTGAGAAGAGTTCTTGAAGGTCTATTATTAAGCGCAGTGAAATATGTCTTAATTGATTCTCAATGTTCTTAATCGCAACACACTGAGTTTGTAAATGATTACTCATATTTAAAATTAATTCTTCAGTAGACAACTTCTTTTCCATAAATTTTAGGTTATTTTTAAAACCTGGAGGATAAGAAGGTCAATAGTTTTTGTTTCCTTAGTTGTTCAAATTTCCTACTAGGTTCACAGAATTGTTTCCCATTGCGGGTTAACAGTAGCATTATTATTATTACTCAAGTTAAAATTTGGATGATTCTTCCAACCAGAATTATACTAATTCGAATAAGAATTGTTGGGTCTATTATTTATAGCATTTAAGGTCTCATAGGGTGTTTGAGATTCTATTATGTTCTAATGAACTTTCGTCTAGCACTGGGGGTGTTTGGGAATAATTCATTCCGTACTGATCTATTTTTTTCGAAAGGGCAACAATTTGAGTGACTATCATAATTATAACATCAGAATCATGAATACTAGCTACTCATTTAGGAGTTACCCGTTCAGAAGGCCATTGAAAATTGTTAGTAGCCATCTCTTCTATTAATGAATATGCTTCATCAATAGGTTTTGACATTAATGATCCACCCAATGACAACATCTATTATTGATCTAAGAGATCCCACTAATCCATTATAAAATATTTGAATTATTAACCAATTTGGTAATGCATGATGTGGACACTTCCTAAGGAGATCTTTAAATCTTTCCCAAGCTTCATATATTGATTACCCTTCAAAGTGATTAAAAGATGTAATATCATTTCTTAGCTTAACAGTATTTGATGGAGGGAAATATTTTGACAGAAATTTTTGTGAAAGTTCTCCCCAAGTTCTGATAGATCCAGGTGTTAACAAATTTAACCACGCCTTAGCTTTATCCCTTAATGAAAAAGAAAAAGTCTATGTATGACAACATTATTCGACACTCCATCGTATTTAAAAGTAGCACACAGTTCTAGAAAACTAGTGAGATGTAAATTAGGATCTTCATTAGGTGTTCCTGAAAATTGATTATTTTGTACCATTTGGATAATAGCAAGTTTAAGCTTAAATGAATTAGCAGCAACATCAGCATTTTGGATAGTTAAGTGAATTTCATCTGCTGTTGGGTTAGCATGATCTCTTAAAGTTCTTGGTAAATTTTCATTTTTATTTCTTTGATTATCTAAGTTGTTTACCATTTTATAAGGATCTTCAGATTGTTTTTTTTGTTTTTAAATTTTTCTAATAGTACGCTATAATTCTGAATTGTAAGGCACTAAACCTATGGATCCAATCCTACACATAAAATCACATAAAACACACTAAAAAGGTAAGCAAGCACACACAATTGCAGACTACAAAGTAAAGGTTTTCAAATACCACAGTTACTGTTTTATACCTTCCCCGGCAACGATGCCAAAAACTTGATCCGGTGTGCTGCCTCTAACGTAAATATTCAAAAGATAGTTTCAATTCAGTTTCACAATAAGATTAATTTAATAATTAGGTAGTCACTCATACACGCAAGAATACATATCGTTCAAGTAATACAGGGCTCTAGTGGAGTCTTGATTATCGATCCCACGAGGAAGGTTGGAACTTTTTAAAGTATCGTAAAGATTTGAAATCCAATACTCAATTTACAATGCAAGTTTAAATACTATTTAAGTTTCTAGTGCAAAGATAACTAAAGCTAAATTAACTAAAATTACTTTCTAAATTTCTAAATAGGATTAAATAACACACACTAAGTTTTGTATTGTAAGGTTTGAATATGAAAAAGCATCTTTCCTCTTGCAATGATTCTATGATGAGTGATTGATATAGATTGATAATAAATTTTTATTGTTCCAAATAGGAGCATTCATATTCTTTACCCTCATCAAATTACCCCCTCTTCCAACTTATGTAAAGAACATTGACAAATCCTAGTCTTAGTCACTAAATCCATCGTTAGGCCAGGAGGATACTGGCTCTCATTTCAGAGCTCCCACTTCCCTTCACCTGAAGGCTAACCCTAGCTTTAGTTACCAAACTTTAGGACCAAATTGTGGATTTCATTTTGTCACTCTAAAATCTCCAATTTGACACCCATCAAACAACATTTCTCTATTTATTTATGCTCAATTCCCATGAACTACGCAACTCATTCATGGAAATTGAATGAATTCTCCACTATTGTTGTAAAACACTTAGTCCTTTCGGATTGAATGTTACACAACAAATTTTAACAATTCAATTGGCCAGATCTAAAAGTAAATGAAGTTCAAAGTGAAAAATCATCACAATTTCTTAACATTTTTATGGAACATCTAATCTACATCAACACTTCACTGCATCTCATTACAAGAAGAAAGACAAAGAAATCTACACAGAATTCATGAGGAAGATACAACAATATATGGATTATATATATAAAAGCAAAGTCATACAAACCACAAAAGTAAATACAACTTATCCCAATTTCTTCTCTAAGTAAATCCCTTGGAGTTCCTTTAAATCATTTTCTCTCTTCACTATAACACTCAATTCTCTCTTTAGAATAGTAAGGAAGAAGAAATCTCTCACTTTCCTCCTCCTACACTCTTTAGAAAAGAATTCCTCACAAAACAAGACTTCTACCACTTAAACACACTAACAACACACTCTCCACAAACCATACCCACTTTCCTCACACCAAAAGACTTATCTCCCTCTCCTCTCTCTCTCTCTCTCTCTCTCTCTCTCTCTCTCTCTTTTGGCGTCCAAATCTGTTTGAAATAGTTTAGAAACAAATTCCCCAAGATTTTTCTCAAGCAACCCTTCAAAAATTTTTCAAATGCATTAAATTAACTTAAATCGGCATAGAGTGCCGGCGACATTGGGCCAACATTTAAATTCTGAACTCTCTGTATTTGGGCACCGACGGCGGCCGTAGGCTAATTTCTTCATTTTGCTTATTTTTCCTCCAAATTTATTCATTTTCACTTCCTTTTGCTCCAATCACCTAAAATCATAATACCTGCAGCAAAACATGAATAATACATTCCTTTAAAGTGCAATATCACCAAAAATGAGTACAAATTATATAGCAAAAATCTAACATATTTTTGGTGCATCAAGAGGCATTTCATTTCTTCTAGAAATATTACTTACTCTCTGACATCGATCACATGATTTAATATATCTATAAACATCTCTAAAAAGAGTAGGCCAATAAAATCCAGATTGCAAAATCTTATATGCAGTTTTATCAGCTCCAAAATGTCCTCCAAATTCTGAATTATGACAACTCTAAATTATCGGTTCAATCTCTTCGTATAGCACACATCTTCTAATAATAAGATCTTTAAATTATTTATATAGGTATGGTTCATCCCAAAAATAAAATTTAGCATCATATATAAATTTCTTGTGTTGTTGAAAAGTTAAATCAGGTGGCAAAATATCACTCACATGATAATTCACAATATCAGCACACTAAGGTAAATTACTTTCCTTAACGTTATAAAGTGGCTCATTAGGGAAAGTCTATGTAATTTCCTTCTCAAATTCAGATACTTTATATTGTTTCAGTCTAAACAAATGATCAGCTATTTGATTATCAGTTCCTTTTCTATCAACTATCACAAAATCAAATTCTTGCATTAAAGTATCCATCTGCTTAATCTTGGTTTAGCATCCTTTTTTGCATTAAATATTTGATAGTTGAATGGTCCGTATGCATTATACATTTAGTTCCAATCAAATACGATCAAAATTTTTCAAAAGCATACAAATAGCTAATAATTCTCTTTCTGTAGTGGTATAATTAATTTGAGCTTCCTTAAGAGTTTTACTAGCATAATAAATAACCGTAAAAATTTAATCATACCTTTGCCCTAGAGCAACTCTAATCGCATAATCAATGGCATCACACATAAGTTTAAATGGTTTCTCCTAATCAGCTGAAACAATTATAGGGGTAGTGATTAATTTTTAAAAAAAATTCAAAGGTATTTAAACATTCGTCGTTAAAATCAAATTTTGTATCTTTTTCTAGAAGCTAGCATAGAAGTTTAGTAATTTTTGAAAAATCTTTAATATAACTCCTGTAAAACCCAGCATGTCCTAAGAAACTTCTTACCCCTCTCACTGTAGTAGGGGGTGGTAATTTCTCAATAATCTGAATTTTCGCAGGGTCTACTTCCATATCATGTTCAAATATTTTATGATCAAGTACAATTCCTCCTGCAACCATAAATTGGCATTTTTCTCAATTTAGAACTAAATTCGTTCTTTTACAAAGCTCCAAAAAATTTTCTAAATTGTTTAAACATATGTCAAATGAAGTTCTAAATACAGAAAAATTATCCATAAATACTTATATGCCATTATCAATCAGATTACTAAAAATAGTCATCATACATCTTTGAAATGTTGCAGGTGCATTACATAATCCAAAGGACATTCTTCAAAAAGCAAAAGTTCTATATGGGCTAGTAAAGGTAGTCTTTTCTTGATCCTTAGAAGCAATATGTTTTTGGTGATAATCAATATATCCATCAAAATAGCAACAGTTCTTATGCCCAGCTAGTCCATCCAACATTTGATCTAGAAAAGGTAGAGGAAAGTGATCTTTCCTAGTGGCAGCATTTAATTTTCTATAATCAATACAAATTTGCCAACCAGTGACTTGTCTTGTTTGCATAATTTCATTTCATTCATTCACATCAACTGTCACTCCTCCTTTCTTAGGGACACAATGAATTGGACTTACCCAAGCACTATCTGAAATAGGATAAACAACTCCAGCATCTAGTCATTTCAAAATTTCCTTCTTCACTACTTTCATCATTAGATTTAGTCTCCTTTGCGGATCACTCTAGGTTTATGTTGTTCATTTAACAAAAATCAGTGCATACAGATCGAAGGACTGATTCCTTTAATATCAGCTAATGTCCAACCAAAAGCTTTTTTGTATCTTTTTAATGTATCCAATAATTTTGTTCTTGATATTCATTCAAATCTGAAGAACCAATGACTGATAAGGTAGAAAATTCTCCTAAAAACATATATTTCAAATGATTTGGAAGAATTTTCATTTCAAGTTCAGGAGGTTTTAATATAGATGGAATTAAACTTTTATCACTTTCTATAGTATCCAACATTTCAAATCTTTCCTAAACATTATCTAAGTCCTCATTCTTCATATTATCAAAATCATTTTCTATTTCACATTCATCCTCACTTCGCAGATCTTCATATTCTATTTTCCCTTTAAACATTTCATTAAAATGATCATCTCTCAAATAATGACAAATTTCCATTCGATAGCATTCAACATCTTTTTCTATTGTGGGATATTTCATGAATTTTAAAATATTAAATCTCACCTCTTGATCTCAACTCTCACAGTTAACTCTTCTACAAGTCCTTTTGGATAAGTAATAGAATGACTAGCTAACTCAACAGTTACATAAGTAGGTGAAATTTCTCCTATTCCTAATTATTTGAAAGTTTATAAAGGCATTAGATTAATACTAGCTTCTTAATCACATAAGGCTCTTCCGAAAAATTTCTCTCCTATAGCACAAGGAATAATGAAACTACCAGGGTCTTTAAGTTTTTCGGGAAGCTTTTTCTAAATAATTGCACTAGACTTTCCACTAAGTGCAACAATCTCATGATCTATGAACTTCCTTTTCTTTTTAAGAATTTCCTTCATAAACTTTGCATAATTGGGCATCTATTCTAAGGCTTCAACAAAGGGAAAATTTACAGTTAATTTCTCAGGGATTTTTAAAAATTTGGTAAATTGATTATCTCTATTTTGTTTTTTTAATCTTTGGGGAGACGAAGGTAGTGGTTTTTCTACAGTAATTTTCATTGGTTTAAGAGGATATTCTATGTCTGGATAAATTTTATCATTATCTTTTTCAATTTTTACCTTTCCTTTCTCAGTTTTAATTTCTTTTTGCACTCTCGTTTCTAATTCTTTTCCATTTCTCAATTGTATTGCCTTAATTTGTTCTCTTTAATCTTTTAGGTTCTTCTCGACATTACTGGGAAGAGTTCCTAAATGTCTATTACTAAGCGCAGTGAAAATATGTCCTAATTGATTTTCAATGTTTTTAATTGCAACTCCTTGAGTTTGTAATTGATTGCCTTGAGTTTGTAGTTGATTACCCATATTTAAGACTAATTCTTCCATCGACAATTTCTTTTCCTTAAATTGTGTGTTACTATTAAAACCTGGAGGATAAGAAGGTTGATAGTGTGTATTTCCCTAGTTGTTTAAATTTCCTATTGGACTCACTGTATTATTTCCCCATTGCGGTTTAACAGTAGCATTATTATTCGTAATCTAGTTTAAGTTTAGGTAATTTTTCCAATCGAGATTATAATAGTTTGAATAAGGATTGTTGTGTTTATTATTTATAACATTCAAGGTCTCATTGGATGCTTGAGATTCTATCATCTGTCCTAATGAAATTTCCTCTAACACTGGGGGTGTTTGAGAATAGTTTATTCCGTATTAATCTATTTTCTTTGATAGGGCAGTAATTTGAGAGACTACCGTAGTTACAACGTCATAATCATGAATACTAGCTACTCTCTTAGGATTTACCCGTTCAGAGGGCCATTAAAAATTGTTAGTCGCCATCTATTCTATTAAAGAGTATGCTTTATCAAAAGGTTTAGACATTAATGATCCACCAGCAGCAGCATCTATAATTGATCTAAGAGATCCTACTAATCCTTTATAAAATGTTTGAATTATTAACCAATCTGGTAAAGCATGATGTGGACATTTCCTAAGAGGATCTTTAAATCTTTCCTAAACTTCATAAATTGATTCCCCTTCAAATTGACCAAAAGATGTAATATCATTTCTAAGTTTAGCATTTTTGATGGAGGAAAATATTTTGACAGAAAGTTTTATTAAAGTTCTCCCCAAGTTCTGATAGATCGAGATGCTAATGAATTTAATCACACCTTAGCTTTATCCCTTAATGAAAAAGGAAAAAGGAAAAAGTCTAAGTCTGATAGCATCATTCAACACTCCGTCATATATAAATGTAGCTCACAATTCCAGAAAACTTGCAAGGTGTAAATTAGGATCTTCATTAGGTGTTTCTCTAAATTGATTATTTTGTACCATTTGGATAATAGCAGGTTTAAGCTCAAATGAATCAAAAGCAACATCAGCATTTTGAATAGTTAAGTAAATTTGATCTGTTGTTGGGTTAGCACAACCTTTTTAATGTCTTAGAATATTTTAATTTTCATTTCTTTGATCATTCAAATTATTTCCCATTTTGTGAGGATTTTTAATTTTTTTTTGTTTTTGATTTTTTCTAATAGTATGCTCTAATTCCGAATCGTAAGGCACTAAACTTATGGATCTAGTACTACGCATATAAAATCACATTGATCACACTTAAAAGTAAGCAAGCACACAATTGTAAATTATAAAGTAAAGGTTTTCAAATATTATGAATTTGATAGTTACCGTTTTATAACTTCCCCAGCAATGACGCCAAAAACTTGACCAGTAGCTGCTAAAAGTGTTAATTCTCAAGGTATATTCAATTCAGTTTCACAGTAAGACCAATATAATAATTGAGCAGCCACTAGTATACTCAAGTATAAGTATCATTCAAGCAATACAGGGCTCTAATGGAGTCCTGGTTATCGATCCTACGAGGAAGGTTGGAACTACTCAAAATATAGTATAGTAATGAAATCCAATACTCAATTCACAATGCAAGTTCAAGAAATATTAAAGTTGCTAGTGTAACAATAACTAAAGTCTAAGTTAACTAAAATTACTTTCTAAATTTCTTTAAATAGAATTAACTAACACAGACAAAGTTTTTTAATGAAAGGTTCTAATATGGAAAAGGCATATTTCCCCTTACAATGATACTATGATGAGTGAATGATATAAATTAATAAAAATTTGTATTATCCAAATATGAGCATTCATATTCTTTACCCTCTTTAGAGTACCCCTCTTCAGAGTTATGTAAAGTGCATTGGCAAATCATAGGCTTAGTCCTTAAATCCATGGTAAAGCTGGGAGGATAGTGGCTCTCACTTCAAAACTTACACTTCCCTTTACCTGAAGGCTAACCCTAGCTTTAGTTACCAAACTCTAGGATCAAATTAGGGATTTCAGCCTGTAACCCTAAAATCTCCAATTAGACGCCCATCAAACCACATTTCCCTACTTATTTGAACTCAACCCCATGAACTATGCAACTCATTCATAGACATTGAATGAATTCTCCACTTTTGTTGTAGAACACATAGTCCTCTTGGATTGAATGTTTCACAACAAGTTTTAACAATTCAATTGGCCAGATCAAAAAATAAATGAAGTACAAAGTGAAAAACCATCACAATTTCTTAACATTTAAATGACACATCAAATCTACATCACCACTTTATCACATCTCATTGCAAGGAGAAAGACAAAGTAAACTACTCAGAATTCATGAGGAAGATATAACAAAACATGGATTTTATATATAAAAGCAAAGTCATACAAACCACAAAAATTAAATACAACTTATCTCAATTTCTTCCCCAAGCAAATCCCTTGAAGTTCCTTTGAATCATTTTCTCTCTTCATAACAATGCTTAATTCCCTCTTTAGAATAGTAAGGAAGAAGCAAACTCTCACTTTCCTCCTTCTCCTATACTCTTTAGAAATGAATAAATAAGACTTCCACACACTTTAACACACTTACACACTCACTCTCCAAAACCCTAACACACTTTACTCACACCAAAATGACTCTTCTTCCTCTCTTCTCTCTTTTCTTGGCATCCAAATCTGTTTGAAATATTTTATAAATGAATTCCCGTTGAGTTTCCTCAAGCAAACCTTCAAAAATCGTCCAAGTACATTGAATTTGGTCTTCACCGACTTTGGGCGCTATCGGCGCTCGGCTCTGGGCGCCGTCGGAGCTGGGCGTAGCGCCGACGGCGCTGGTCCACCAAAATAATTTTGAACTCTCTGAAATTAGGCGCATGCGCACTGGATAGGGTACCAGCAGGTTGATTTTTCCCTTTTTGCCCGTTTTTGCTCCAAATTTGTTCCTTTTTTGCTTCCTTTTGCTCCAAACACCTAAAATCATCATATTTGCATCAAAACATGAAACATACCTTCCTTTAAAGAATCTTTAAATAAGGTAGGCCAATAAAATCCAGAATTTAAAATTTTAAATGCAGTTTTATCTATGCCAAAGTGTCCTCCAAAATCAGAATCATGACATTTTTTAATAATAGCAAAAGTTTCCTCATAAGGTACACATCTTCGAATCATATAATATTTACCAATTTTAAATAAATGAGGTTCTTCCCAAATATATGATTTAGCATCATATTTAAATTTCTTAATAAATTTGTTATCCAAGTCATAAAGCAAAATATTGCTAACTAAATAATTAACAATATCAGCATACCAAGGTGTTTTGCATCCTTGAATAACATATAAAGATTCATCGTGGAATTTCTCATTTATATTTTCTTCCGAAATAATATCATTTTTAATTCTAGACAAATGATCATCAATTTGGTTTTCGGTTCCTTTTCTATCTACTATTTGAAAATCAAATTCTTGTAGAAGTAAAACCCATCTTATAAGTGTAGGTTTAGAATCCTTCTTAGATAATAGATATTTAATAGCAGAATGATCAGTATGAACTATGCATTTAGTACCAAGAAGATAAGGTCTAAATGTATCAAAGGCATATACTATAGCTAGAAGCTCTTTCTCAGTGGTAGTGTAATTTCTTTGTGTTTCAGTGAGAGTTTTACTAGCACAATATACAACTTTGAAAACTTTCTCATATTTTTGTCCTAATACAGCTCCAAATGCAAAATCACTTGCATCACACATTAATTCAAAAGATTTATTCCAGTTAGGTGCAACAATGATAGGTGCGGTTATTAATTTTTCTTTTAGAATATTAAAAGCATTAATACATTCTTTATTAAATTCAAATTTAGCATCTTTTTCTAATAAGTGACAAAGAGGTTTAGCAATTTTAGAAAAATCCTTTATGTATCTTCTATAAAATCCAGCATGACCAAGAAAACTTCTCACATTCGTAACAGTAGTAGGTGGTTGCAATTCAACGAATAATTTTCACTTTTGCTTGATCAACTTCCATCCCATTTTGTGAAACTTTGTGACTAAGTACAATGCCTTCTGTGACCATGAATTGACATTTTTCCTAGTTAAGAACTAAATTTGTTTCTTCACATCTTTTCAGAACTTTGGCTATGTTTTCCAAATATGATTCAAAAGAAGTTCCAAAGACTGAAAAATCGTCCATGAATATTTCAATTCCTTTGTCAATCAAATCACAACATATTGACATCATACATCTTTGAAAAGTTGCAGGTGCATTATATAAACCAAAATGCATTCTTCTAAAAGCAAATGTTCCATAAGGACTTGTAAATGTTGTCTTTTCTTGGTCCTCAGGAGCAATAAGTAATTGATGATAACCAAAATATCCATCCAGAAAATAGAAATATGAGTGTCCAGCTAATTTAATGAGCATTTGATCTAAGAAAGGTAAAGGAAAATGATCCTTTCTAGTGGCTTTATTTAATTTCCTATAGTCAATGCAAATTCGCCATCCAGTAACTTGTCTTGAAGGAATAAGTTCATTTTTATCGTTAACAATGATAGTTCATTTCTTTGGAACACAATGAATAGGACTTACCCATTGACTATCTGAAATAGGATAAATAATACTAGCTTCCAACCATTTAATAATTTCTTTTTAACAACCTCTTTCATGATAGGATTTAATCTTCTTTGCGATTCTATAATAGGTTTAAAATTTTCTTCCATTAAGATTCTATGCATTCAAATGGAAGGGCTTATTCCTCTTATATCAGCAATAGTCCAACCAAAAGCTTTCTTATAATTCTTTAACACCCCTAGTAATTTTTCTTCTTGATCTTTACTCAGTTCAGAAGAAATAATAATAGGTAAAGTTAACGAATTTTCAAGAAACACATATTTTAAATGGGAAGGTAACATTTTTAATTCCAGTTTAGGGGCTTTTTTAATTGATGATAAAAGTATATCATTTTGAGTTATGTCCAAAGTTTCCCAATTATCTTTAATAAAATGAGTCTCTTCTTCTTCTACTACTTCATCTTCATCAGTTAAAATACAAATTTTTCTTTAGAAATGACTTTACATTTTTCTTGATGATGTTTTTTGAATTAAATAATCAATTATATCCATTCGATAACATTTCTCTTAATCGTGGTACTTCATTGATTTAAGAACATTAAATTTAATTTCTCGATCATTAACTCTCATGGTTAGTTCTCCTTTTTGCACATCAATCATAGCTCGTCCGGTAGCTAGAAAAGGTCTCCCTAA
Organism: Papilionanthe hookeriana x Papilionanthe teres; assembly: GCA_022702705.1. NCBI lineage: Eukaryota > Viridiplantae > Streptophyta > Magnoliopsida > Asparagales > Orchidaceae > Papilionanthe > Papilionanthe hookeriana x Papilionanthe teres. The sequence goes on along the minus strand of CM040421.1, from coordinate 123,895,790 downwards.
AATAATAGGTATCTCTTCATCTTCTTCCATATCAAGTACTATGAAATCTACAGGGGAAGATAAATTTATCCACATTAACAAGGACATCCTCTATAACTCCTTTAGGGTTAGTGAAAGATCTATAAGCTAACTGAAGGGTTACAGTGGTGGGAGTAATATCTGCTAAATCCAATCTTCGAAAGATAGAAAATGACATGAGATTAATACTTGCTCCTAAATCACATAAAGCTTTTCCACAAAATTTTTCTCCAATAGCACAGGGTATAGTGAAACTTCGAGGATCCTTAAGCTTTTCGGTAATTTCTTTGAATTATCAGCACCGCATTCTTCACTTAATGCAACATGTTTCAAAAGCTTCAAATTTTCATTTTTTGCTTAAAATATCCTTCATAAATTTTGCGTAAGTTGGCATTTGTTCCAAAGCTTCAAGAAAAGGTATGTTAATAGTAAGTTTCTTAAAAATTTCAAAGAACATAGAAAATCGATGATCTAATTTCGCTATTTAAGTCTTTGAGGAAAAGGTGGTGGTGGGTTTTCAACTTCCACATTAACAGGTATAACAGTCTGATCTTGACTAGGAGAGAGAGTTTCTTTAGGTTTTTCAATCTCTTCAACCTCAATCTCTTTTTCAATTTCATTTGCATTCTTTCTTTTAATTCCTTTCCACTTCTAAGTTGCACAACTTTAACTTGTTCATGTTCTTTTCTAGTTTCCTTTGATTAATTTCAACATTACTAGGAAGTGTTCATACAGGTCTGTTATTAATTAAATTAGCAATTTGCCCCATTTGATTTTCAATATTACGAATACAGAGTATTTTGATTTTGTAATCGATTATTCATTTATAAAATTAATTCTTCTATCGATAACTTTGTCTCGTTGATTATTAAATCCAGGAGGTTTATAATTTGAATTAACTTCGATTATTCCAATTTCCAATGGGATGAGATCGATTATTACCCCATTGTTGTTGTGAATTATTCCAGCTTAAAATTAGGATGAATTTTCCACCTAGTGATTATAATAATTTGAATAAGGATTATTTTTACTTGCAATAGCTTGTAAAGTTTCAATAGTTTGAGAATCTTCAATATTAAAAGAGTTATTATGCAAAATATTAATTGCAAAATTATCTAATTTCTTAGACATTGCCGCAACTTATTAAGCTAAGATAGAAAAGGCTTCATTATCGTGAATACTTGCCATCTTTTTAGGATTAATCCTTTCTGAAGGCCATCGAAAATTGTTAATATCCATTTCTTCAATTAAAGTGTAAGCTTCTTTAAATGATTTAGACATTAAAGAACCTCCAGTATCAGCATCAATAATTGATTTTAAAGATCCCATTAATCTATTATAAAATGTTTGAATAATCAATCATTCAGGTAAAGCATGATGAGGACTTTTTCTTAATAGTTCTTTAAATCTTTCCCAAGTTTTATAAATTTTCTCCCCGTCAAATCGACTAAACGAAGTAATATCATTTCTTAATTTAGCAGCTTTAGAAGGAGGAAAATATTTAGCAAGGAATGTTTGTGTCATTTCAGCCTCATGTTTTAATAGAACCAGCCGCCAATGAGTTTAACCACATCTTTGCTTTATCTCTTAAAGAAAAAGGAAAGAGTCTAAGTCTAATAAGCATCATCGAAACATCGTTATATTTAAAGGTAGCACAAAGTTCTAAAAAGCTAAAAGATGTAAATTTGGATCCTCATTTGGTGATCCACTAAATTGATTGTTTTGCACCATTTGAATAATAGATCGGTTTAAGTTCAAAAGAATTAGCATCTACAAGTAGGTATTTAAATACTACTATGAAGTTCATCAACCGTATGGTTAGCATAATCCCTTAATGGTTTATAAACATTTTGATCATTAAGTTCAATCGGATTTCGTAAAGTAGCCATTTCTTGAAATTTTTGAATTTGTTTTCCCTTTTAATTTTTCTAATTGTTCTTTCTAATTGAGAATCTAAAGATATTAATCCTTCAGAACCAAATCTTTGCATAAAACAAGGAATAAAATAAATATCTTTTTTTTATAATAATATATATATATATATATTTTATATTTTTTATAAGAAAATTTATAGTATTCTATTTCTTTCTTCCCTAGCAATGGCACCAAAACTTTCGACCCGACCCGCAATAATGCAAGAATATTCGCTTCCAAAAGATGGCCAAAAACTTGACTCAAATTATAAATAAGCTGCTAGTGTATAAAATCAATATGATGTAAATTTAGAAAATATTTTTACACACTAGGGGTACTACGCAAGTATACGTATCGTTTCAAGTAATATAGTAGCTTTAAAACAAAGACCCCGCATCGATCCCACAAGGAAGAATTATAGTGATAAATTTTCTAAATAAAAAAAAAATATTTTTATCTTTTAATTTAATTATAAATTACTATTAATTTACTATATGCAAATAAAGAAAATAATAATAAGAAAATGATTTATGAAAACTATATTAAATAAACAACTTTCTTTCCTTCAATTAATCTAAGATTTTTAAGATAATTTAATATTCATTGGAGAATTTGATTTATGGTATTGTGCCAAATAGAAGCATTCCTATTCTTTACCCTTTGATCCAAGCATAAAGAACATTGGCTAATTTATAGATCAGGTCCGGATGTATTGTTAGTAGAATGGGTTAATCTATGCTCACACTTCTAGATGTCCAAGGGTGGCTATGGTCACTCCTACCAAGGATCCTTTCCTAATCTATAAATCGAATTATAAGAATTTAGTCTCGTCACTCTAAAACTTATCAATTCTACGCCCTTTAAATCTTATCTTCCTATTTATTTGCACTTCACCTTGAATAGCCCGCACATGGCCTTCTACTACCCAAGGATTCATGTGACATTTACAAGTTAAGAGTTCTTCTCCTTCAAGGTCTCAAAACTCTTCAACAGGTTTTAACAATTTAAATGGCCAATTTAAAAAGTAAAGTAAGATCAAGTATTAATGTCATCACAATGTTTTGAAAATATTTTGAATTTCAATTCTCCATCGAATCTTTATATAATCGTATCTATCTCTTCATAATCAAGGACGAAAGTAAACTAACTACTCGTAACACATTGAAAATAAACAAAGAAAACATGAGAAATAAACTTTCAATCGAATAAAAATACTTATCTCAAATATTTCCTCTACAGCATCTTCTCGATTCCTACCGACTCCACAATGGTAATGAACTCCAGATGCAACAACTTGAAAATAAACTCACTAAACTAAACAAAAGTGGCCCTAAATTTCTCTCTCTTATTTTCTCTCTAAGGATGAGAGATCCTAAAGTGGATAAGAGAAAGGGTTACAATGGGAGCGGCACGTTTTCTGAATAAATGGACCCCTATTTATAGGCTTCAAGGGTTGCCTTGAGACACCTCTTCAAAACATGTCCACATTCAATGAATCTTCTAGAAGGTCGGTCTTTCTCCTAGGTGCCGACACCGCGTCAAGTTCTTCGCACCTCTTCACTTTGGCTCGCACCTCTTCATGATTAAATCCATTTTGGAGCGTCCAAATGCAATGTATCTCATGTCCTATTATCAAGGAACAACTGCCAGTCTTCTAGAATATCCAATAACCGCTCACTCCGTCAAAATAACTGATCAAACGTTGTTAAAAACATAATAGTTTTTGTATCGAGTCTGGCGCTTAGGCGCCAACTTCTGGCGCTAGGCGCCAGGCCATATTTTTATATACTTTTTGTATTTTTCTCCATTTATGCTCCTTTTTGCTCCTTTTTCCTTTTTAGACCTTTTTACATCACCTACATCCGAAAACACAAAAAATACCTTTCATTAAAGCATAATATCCTTAGAAATTAATAAGAATTAAGACATAAATAAATAGGTATTTTTTTATAGATCAGAGGTAACCAAGTAAAAGTAAAAAATATATATATTTGTGTTATTGCATATGTGTAGTAGTGGATCTATAGGTTTAGTGCTTTACGATTTAGAGTTAGAGCACACTGTCAGAAAAATTAGAAAACAACAAAAAAAATAAAAAATCATTGTGAAATGGTGAATATTCAAGATAATCAGAGAAATGATATTGGAAATTTGCCAAGACCTTTAAGAGATTTTGCTAACCGAATAGCAGATGAAATTCATATAATTATTCAAAATCCTGATGTTACTGCTAATTCATTTGAACTTAAACCTGTTATTATCCAAATGGTACAAAACAATCAATTTGCTGAAACACCTAATGAGGATCCAAATTTACATCTCTCTAGTTTTTTAGAACTGTGTGCTACTTTTAAATATGATGGAGTCTCTAGTGATGTTGTCGACTTAGCCTTTTTTCCTTTCTCGTTAAGGGATAAAGCTAAGGCGTGGTTAAATTCGTTAGCACTTGGATCTATTAGAACTCGAGGAGAATTATCTTAAAAGTTTCTATCAAAATATTTCCCTCCATCAAAGACTCGCTAAGCTAAGAAATGATATTACATCTTTTTATCGCTTAAAGGAGAGTCAATATATGAAGCATGGGAGAGATTTAAAGATCTTCTTAGGAAGTGCCCACATCATGCTTTACCAGATTGGTTAATAATTCAAACATTTTATAATGGATTAGTGGGATCATTGAGATCTATTATAGATGCTGCTGCTGGTGGATCATTAATGTCAAAACCTTTTGATGAAGCATATGCATTAATTGAAGAAATGGCTACTAATAATTTTCAATGTCCCTCTGAACGGGTAAATCCTAAGAGTGTAGCTAATGTTCATGATTCAGATATAATGACTATGGTAGTTTCTCAAATTGCAGCCCTTTCTAAGAAAATAGTTCAATATGGAATGAATTATTCTCAACCACCTCAGGTGTTGGAGGAAAATTCAGATAGATAACTGAATCTCAAATGCCTTACGAGACTTCAAATGCTATTAATAGACCTAACAATCCTTATTCGAATTATTATAATACTGGTTGGAAGAATCACCCAAATTTCAATTGGAATAATAAGTAATGCTAATGTTAACCCTCATCAAGTTAACAATTCTATGAATTCAATTAGAAATTCAAACAATCAAGGAAATACTAATTTTAGACCATCTTATCCCCCTAGATTCAATAGTAACCCACAATTTAAGGATAAGAAGTTATCTACTGAAGAAATGATTCTGAATATGGGAAATCAATTACAAGCTCAAGGTGTTGCTATGAAAAATATTGAAAATCAATTAGGACATATTTTCACTGCACTTAATAATAGACCTTCTGGAACACTTCCAAGTAATGTGGAGATCAATCCAAAAGATCAAAACAAGGGACAACTTAAGGCTATTCAATTAAGGAGTGAAAAAGAATTGGAAACTAGAGTGCAAAAAGAAGTTGAAATAGAAAAGGAGAAGGTGGAAATTGAAAAAGGTTCAAACAAGATTTATCCAGACCTGGATTATCCTCTTGAGCCAATGAAGATAACTGTTGAAAAACCACCACCTTCATTTCCTCAAAGATTAAAGAAACGAAATAGAGAAAAAAGATTTGGAAAATTTTTGGAAATCCTTAAGAAATTAACGATTAATATTTCTTTTATTGAAGCATTAGAAGAGATGCCTGACTATGCCAAGTTTATGAAGGATATTTTGAGAAAGAAAAGAAAGTTTACAGATCATGAAACTGTTGCACTTAGCGGAGAGTGTAGTACAATAATTCAGAAGAAGCTTCTTGAAAAACATAAAGATCCTGGTAGTTTCACTATTCCGTCTGCTATAGGTGAAATTTTTTTTGGAAAGGCTTTATGTGATCTAGGAGCGAGTATTAATCTTATGCCTTTATCAACTTTCAAATGGTTGTGAATGAGAGAAATTTCTCCTACATCTGTGACTCTTCAGTTGGCTGATCGTTCCATTACTTACCCTAAAGGAGTGGTGGAAGATGTGTTAGTGAAAGTGGATAAATTTATCTTTCCTGTGGATTTTACTGTAATTGATATGGAGGAAGATAAAGAAATTCCAATCATTTTAGGAAGACAATTCCTTACTACTGGAAGAACAGTAATTGATGTTCGAAAAGGAGAATTAACTATGAGTGTTAATGATCAAGAGGTGACTTTTAATATTCTAAAATCTATGAAGTATCCCTCAATGGAAAAAAGATAGTGAATGTTTTAGGATGGAGGTCTGTGATTATTTGAGAAATGATCATTTCAAAAATATATTTGAAAAAGAAAAATAATATAAAAAAGTATTTGAAGAGGAAATTAAAGATGATGAAAATTCAAATAATGAGAAGAATGAAAATTTATAGTATGTTCAGGAGAGATTCAAAATATTAGACACTATGGAAGGTAGAAATAAAAGTTTAATTCCATCCATCATAAAACCTCCCGAACTTCGAGATGAAAGTTCTCCCTAATCATTTAAAGTATATGCTTTTAGGAGAACCATCTACTTTTCCTATTCTAGTATCTTCGGAGTTAAATGATTATCAAGAACAGAAACTGTTGGAAACTTTAAAAAGATACAAGAAAGCTTTTTGGATGGATGTTAGCAGATATTAAAGGAGTTAGTCCTTCGATTTGTATGCACAAAATTTTATTAGATGAAGAAATTAAATCGAGAGTTGATTCGCAAAGGAGACTGAATCCTATAATGAAAGAAGTAGTTAAGAAAGAGATTTCAAAATGGCTGGATGCTGGAATTATTTATCCTATTTCTGATAAGGCTTGGGTAAGTCCAATACATTGTGTACCAAAAAGGGGGGGAGTGACTGTTGAAGTGATTGAAAGTAATGAAATTATAACAACAAGACAAATTAATGGATGGCAAATTTGTATTGACTATAGGAAATTAAATGCCGCCACCAGAAAAGAGCACTTTCCTCTTCCTTTTCTCGATCGAATGCTAGATAGACTTGCTGGACATAAGTACTACTGTTTTCTGGATGGATACACTGGTTACCACAAAATACCTATTGCTCCTGAGGATCAAGAAAAGACAACATTTACTAGCCCTTATGGAACCTTTGCTTTTCGAAGAATGCCTTTGATCGTGTAATGCACCCGCAACATTTCAAACATGTATGATGTCTATCTTCAATAGTATGATAGATAATGGAATAGAAGTTTTTATGGATGATTTCTCCGTATTCGGACTTCATTTGAAATTTGTTTGGAAAAATTAGCAAAAGTTTTGGAGCTTTATGAGAAAACAAATCTAGTTCTGAATCGGGAGAAATACCAATTTATGGTCACAGGAGAAATTGTACTTGGGCATAAAATTTTTGAACATGGTATGGAGGTCGATCCCGCAAAAATTAGAGTGAATGAGAGATTTCCGCCACCCACTACCGTGAGAGAGGTGAGGAGTTTCTTAGACACGCCGGATTTTACAGTGCGATACATTAAAGATTTTTATAAAATTACTAAACCTTTATGCCAACTTTTAGAAAATGATAGAAAGTTTGATTTTAATGATGAATGCTTAAGAGCTTTCAAATTATTAAAAGAAAAATTAATCACCGCACTTATAATTGTTTCACCCAATTGGGAGAAACCATTTGATGCTAGTGATTATGCAATCGAAGTAGCATTAGTGGCAAATGTATGATAAAGTTTTCAAAGTTATTTACTATGCTAGTAAAACTCTTAATGAGGCTTCAATTAATTATACCACAAATGTAAGGAGAATTATTAGCTATATTATTTGCTTTTGAAAAATTTAGACCTTATTTAATTGGAACTAAAGGTATTGTGCATACAAAGTTATTCAAACTATCAAATATTTAATGCAAAAAAAGGCTAGACTCATTAGATGGATACTTCTTCTGCAAGAATTTGATTTTATGATAATTGATAGGAAGGGAACTGATAACCAAATAATTGATCATTTATCTAGAATAGAAAATGATAAATTATCTGAATTTGAAAAAGAAGTTATAGAAACTTTCCCTGATGAGCAACTTTATACTATTATGGATAGAAATTTATCTTGGTATGCTGATATTATGAATTATATTGTAAGTGATATTGTACCACCCGATTTAACAAGGTAACAACGAAGAAGTTTAAATATGATGCAAAATTATATTTTTAGGATGCGCCCTATCTATATAAACAAGTGTAAGGATCTGATTATTAGGAAATGTGTGCCACAAGAAGAAATAAATTCGATTATTGAACAATGTCGTGATTCTGAATTCGGAGGTCATTTTGGTGTCGATAAAATTGCTTTTAAGATTTTACAATCTAAATTTTATTGGCCTACTCTATTTAAAGATATTTATAGATATATTAAATCATGTGATCGATGGTAGAGAGTAGGTAATATGTCTAGAAGAAATGAAATGCCTCTAAATTATAATTTGGAAGTTGAAATTTTTGATGTATGGGGATTAGATTTCATGGGACCATTTACTCCTTCATTTGGAAATCTATATATATTGGTTATAGCTGATTATGTCTCAAAATGGATCAAGTCGTTGCTTTACCAAGATGTGATGCTCGGAGTGTTTCAAAATTTTTTTAAAAAAATATATTTACAAGATATGGAATGCCGAGAGTGATCATAACCGATAAGTGATCCCATTTCGTGATAATCAAATTAAGAGATTAAGTGAATAAGTATAATATTATTCATAGAATCTCTACCGCTTATCTTCCCTAGTACTAGTGGTTTAGCAGAAGTATCTAATCGTGAAATTAAAAGAATTTTGGAGAAAACTCGTGGATAATCATAAATTAGATTGGTCCGCTTCGATTAGATACCGCTTTACGGCTTATAGAACCGTTTTTAAAATCGTAATGGAATGTCTTCTTATAGACTAGTGTTTGGTAAGACTTGTCATTTACCAACTGAATTGGAGCATAAAGCATATCGAGCGATAAAAGAGTTAAATTTTAATTTGAAAAACACTAGAGAGAAAAGATTTATGCAATTAAATGAATTGGAAGAGATTAGAAATGCATCTTATGACAATGATAGGATTTATAAAGAGAAAATGAATTTATGACACGATCGAAGATATTGAAAAAGAACTTGAAATTTGGACAAAAAGTTTTATTATACAACACAAAATCGAAGTTATTTCCCGGAAAGCTTAAGTCTAAATGGTTAGGACGTTTTATAGTTGTAAAAGTTCATTCTTTCGGAGTTGTTGATATTAAAGATCCTAATACTGGAAGATTTTTAAGGTTAATGAGCATCGATTAAAGCCTTACTTTGATGGGTTACAACCTGATTTCAAAGAGGTTTTAATGCCGAGTCATCTCGATTAACTGAATGATTTGTCGGTTTGACGATGTTAAACCAAGCGCTTTATGAGAGGCAACCCATATGTATCTTCGTTGTATGTATGTTTGTTTTTTTATTATAGTTATGCTTTTCGTATAGTTGTTTCGAATCCTAATTACTCCTAAATACTTAAAAAATTGATAAATGATGGATCAAATCAAGATATTGAATAGTTTGGATCAAACAAAGTTCGGTGAAAGCTAATTGACATCGAGCGCGCCGGCGCCCTATCGTTTTTGCCCTACCGAACTTGTCTATTCGAGCACCGCCAACGCCCAAATTCCGTTTCGATGGTTTTTAAGTTTCAAAATACAAGTTTTGGCAGCTTTTGGCGTGATCTTCGTCCTTATAACTCCCTAAACTCCATTTTTGATTTCTTAACTCCAGAAAAATGAAAACCACTAATACCCAATCGATTCCTATGGATTCTTATGCCATTGAAACCTCTCTATCTCGCATTTGCAATAGAAGGCATAAGTTTCGAAGCGCAGCGTTTGTTCAACAAAGTGATGATGAAAAGTCGGATTATCAAGGAAAGGGGCTTCATAAATCGAGGTATGGATAATCCTACTACTAGAACTGAAGAAATTATTAAGGAGAGACATTGGGAAGTCCTTTGTTTCACTACCACTGTCGTTGTTGTTCCTGTCGTGAAAGAATTCTATGCAAATCTTCACGGGATCTACCAAGGGTTTGTATTTGTTCGTGGTAGATTCTTGCAATTCACTCCTGCATAAATCAACGATCTCTTCATGATTGAAAATGTTCCTATTTGTCATTATTCTAATTTCAATGCCACGAAGGATAATATGAATGATGTGTATCGATATTTGATGGATGAGAATGAGGAATGGGAAATCAGGGAGAATGGATATATTAGTTTCCCATCTACATCTCTTAATCCAGTAATGAAGCAGTGGCACTACTTCATTTCGGTAAAATTTCTTCTGACGTTGAAGATAAGTAAAGGTGACTAAGGAAAGCACCATTTTGAATTTCTGCATTCAAACTAGAAGACCGGTTGACATTGGTAATCTTATTGTGAAATCAGCACTTGACTAATCGTGCATGGATCTAAATATGGGCTTGGACACCCGTCCACCATATTCCTGTTATGTAGTCAGTCACAGGTTCCATATGAAAGTTTGGAAAAGGTTATTCTTCCATGGAGACCTATTGATCCAACCAATCTCTATGACTAGCAGATAGTTGGAGATGAAGATGACATGAATCTACTTACTGATCAACCGAAGCAGACTTCACAGCTGATTCAACCCTACTTTTTTGAAGGTTCCAGAATTATATTGCAGAGGATCAAGCAATTGGAGAAAGAGGTGCGAAACATTATGAACGTGATCAATAACATTTTTGATTTGTTCGATCATATAGATTGGAGAATGAAAGAGCAAGCTTGATCACATCGGTCGAATCGAGATGGATCGATCAATCCGATGAAGAAGAACACGGTGATTGCCGAAGAATCATCCGATGAATTTCCATTTCGTCCATTCTACATTTTGTTTCGTGCATCAGCAATCAATCGGAGACATTAGAGGAGAAGAGAGTTATGAAACCGAGGAAGAATAATTTGATGGATTCTACTTATGTATGTTGTGTGTTTAGTTTCGCTTTGCTTAGTTATGTTTGGTTTGTGTAGTATTTGCTTTGCTTAGAACTTGGATTTGGATGTGCTTGCTTTTATTGTGTGCTTAGATATTAGTTCTTGCCCATCATAGAGTACTTGCCGCACTAATATCTAAAAAATAGTTGGTTCGAATGAACTTATTCGGTGTGTTTGATGTAACTTGGATTATATATATATGAGATTGTTGTGTGTTGTTTGTGTAAAAAATGTGTTAGTTATTGCTTATGAGATAATGTAAATGCCTATTGAAGGGTTAAACATCATTGTGGACGTCGAAACGATCGAAATTACGAAAAAATTTTTGTACCCAGAAAATATTTTGGACTGGCGCCGCCGGCGCCCAAATTCAGAGAGTTTGGCCATTATTTTAAACAGAGCACCGCCAGCCGCCCTATCGAGTGCCGCTGGTGCCCCAACCCATAAATATGTCTTAAACCCTCAATTTCGTGATTTTTTCCTTGGGACCCGCAAATTTTTCCATTTCCTTCGTCTTCTTCCACCATTTGCGCGATTTCAAGATCTAGGCTTGCTAGATCTCGCATTTAAGGAGTTTTCAAGGCTATTCGACACCGCATTTGCACTTCTCTGGTAAGAGCTTCACTTTAAGTTAAAATTTTTAGATTTTCACCATGGAAATATCTCACATTGCTTATGGTGGAATTTTTGGAGTTTTAGAGAGATTTTTGAAGATTTCTATGATGAAATTTGCTCTTACTTGCTTAGAATAGATTTTTGAGTTGATACATTGTGAATTTGGGATTTATTGAATTTTTTTTTGCAAATTTTAGAGATTCACATGAATCTAAGGGGGAAGAGGAAATTGGATTTTGATGAGGAGAGATTCATCAATATCAAAGCCCAATTTTGCTATAACTCTATCCTTCACAACAAGAAGTGTCTCCAGGACCGAGCTTTTGATAATCCTGACGCGTTTATAGAATAATTAATTGCAGAGCGAAACTGGGAAAGATTTTATTATTTCACTGTGAATGCTGTTATGGGTGTTGTTCGAGAATTCTATTCTAACATACCCTGGACTGAGACTGAATATGTGCTTGTTAGAGGAAAGATGGTTGAGTTTACTCCTCAACGCATCAATGCTTTCTATCAGACTCGGGAACCATTCATATGTGAGTACGAAAACTTTGACACTAGAAGGGAGAATATGAGAGAAGTTATTGCTTTTCTGACTGACGGGCGAGGAGAATGGAAAGTAAGTCAAAAACAATTGATAAATTTCCCCGCCTCCACTTTGAATGTTGCTTCAAAAGTCTGGCATTATTTCATTTATGCAAGGCTATTACCATCTTATCACCACAAATGGGTTACTAGATATAGAGCAATTCTGAACTACCGTATACAAACGATGAAAAAGATCGATATTGGATCTATTATTTATAAGAATATTCGTACGATTGTGAAAGGCGAGACGATCGGAGGATTAGGACATCCCGCTTTAATCCATGCCTTGTGTGTTCAGCCCAGAGTGGAGTTCAAGCAGTTCCGAGGAAATGGCTATACCATCGAGACCTATTACAAAGAATATTATTCATACTTATGAGTCTCATGCGGGAGCTGCAGTTTAGCGTAGGAGTACCGATATTCCTACTACGAGTTATGATGTACCATCTACTTCCGAGCCGCCCACCTTATCTAATATTATGGAGCAAACTCGAGACTACAAAGTACCAGCATGGATAGAAACCATGGTCCGATGGATGTATTCGAGGCGAGTAAGTGATGTGAACGAAGATTATCTGCAGAGGAGAGTGAAATTTGATATTGCTTATTATGATGCTCAGGTCAGATTTATGAGGGGGGAGACTGATGTGATTTTTCCTACTTGCCCCAGCTATACACTATATAGACCTAACCCTGCTGATGACCCTGTTGATGACCCTGCTGCTGATCCTGGTGATGGAGATTGGTAGATAGTTTGTTTGTTTTTATTTCTATTGATCTTGTTGTGATGTGTTGTACTGATGTGATGTAGTCGATATTTACATTTCATGTGATGTGTAATCCTATGTTGTACTGTGTGATATAGTGTTATTTACTATTCAAGTTGTATTGTTATGTTGTACTGAAATTTTAAAACTGTTAGTTGTACTGTTAGTAGTGTGATTGTTTGTTTCATGTTGTAGTGTTCTGTTAGATGTTTAATGTTAATTTCTCATTACCCATGCAAATATTTAAAATTTATTATATCACTGCTACTAATTGTTTCATGCCTCGCTAGTTGTAAATTTTGATTAAAACCAGATAACTGTTGAAGATATTAGAATCCCAACACAAAGAGGTTAGTTTTCTTCTACTCTGAACTGTTTTAAATTCATTGAAAAACTTAAGTTTCAGGGAGGGAAGATAAATACTAACTTTTATTTGTTAACTATTATATTTCAAAAGTTATTAACATAAATTCAGCAATTGAACCTTATTGTAAGATAACTGAAACTTTTTATTTCAGCTTGGATATTATGGAAGGATAAGATGAAAATTTTTGGTAATAAAAGTTGATTTTATAGAAGTAAGATATTTGGTATGAAAGGATTTGATTATAGTTAACTATTTAAAGTAAAGAAAACTGCATTTTTGAAATGTTAAGGGACTTAAAGTATTGCGTATTAAGAAGAGATTGTGACTTTATGAAAAATAATAAAGCTTGTACCTAACTATAAAATAAGGTGGTGTTTCAAGTTTGAACATTAGAAACAGGAGAGTGAAGTTCAAAATCATTAAAGGCTATCTAGATATAGTAATCCTCAAGAAAAGAAAAAGAAAAGAAAAGAAAGATTGAAAAAAAATCCCTAAAAAAAAGAGAAGAAAAGAAAAAGAGAAAAGAAAAAAAGAAAGAAAAATGTTTATGAGGAGAAGCTTGAGGAGATGCCTAATCAAAATTGGCTTCACTTGAATCACCCTAAAGGGAAAACTTGATTTCATTTCTGAATTTATATTTAAAGTACTAGCCTACATTCTAGTAAAGTTTGCATGAACTCCTTTTTCACATATTATTTTAAAGCACTCTTAATATGACAAATTATGGTTTATCTTGAAATAAATAGAAGACTAGAACTCTTAGACTTGATTACCGAATATTCTTATACATGTAATGTCGACCTAACTTACTAAACTTTTTCTCGAAAATCTAACCAATCCATTCCTTTGAATGAAAATTTTAGTGTCTTACAATTAAAAAGTACATTTCCTAGAGTTATATTTTATGTAGTAAAAGGATTACTTCGAGGACAAGTAACGCTTAAGTTTGGGGGATTTTGATGCACCAAAAATATATACGATTTTTCCTATCTAATTTTACCTATTTTTGGTGATATTGAACTTTAGAGAAATGTATTTTTCATGATTTGTTGCAGGTATGATGATTTTAGGTGATTGGAACGAAAAGATGCAAAAAGGATCGAATTCAGAGAAAAAAGGAGAAAAATGGTGAAAAAAGTGTTCTAGCGCTCGCCGACGCCCAAATCCGCAGACTCCAAGCAATTATTCGGCATGACAGTAGTGCCGACGGCGCCGTATAGGCCGGCGCCCAAAGTCGGTGGAATTCAAAATTTGAGAGTTTTGGAAAAATTTTGAAGGGATGCCTATTAAAACTCTTGGGTTTCATCCCTAACTCTTAAATAACTGATTTTGGACGAGAGAAAGGGGGTTCTCTTGCATTCTATTGCTCTCTCTTAGTGATTTAGTGTGTGTTAAGTGTTCGGGTTTAGTAGAGTAGTGTGTAGAAGTGAGGATTTGAGAGGAATTCTTCTCTAAGGAGTGAAGGAGAAGAAGTAAAGTGAGAGATTGCTTCTTCCTTTCCATTCTAAAGAGTGAATCAAGTGTTGTAAAGAAGAGAGAAGAGGCTTCAAAGGAACTTCAAAGGGATTGTATCGGGGAAGAGAAAGAGAGATAAGTTGTATTTTCTTTTGTATTTTGTATGACTTTTCTTTTCTATATAAAATCCATGTTTTATTATATCTTCTCCATGAATTCCGAGTAGTTTTCTTTGTCTTTCTACTTGCTTAGAGATGTGATGATGGTTTGATGTGGATTTGATGTGCCTTTAATGTATTGAAGAGATTGTGATGGTTTTTCATTTAGAACTTAATTTACTTTCGATTTGCCAATTGAAATGTTAAAATATGTCGTTGAACATTAAATTTGAAAGGATTTGATGTCCTACAACAATAATGAAAGATCCATTCAATTTCCATGGATGAATTGCATAGTTCATTGGAATTGCATGCAAATAAATAGAGAAATGTATTTTAAAGGACTTAAATGTGGAAATTTCAGGGTGACAGGCTGAAATCCCCAAATTAGTTCTAAGATTAGTAATTAATATCAAAGGTTAGCCTTCGGGTGAAGGGTGAGTGGGAGCACTGAAGTGAGATCTGGTATCCTCCCGAACTTAGCCTTATAGCTAATGACTAAACTTAGAATATGTCAATGTTCTTTTCTTATTTAGAGGAGGGGGTACTCTTCTAAAGGTAAAGAATCATCTATGCTCCTATTTAGCACAATAAATTAGATAACTGATCCATATCAATCCACACATCATATTCTCATTGTAGGAAGAAAGATACTTTTCTCATATATATCAAAAACCTTCCAAATACTTAGTTTAGTATGTCTGTTAGATAATTTTTTTCAAGTTATTAGAAGTAATTGTAGTTTAGTTAATTGTTACCGTTTTCTGCATAGTAGTAGTAGAAGTAAGTGTTGAACTTTAAACATAATTAGAGTATAGGATTTCAAGTGCTTTATTATAACTTTTGAAATTATTTTTTTTACTTTACTTCAACTTAAACCTCCCCGTGGGATCGATAACTAGGACTCCATTAGAGCCTTATATTACTTGATACGATACGTATACTTGCGTTGAATGCTTCGGACTTATCAAAATAATTAAAAATATATATAAATTCGAGTTCATAAATTCTTTCAATATAAGTCTCGCGCATCAGTGTCCTAGGCCTAATTAGGGTTTATTAAGTTAAACCTAATGTGATTAAGTCTTAACTTAAATTAATTAAGTGTAATTAGTGTCTAAGACCTAATTAAAGTTTGGTTTGAGTCTATTTGATGTTAAACTCATAATTTACTTAGTCCAATGTGGAATAGTACTAAGTATGGTGAAAATTTGAGTCTTAAAAGATTTTTAAGGTTTTATATATTAATTCATAATTAATAATTTTAACCCTAAAATGAAAATGTCATTTTAAATTTTCAAAAGGCTAAGATTTTTCATTTTAGGGTTCGAGTATATCACCCTAATGTTCTTAACCAATTTCTAATATAATTTCTTAATTTCTAATTTTTTATAATTATTATTTAAAATAATTAAAAAGTTTAATAGAAGTTAAGAAACCCTATCCTAGGGAATTTTCCTAACTTTTATAAAAATCTGGAGATTTTTACAAGGACTTAAAGATTGATCCATAAAATTTTCTTATTTTCCCGATTTATAAAAATTTTTAATAATTAAATTACTCCGAGAGTATTTAATTATTTTAAAATTAAATATAAATCCTCAATTCAGGCTTTCATTTCCACGTTATTCCTCTCATTATCCTAAGTTTAGGGGTATTTTTATTATATTTTGTGATTTTTATTTATCAAGATATAGATTTTTAATTAATTTAAGGTTAATATGGATTTAATTAAATCCTTATTAACCCAAAATTATCAAAGGAGGCCGCGTACCTCGGATGTGTCGAGACGCGGCCGATTAGCCGCGAGATTCGTAACAACGGATCAGCCTTAGATTAAATCATAGCCGTCCATTTCCAAAACATGGAAATGGATGACATCCGTTCATCTCCTTATTCTAGTCTAAAACCGCAAGCCGTCCATGGTTTAGGGACAAAATCTCGCTCAATTATGGATGGATTCAAGTGATTTTTGTTCCTGTAGCTTCATTTAAAGAGGACGAACCCATCCATACGATGATGTTAGGATTGTGAATTGGTTTTTTCATAAAGTGTCAAACTCGAGCTTCGGCTTCGAGTTTAAAGATCCATACCTTAGCCCGAGCCGATGAAACGTCGCCGAATTGATTCTACAGCCTTCGTCTCGACCTTAAAGAGCTTATCCCAAACTCAATTCGAGGTGAAACTAAGGCTATATTTCGAGTTTAATAAAAAGGTGTCACATCTTAGAAAATAAATGTGGAACGGTGGGTTAAAGCTTATGGGAAGGGTCAATTTCAATTGGTCTTGTCTTCATAAGGCTTTAAGAAACTTTTAGAGGAGTTAATTTGATGTTTTGAGAAAATTCATTTTAAACCCGAAAATCGTCTTGTTTTGGTTAGAGAAATTAGGGCAAACCATCGGGTTTCAAGACCCGATTCTATGAGGGATCAGTTGCTTAGGTCCCAGGGAGGAACTTTGGTGTTCAAAGTTTTTAAAATCGGCCGTGTAAATGAGTCTTCTCTCTTAGGTGAAGCTTTTGGGTTTAGCCCAATTTATAGCTATAGAGGCCATGACTAAGCTTAGGCTGGCTTGGGTTCATTTAGGGAATGCTCTATTATGCTAATGATTTCTGTGGATAATTCTCTTAGCTAAGAATTATCATATTTTAGCATCCCTAAGCATATCTATGTCAAGTTTACCCATAGTGGCATTTTAACCCAAGGCTTTAGCTTCCTCCCATTGGATGCTCTATGAGGTGTTTTGGCCTTTCTTCTTAGTTGAGCCGAATCAGCCTTCCCCATGTGTATTAACAAAGCCATTCAATAGTGGTGAAAAGAGAATGTCACATAGGCTCCCCTTGTATTGTTTCTATGAGTAGCTATGATGGGCTCTCCATTTAATGAAATAGATGTGGCTCATGTCCATTGGGTGGGGATGAGGTGTATGGTGACTCACAATCGAGTAAGTTAACCTTCATCAACATAAGTTAACACATCGTCCATGGATTTGTGAAAGAATTACACATAAACCTCTATTCTACTTTAATTTTCAAATTCAATGTTTATGAGCTCATCTTATGGTGTAGGGATGATTCAAGCCATTCTTTTTCTCCATTGGGTGGCTTGTAAGGTGAGTAATGACTCAACCATATCTTCCTTAAGTAATTCATAAAGGGATGACACCTCTTTTACCCCTTCACGATCGTGTCATGATGAGCTTTAACCGAGGTTAACCATTGTTGCTCATAGGTTTTCTTATGGGTTGTGGCATGTTATGAGAGGTCCTATGGGTCATGGATGACCCGTTAGTGATTTCTCATGTATTGAATTTATGATTTAGACTTAAAAATATGATTTTAGTATTTTCATGGATTTGTCTTGCCATGAACTTAAACCATACTTTTTAAATTTAAATCCTAGGTCTCATGGCCCTTAATTTTACATTTCTTTGATTAATTAAATGATTAATTAAATAAGAGAATGAAACATTTTGATGAAAATAACAAATTTTAATTAAAATGATGAATTTGACCAAATTTCGACCAAGGTTGACTTAATGGACCATGTCCGACCAATTTTGACCATTGTAGGTCAAGGTTGATAATGGTCGACCAATCCATGTACAGTGGTCGACCCGTGTGATTTAGTTAACCTTTTCATGGTTAATTTAATCATAGAGTCATTAATTTTGGTAATGGAACCTAGTGTTTGACTCAGGGTTAACTAAATGATCAATTTTGATGATCAAATGAGTCGATTTCACCAATTTGGTGTTTAGGTCGACTTGGTGGTCAATGGGGTCGATATCGGGTAAATGTGGTGGTCATTGGGTCATGCATTGACCATTTTGACCTAATTTCACCATTTAGGTTAAAGGTTGATCTGTTGGTCAATGTGGTGGTCATCGGGTCATGGATCGACCATTTCGACCTAATTTGACCATTTAGGTCAAGGGTTAACCAGTTTGGTCAATGGTGGCATCCAGAGCCACCCGAGAGTTTCTCGGTGTCGATGTCATTATTTTGGAGTCACCACTTTGTTTATTTATAATGTCGCCTTACTTTCAAGAAATCTTATTTCTTTAGATCATGTATAGGATTCTTAGATAATAAGAATTTTGAATAAAATAAGGGCTAATAAAATAAAAAACGTAAGAATAAGAAATGTCGGTGGTAATCCTTATAAAAAGAGATTCTAGATGTCTTTTACTAGAAACCTTTATATAAGGATTATCACATGTAAAATTTCGATAACCAGAGATTTCTAGGTATAATACCTATCTTGAGTCCTTAAATCTTCTATAAGAGCAAGCTCCTATAGTTGTTTACATCTTAGACAATTATAATTTGCCTAGAAAAATTTATGATTAATGTTAACACTTATTTTCTAAGAAGTTTCAAAAACAAGGGAAGAAACGTCGACGTTTAATCCTAGGGGTAATATGTCATACTACCCTAAGAGTTTGATTTTGTAACTGTCATTTGTCATGTCATTTTAATTTTGTTTTATTTTTTTGTTTGTCATTTTAATTTTATTTTGTCTTGTCATTTTCATTATTTTATTATTTTGATTTTGTTTTGTTTTGTTGTCATTTGTCCCCTCTTTAGAAAGTCGTCCTACAAAATAGAGTTAGCACACCCTAATAACATGCAAAGTAAATCTAAAACGGAACTTATCTTCAACCTACAAGAAAACAATGTCAAAGTAATTCTTACAAAAGAAATAATGTCAATTTTATTTCTTAAATTGTTGACTTAGTTGATTTTATCTTGTAGGAATTTTGATTTAATGTCTTTTAAAATCTAGTATTGTTTAAATCTAATCTTTATAAATTAGATTTAGCTTCAATGTTTTTTGAATTTAAAGGTTTTGAATTAAGTGAGAATTTAGATTCAATGTCGTTTGAACCTAATATTTCTGAATTAAATCTAATATGAATTATATTTTTAAATTTAGATTCAATTTCTTTTTAATCTAAAGATTTTGAATTAGGTCTGATGTAAATTACACTTAGGATTTTAGATTTAGTGTCATCTAATAATTTTAAGTTAAATCTAACATTAATTAGATTTAATAATTTAGAATTAAGTCTAATGTAAATTAGACTTAGAAATTTGGTTAAGTTTAGCATTGGTTTATAGTTTTAGGTAATGATGTCAACTGAACTTAACGATTTGGTTTTAATTCATTTTGGATTGAATATTGAGTTTAAGTTTAATGTAAGTTGAAATTAAACTTAATATTTAACTTCGAGTTGATCCTAAGTTAAATGTTTGATTTCATGTTTAATGTGAATTGAACCCTAAGTTAAAGATTTTGACTTAAATTCAACTTTGAATTGATCTTAAGTCGAAGGTTTAGTTTGGATTTAATGTGGGTCAGATTTCAAGTTTATGTTGGATTAGATTCAATTTGGGTCGAATCTCAAATTTATATTGTGTTAGATTCAATTTGGGTTGAATCTAAGGTTTATGTCGAGTTAGATTCAATTTGTGTTGAATCTAAAGTTTATGTAAATTAGATTCAATTTAGGTTGAACCATAAGTTGTAGGTTCGATTTAAATTCAATGTATATCGAACCTAAAATTTGGTCGAGTTAGATTCAATTGGGTCGAATCTAAGGTTTATATTGACTTAGACTTAGTTTGGGTTGAATCTTAAAGTTTAAGTTGAATTAGATTAAATTTGGATTGATTCTAAAGTTCTAATTAACTTGGATTCAAGTTAGATTGATCCTATATTTAAGTTTGATTTAGGTTCTCTGTATGTTGAACCTAAATTTTGATTAAGTTAGATTCAATTTGGATCGAACCTAAATATTATGTTGAATTAGATTCAATTTGACTTCGATTATAAAGTTCTCATTAACTTGGTTTCAAATTAGGTTAAACTTGAGTTATAGTTTTGATTTAGGTTTAACATGGGTTCATCCTAAAGTTAGGTTAACTTCGGGTTCAAGTTAAGTCGAACCAAAGTTATGATTCGGTTTAGGTTCAGCATGGTTGAACCTAAGGTCGTATTAACTTTGGTTCAAGTTAGGTTGAACCTATGTTAGTGAGTTGGTTTAGGTTCAGTATGGGTTGAACCTAAGGTTAGGTTAACTCGGGTTCAAGTTAGATTTAACCTAAGTTATGAGTCGGTTTAGGTTCGCATGGGTTGAACCTAAGATCGGGTTAACTCGGGTTCAAGTTAGGTTGAACTTAAGTTATGAGTTGGTTTTAGGTTCAGCCTCGGGTTGAACCTAAGGTTGGATTAACTTGGGTTCAAGTTAGGTCGAACCTAAGTTTTGAGTTGGTTTAGGTTCGCATGGGTTGAACCTAAGGTCGGATTAACTCGGGGTTCAAGTTAGGTCGAACCTAAGTTATGAGTTGGTTTAGGTTCAGCTTGGGTTGAACCTAAGGTCGGATTAACTCGGGATCAAGTTATGTCGAACCTAAGTTATGATTTGGTTTAGGTTCAGCATGGTCGAACCTAAGGTCGAGTTAACTCGGGTCTCAAGTTAGGTTGAAGCTAAGTTATGAGTTGGTTTAGATTCAGTATGGGTTGAACCTAAGGTTGGATTAACTTGGGTTTAACTTAGGTCGAACCTAAGTTATGAGTCAGTTTAGGTTCAAGATGGGTCGAAACTAAGGATGGATTAACTCTGGGTTCAAGTTAGGTTGAACCTAAGTTATAGTTTTGATTTGAGATGACTTAATTAGGGTTTATGTTTACTTAAGCCTAAGGTTAATAAGACTTAAAGGTTAATTAAGTCTAATTAGGTTATATTTAATTAGGATTTAAGGTTATTTAAATTTAATGTAAGTAAGGCTTAAAAGTTAATTAAGTCTAATTAGGGTTAGACTTAATTATGTTTTAAGATTGTTTAAGCCTAATGTAAGTAAGGCTTAATGGTTAATTAAGTCTAATTAGGGTTATACTTAATTAGGTTTTAAGGTCTGTTTAAGCCTAATGTAAGCAAGGCTTAAAGGTTAATTAAGTCTAATTATGGTTGGACTTAATTTGGTTTTAAGGTTGTTTAAGCCTAATGTAAGTACGGCTTAATGGTTAATTAAGTCTAATTAGTGGTTAGACTTAATTAGGTTTTAAGGTTGTTTAAGCCAAATGTAAGTAAGGCTTAAAGGTTTAGAAAGTCTAATTAGTGGTTAGAATTAATCGGGGTTTAAGGTCGTTTAAGCCTAATGTAAGTAAGGCTTAATGGTTAATTAAGTCTAATTAGGGTTAGACATAATTAAGGTTTAAGGTTAATTAAGCCTAATGTAAGTAAGGCTTAAAGGTTAATTAAGTCAAATTATGGGTAGACTTAATTGGGTTATAAGGTTGTTTAAGCCTAATGTAAGTAAGGCTTAATGGTCAATTAAGTCTAATTGTGGTTAGACTTAATTACGTTTTAAGGTTGTTTGTGCCTAATGTAAGTAAGGCTTAAAGGTTAATTAAGTCTAATTAGGTTGGACATAATCGGGTTTTAAGATCGTTTAAGCTTAATGTTAGTAAGGCTTAAAGGTTAATTAAGTATAATTGTGAGTTAGACTTAATTGGGTTTTAAGGTTGTTTAAGTCTAATGTAAATAAGGCTTAAAGGTTAATTAAGTCTAATTAGGGTTAGAATTAATTTGGTTTTAAGGTTTAATTAAACCTAATTTAGGAAAGTTTTAATTGGATTAATTAGACTTAATTAGGGTTAGGTCTAATTAGGGTTTATGATTAATTAAACCTAATTTAAGTAAGGTTTAATTTGATTAATTAGCACCTAATTAGTGGTTAGGTCCAATTATGGTTTAATTTGTCTTAAACCTAATGTGATTAAGGTTTAAGGAGATTAATCAGGCCTAATGAGGGATTATACCCAATTAAGGTTTGTTTTGTTTTAAACCTAATGTAATTAAGGTTTAAGGTGATTAATCAGTGTCTAATGAGGGCTAAGACCAAATTATGGTTTGTTTGGAGTTGTTAGTGTTAGGTTCAAAACTTCGACTTTACTCATTCGTGAAATGAGCTAAGTAATGAATGGTTTCGAGGGTTAATTAAATATAAATTAAATAATTTATAATTATTAACCGTAAGAGTTCAAGATGTTATTTTAAATTTTCCAAAGGTTAAGTCTTGTCATTTTAGGGTTTCCGTCTATCTCCCTAAATTACTTAACCAATTTCCAGCTTTAATTTCTCATATTTTTATTTTTTATAATTATTATTAAAAATAATTACAAAGAATCATGAAAATTAGGAAACTCGTCCTAGAGAATTTTCCTAGCCTTAGAAAAATCAGTGGGATGTGTCCAAGGACTTAAAGGTTATTCCCTAAAAAACTTCATATTTTTCTCGATTTATAAATAATTTTAAATAATTAAATTATTCCAGTAGAGTAATTAATTAATTAAAAATTAAATATAAAAGCTAAATTCAAAGTTTCAACTCCACATTATTCTCCTCACCGTCCCGAGCCCAGTGGGTATTTTTGTCATATTTTTGTGATTTTTGGTCGTCAAGATATGAATTTTTGATTATTTTAAGGTTAATTAAGCATTTAATTAATTCCTTAACTAAACAGAAAATCCTAAGGACGCCGCATGTCCTCGTACGCGTGAAAACGCGTCTGATCCTCTATGGAGTTCATCACAGCGTGTCCACTTTAACTAAATCAGATTCATCAATTTCCAAACCCGGAAATGGACGACATCCGAGCGTCTTCTTTGTTTCATTTAACCTGTGAGCCATCCATTTAAAATCCTTAAGATCTCTGCAGATTCCTAATGGATTTTCATGATTTTTGGCTCTAAAGCTATATCTGAGAAAGATGAAGACATCCATGCGGTTACTGATGGGTCGTGGAATAGTTTTCTTCATAAATATTCAAGCCTAAGCTCGAGTTAAGTCAAAAAATCCATAGCTTGGCCTCTGTGTATGAAATATTGATTTGATTGGCTCTACACCTTCATATCGACCTCAACAAGCTTGCTCTAGCTCCAATTTGGAGTTAATTTAGGCTTAGGTGTGAGTTCATTCAAGGTGTGATTCAGCTTGAAAAGTTGAATTTGGAAAATGGTTTAGAGGCTATAGGAGAGTGCAATTTTGATTAGACTCAACTTCATAGGGTCCTAGGATGCTTTTAGGAAGGTCAATTTGGGGTTTTGAACAATTTCATTTCAAACTCAAATTTATCCTCGTTTTGGGGTTTTGGGGATGGCTCAATTGGAAGAGATGAGTGGATTAATGGGGCTGAATTCAATGGGGATTGATCCCTTAGGGTATAGTGAGTAATTTCTGTCTTGGAAGGTTCGGGTATTTGGGTCTCGCTTTTATCTCTCTCTTTTGAGCTCTCGGGTAAGGCTAATTAATAGCCATAGATAGGCTTGGGGAGGGCATGGATAAGGCTTAATCTACCTTGGGCAGAAGGTTATCCATTCCATCATTGCATGAGGATATGTTTGGAGCTTAAGGACAACCATGGATGGATTTCCCAAGCTTGCCATGATGAGCCCCCATTAAGGCTCAATTTATATTTTCATTTTGGCTCTTTCTCGTTGGATCACTCGAGAGGTGGAAGAGTTGATTATTGTTTGCCGAATTAACCTCCCCCACGTATACTCACTCATTCATTCAATGAATTTGAGGAGAGCATGACACATAAGCCTCATTTTCACCCTTTTCATGGTTTGCTCATGAAGGTGCTTAACCATATGTCGACTCTCATTTTCGATGAGGTCTTCTCTTCGTTTTTTAGTACTTAGGATCTAGCCTTAGGCTTTTCCTTTCGACTATCTTAGAGGATTAGAATTGGGACCCACCACTTAGAAATTCAAACCATTTCTTAACTCACCGCAAACTCCACAAACTCGATCGTAGACCCCTAATCACCTAGAGGGTTGAAATCAAATGTGGAAGTTTAAAGGATGAGTTCCTATAGGACTCTTTGGCCTTAGGACTGCCCTGGGTGGCCTGGTCTGGTGAAGGGATGACTTACACACACACTATACTTATACACTACACTTTCACACACCTCCTAAAACGACACCCATACCTAACTTGACCTCCTGACTCATGAAGGTGATTCACATGGATGGTCCTTAACCCCTAAGCCCTTGACTAAGAGGGTTAGGAACAACATAGTGGATGCCTCAAATGAGTCCCTTCATGGCTCATGTGGGCTTGATATGGATTCATGGCTCAACCAAAATGACTTCATTCCACTTACAGTCACCTAATCTTCAATTTTCCAAATTTTAAATTTTTGACCCCCGGGACCCTACAACCGCCTAGCCTACCCAAAGCCCTTGAAATCACCCAAACTTTTCAAAATTTCCAAATCACCCAAAAATTCCCCAAAATTAACCTTGAACATTTCCTCACCACTCAAATTGATCATCCATAGCCAAAAATACCAAAAATTCCAAAAATACCTCCCAATACCCTCCAAATACCCAAAATACCCCTCTTAACCCAAAAATCCAAAAATTCAGAAAATTCCCAGAAAATTCCAGAAAATCCCAACTATTCCCAATTTCATTTTGTTCAACTACACCATGGGCCAATTTTGTCCATTTACGCCACTTTTGTCAAAACCCCCAATTTGACCCATTTTAACCCAAAATGAACCCAATGTCAAGCCAAACCTACCCAATTGACCCAAATTCTGGTCCAATTCAATTCTAAACTTCAATTCAACATTCCCAACACCAATCTAGACCAAATTCAAGTCCAATTTGATTGATATTTGAATCCAATTTCACTTTTGGCCTTAAAGCCCAATTTGGACCCATGACCCAAACTTAGCCCAAACTAACCCAATTCAACTCCAATTAACCCCAAATCTTTTCTAAACCTTCCTTAGCATCCCCACAAACAAAACACTAATATGATTTGCCCAAAATTTAGACCCAAACCCCACTCAAATTCAACCCAAAGCTAAAAGGCCCAATTTTGACCTAAACCCAAACCTAACCTAAATAAGCCCAAACCCCAAAATCAAAACCCAACCAAAGCCAAAAACTCTTTGAAACACTCTCATAAACATTTCCCAACATTTATTTTACATCAATTTCAACCCTAGCCCAACATTGGCCCAAGTTAGCCCAATTTGACCTACATTGCCCATTCATCAAAGAGGTCCAAATCCAACCCAAACCTAGCCTAAACACTTCAAATTTATTCCAAATCATTCATGAGACATTCCTAAACTAAATTTAACACTTATTGGATCCAATCCTTTGCAAAATTCTCATCCTAAAATAAAAAAAAAACCACTTCCCTAAATCATTTTAAAAGCCCATCTAAAACCATTTCAAAGAGCCCAAAATCTACCCTAAAGCCCACATGACATTTCCATTTGCCATCCATTTTATCAAAGCCATTCCCTAAGTTCCAATCCCATCATCAAATGAATCCAAATCAAGCCATATGCCAAATCCCATCAAATCACTCCTAAATTACCAAAAATTCCAAATTCCATTTTCATGAAATCGACCAAGCTTTTCCCCAAGCCAAAGACAAGCCATGAAGCCACATGCAAGCCATGGACAAGCCACATGAAGCCATGGAAGGTTTGACATGTGATCAAGCCATTAATGGAAAAAGGAGGAGCCTCTTTTAAGCCCCCTTAAAAAGGTTTTAACCCTTTTAATGCTTCACCCTAATCCATGATTAATCAAAATATTCATGGATGGTGACTTCTCTACCCTTTTCTAGCTGATTTACCTGATCCTCCCTCAGCCCAAATCAGCCATGGAAGGGTGCACCAAACCCAAAATGGTGGGTTGACCCATTTGGACCCAAAATGAGCCTCTCCCCATACCATTTTAATTCAACTCCTTTACACATGTCTATGTCCAATTGACTGCACAAACCTCCAGCCCTGACCCACCTGGATCTGAGGGTGACCCATGCCTGCCGGCCAGCCGCCTGGGTCGCCGAAAACACCATGGCCGAGACCTCGGGAGGAGCCAAAGTTTGGAATTCCCACCCGCCGAGCCGCCCCATCCCCAGGGCCATTGCAACTGTTCTTCTCTTGCCAAGAGCAACTGATCCCAAGCCCTAACTCCCCTCGGGAGGCCCTCCACCCTCTCCTATTTAAACCTCACCTCCTCTCGGCCATGAAAGGTGCCGAAACGGACCTTATCGAAACCTTGCCAAAATTGCTCCTGCGACCACTCTCCATACTTAGAGCAAGCTTGATCCCCGATGACAATTTGCCCTAATCCCCACCAACGAGCCCAATTTCTCACCCAAAATTCCACCCAAAACCAGGACACTTCTTCACAAGTGGACCAATCATCAAATTGATTGGTCCTACACCTTCACCGTACCAAGGAAAGAAGTCCACCAAGAAAAGCCCCTCTCCAGAGCCAACCATCCGTTCCGGACTCCAAGCTTTGTGATCGGGCTTGGTCGAAATCATACCTAAATGATTCACCGTACCAGGAGACTTCATCCGGAGCTTGCTGGGACCCAATCGAAGGTGACACAACCCTCGTATCGAAGCCACACTTCTCCGAGCAAAGGTATGAGCTAACTCTTTATCCCGAGCTTCTGAAGATTCTCCATTTAAAATGCCTTAATTTCAATGCATGATCACCGTATGCATGTATTCGTCTCTTCAAGATGAATCCATGTAGCACAAGAACACAAAAATTCGTCGAGAAATGAGTGAGTTCTGTAGGTTTTAGTGTGGATGGCTCTCGGGTGAGAACGGCTGGGGACGATGAATGGATGCCGTTCATTCCATACACGCGCGGACAGGACGGCTCGGATCCGGTCGGATCGGCAGATGATACGCGGAAGGCGGGACCCGGCCGCCGACTCAAGTGGCGGCGTCGAATGGCAGCCGCGACACGCAACGGTTTCGGAGATGCCTAGGATGAGTCGCGCCGTCGTTTTAAATAGAAAATTAGGGTATTTTCTTATTTATTTAATTCCCTAAACTTCAAAAATGCATAACTTTGTGTAGAAAAGTTAGAAAAATAAAATAAAAATACCCTCTCGCTCGGTGAACAGAGGAGAATAATGTGGAAAAGAAATCATGTAATTTCATCAAGTATTTTATTTTTAATGATTTATTTACCCTCTCGCATTGTTTTAATTCTCCATGCATATAGGAAATTCAACATGGCATGAGACCATAGGGCTTTTGAAGCCTCTGAATTTGGGAATATTCCCTGAATTTTCCAAGGTTAGAGGTCATCCCTATGAAAAGTTATTGATTTTTCAAATTCAAGTTGCTGTTTTGAGTATTTTAAATCCAATAATTAGCATGTTGTGAAATAAATTCTAGGAAAATTTGGTGATGTTTCTTATGACCAGAGGACTCTAGGAAAAATAGATTTTGAATTAATCCACTTTGAATAACCCTAATCGGCTTAAACACCCAAAATAGCTCCTTAATTAATTAGAGCTAATCATACATCAAATTGGCTTGAAATCAATTCTCCACTCGACCTTTAGGATCAGAGGAATCCATCATAAAAATTTGAAGTCAATCGGACTTGGTTAGCCCTACTAAATGGGCTGATTAAGCCATTTAGCCAATTTAAACTTTAAAAATTCATAACTTTCAAAATACTTTTAAAAAATTCACCAAATTGGTTTTGGAGCATCTCTGATATTAGGGGAATTTAAGAAAATTAAAATTTCAATTTTCTAAAAAAGTTGATTTTTTGTATTATTTTAATATTTTAATAATTAAAAAATAATAAAAATCACAAAAATAATAAAATTCACCAAAATGTTATATTTTGAATTTTAATCACTTAGGAACAAACCCCATATTTTTCTTAAGTCTCTATAATGAGATATTAAATTTTAAATCCCTAAGGTAATTTTAAAAATTAAAAAAAATGTATTTTTTAGCATTTCCATTAAAATAATTCTAATAAATCAAAGAAAAATCAGAAAATTGTAAAAATTGATTCTCTGATTTCCTTGATATCAGAGAGATTTTTAAAAAATATAAAATTCATTTTTCAACCTTTATTTTATTTTTAAATTAATTAATACTCCAAAACTTAAAATAATTATAATAAAAATAATATAATTCAAAAAATTACCAAAATTGGTCCAAGTGGTCCTCTAATCATTAGGAATGTCCCATAATTTTCTTAAGGACAGAAATTTTCCCTTGGTCATATTATTAAATTTTCCTTGGAAATCCCTATTATCCACCAAAAATAATTACATAAATAAATTAAATACAGAAAAATCACATTTTCCCCTCTCATGTCTTTATTGACATATGAGTGAAGTCACATAAAAATTTCAAGATCATTTAAGCTCAATTTAGTGAGTTATGAAATTATTAAGCTTGAAGGGCAAAATGGTAATTAAAATTTTAATCTTTAATTAAAACTTTAGGCTTAATAAAATTAAAAAGTAAAATATTTGATCTTAATCTGATTTGGATGATTAAAATTTAAATAATTAAAGGGTAGAAACCTACTAAACAATTTAAAAATAATTAAAATAAACCTTAATCAAATAATTAATTAAATTTGGAAGAATAATAAAATTGGAATTATTAAAATAGAGATATTATTAGGAAGAGATTTGTTCTTTAATTTAAGAATCCCTAAATTAATCATCTCAATAATATTTAATTCCTAATTAAAATGATAATTCAGATTTAAGATTTAAAATGCTAAAAGACTTAATCATTAAATTAAATTAAAGTTAAATTATTTAAATTAAACCCTTTTAAAATTTCAAATAAATTAAAATTAAAATTAAATTTAATTAAAATTTAAATTAAAATTAAATTAAGTAAAATTAAATTAAAACATATTAAATTAAATCAAATTAAATTAAATTAAATTAAATTAAATTAAATCAAATTAAATTTAAATTTAAATTAAATTAGATTAAATTAAATTAAATTAAATTAAATTAAATTAAAGTAAAGTAAATCAAATTAAATCAAATTAAATTAAATTAAATTAAATTAAATTAAATTAAATCAAGTTAAAATTAAATCAAATTAAATTAAATTAAAATTAAAACTAAACCAAATTAAATTAAATTAAAGTTAAATTAAATTGAATTAAAAATAACATCACCTAAGACATAAAGAAATTCAAAATAAAGCGACTTGAACACTATTCCAAATTTAAACCCACTAACTGAAATTAAATCATAAACCATTCGAACATCAATTTGCCCTCGAAAGCTTTTATCGTCATAACTCCTAAACGTAACGTTAAATGAGATGTTACTTCCCTCATCGGATATTCAAATGTACTAGTTCACCGAACAAGATAACGAAACTTCGAATTCTCGGATGATAAATTCATTTGTATGATTAAATCCATTCGGACTTAAAACAATCCTAAGCAAGATTGAAAAGATGTTTAAGACTCGTCTTAAGCACTTCCTCAATATGATAAGATGTTTATAAGAACAATCGAATTTAATCGTTCTTCGATGAAGAAAATCGTCCTCAAACCAAAACACAAGAACCTAGACATCATAGGAGACGACTAGCCATAGGATTAGAACTTGGTAGAAAACCATAACCCTTCCCTTAGCTTTACCTAGAACTTGCTTAAAATATTCTAAATTGTGTTTAAGTGCACTTGGGATGACGTGGAAGACCCTCCGTGTATGCTTTTATTTTATCGCAATTTACTTTCTTGCAATTTACTTTATCGCAAATGCACTTTACTTTTCTCGCATGATAAACAACAACTTGCATGAAAACCCACACCTCTAGTGGTAGCCCCTAAAACTAAAACCAAAACTAAATTAAAAGTCATCGCAAAATAAAATTCACCGCCACAACATTTCAAAATATAAAACAACTCAAAATTTAATCACAAACAGAACACAAAACCGCAATTACAACTAAATTAAAACGTCTTGTTGGATGATCGGGAATACCTCTGATGATGTAACCTACGTGTTACTAACGGGATTTCCCACGGTCTAAATGAAAGTGTGGAACTCATTTAGTCGAGTTTAGCAAATTCATCCGGACTAAGTGAATCCGATAAAAATAACGATGCCGAAGGATGGAACCGTGGGATCTTAACCGGTGTTGTTATAATCAACTTTAAGATTTGTTTTAAATAAAATATAAAAAACACTTGGAAATTAAGATTTTCTCTAAACCAAAATACTTTTCTCATCTCCTGATTTATGACTTCTATAACTAAACCTCTGCAACAACAAGGAGCTCGGAGCATGATGGGCAAAGACGACCATCGTCATTAGCAAAACCTCGAGTCTACTTCGAAGAAACTTTCTTAGAATTAAATAACCAAATCATAGGATTTCGAGGTACTTCGCCTAGTGCAACATAAATCCTCAACTCTTCGTTAGTGCATTTGCATGATCATGTCATGTAAATTAAGCCCTAACCGGTCTTAGGACTCCGAGGTAGTCGTTTGGTACGACATAAACCCTCACATCTTCAAGGCTATCCGCATGATTTTATCATACAAATATAAGTCCAAATTAATTAAAATTGGCAAGATCGAAACATTAAATAAACATTAGGGCCCTCCTAAATTCAAGCCAAATAATAGGATACTGGAAATTACCGAAGTTCGCTTCGATTCCGTGATTTCTCCTACCTTTCTTCCTTTGAATTCCCAAAACAAAATGTTCCAAATTTGATCCACTCCCTATCGAAATTTTAAAATTCAATCCCTCGAAAACTTAAACTTCGAAATTCTCGAGAGCAGTAATTACCGATTATTATCGAGAGTTTTCTTAGGTGATTCCCGTCACTTAAGATGTAATTAACTATAGTGGGCTTGCCCTTATAGGGAATTTTAAGAACCTGGTAATATAAACCCCGTTTAATGCTTTCATATTAAGCGTGGGAATTTGTCGGCTTATAAAATTGGTTCATAGACCAAACGGATGTCACAAATCTTCTAGTTTATTTAATCGAGCCCCATCACCAAACAATGTGTCTATTCTTCGAGATAGATACACAAGTCATGTGATGCGGTGCTCGTTTATATAAACTATTTGGGATGTAAGATCGATTTGATTTCATATCTTAAAATTTTCAAATTTAACATTATTTTCAAAATCAAATACTACTTTTCAAATTATTTATTTAAATTAAATTAAAATTCGCCGACAATTTCTATTAGGTGACCCCCTTTTTAAAATAAAACACACAACCTAAAAATAATGCCGACACCATAATAAAAGGGTTAGTATATAACATTTTTGTGGTGTCACATATGTTAGTCGGCCACCTCACTTCATGGGAGGACGTGAATCATCAAGTAAGTCGAGAGGAGAATGACACATTTTTCTTACCCATTGTTTGTGTTTTTTGCTCGCGATGGCTTTAACCCTAGTAAATGGGCTAACTTCATCTCTTGGTCTCTCTCCATTAGGTCGGGGAAGAGGTGCTTTCCACCTATGGAACCAAATCACACTTCATATCGAGAGGGGATGACACATATACCTAACCATCATGATAATATCATTATAACTCTTAACCTTGGTTAAAGGTGGTGAGTTATGGGTTAGTGTAATGTGTTAACCATCCCATGATGGATTTAATGAGTTTTAAGTAACCCATTAGTGACTTCCCATAGTTTAGATTTAAGCTTAAAAATCAATTTGGGGTTTATGACATCATGTGTGATGTCATAAATTCAAATTCAATTTACGATTATTTTTATATAATTCCATTCCTAATTAATTATGTAATTAATTAGAAATATAGGAAATTATAATATTAACCCATAAATTAATTGAAATGATCGTTGGGAATTAATCATTTAATTAATTTTATTGCTTTGGTTCAAAATCGAATATTTTGACCAAATTTGACTTTGGTCGACCATGGTTGACTGTGAGTGGGTCATGGTTGACTAGCCTAAGTCTAGGGTCGACTCAGATGATCTACTAAACCTTAGCATGGTTAATTAAATCATGGGGTCATTAATTTTGAAAATGCGACCTAGATTTGAGTAGTTTGACCAAATAATGTCATTTGATCATTATAATCTCTTAAATTGATCAAATGGATTAAATTTGACCAAGTTGGTGTTTGAGCTGATTTAGTGGTCAATGAGTTTGGTATTGGGTCAATGTAATGGTCATTGGGGTCATGAAGTGGCCATTTTGACCAAATTTGATCTTTTTGGGTCAAAAGTTAACCAACTGGGTCAATAGGGTGGTTATTGGGTCAATGGGTCGAATTCGGTCTGACCTAAGTGACTTTTTGGGTCAAAGGTCGACTCAGCTTGGTCAATGGGGTGATCTTTGGGTCAATGGGTTGACTCAGCTTGACCTAATTCGACCATTTAGGTCAATGGTTCACTGTTTGGTCAATGTGATGGTCATTGGGTTTAGGGTCGACCATTTTGATCTAGTTTAACCATTCGGGTTAAAGGATGACTCGTTTGGTCAATATGATGGTCATTAGGTCAAGGATCGACCATTTTGACCTAGTTTGACCATTTAGGTCAAAGGTTGACTCGACTTGGTCAATAAGGTGGTCATTAGGTCAATGGGTTCGACCATTTCGACCTAATTCGACCATTTAAGTCAAAGGTCGACCAGCTTGGTCAATAGGGTAGTCATTGGTTTAAGGATCGACTAGTTTGACATAATTTGACCATTTAGGTTAATGGTTAACTCAGCTTGGTCAATAGGGCGGTCATTGGGTCACATGAGTCGGCCATTTCGACCTAATTCGACCATTTGGGTTAAAGGTCGACTCGACTTGATCAATGGGTGGTCATCGGGTTAAGGGTTGACCATTTTAACCTAATTTGACCATTTGGGTCAAAGGTAACCAGTTTGGTCAGTAATTGATCGGATTAGGGTTTGTCATTACTGATTTGATCAAACAAGGATTCATTAAGGTTTTACCCTAGACATTAGAGTTTATCGACCATTTGTGAGATTTAGGAAGTCAATATTAGTATATTTCCTGTCTTAAGCTGATTTTGAAATGATCCTCACAAATGTGAGGTCAACAATAGGCCCCCAATATGTGTGGAATATCGCAATGTATGCCGCACATATTGGTGTTGATCGAAACGGTCTAGATGACCCAACGTAAACTAGAGAGAGTGGATGCCATAACATCTCTCGAAATGTCAAATGTCAATATGTCGATTTCGAGAAGGAATGTTATGCGATTTATATCCTTTCTCAAAGAAAGAGCTAAGGGAATGCCATGTTTTTGTGTCAGAAAGGGTCTTATATCCAATATCTAGAGGGAGAGAGTGGGTAAGATACCACTTTTCAGAAATTTCAAATGTAGATATGTCAATTTTGAGGAGGAATACTATGAGACTTATATCCTTTCTCAAAGAAACAGCCTAAATGAATGTTTTATTTCCGTATCGTGAAGGGTCTTATATCCAATAATCGGATAGAAAGAGAGTGGGTACTATGCCATTTCTCGAAAATGTTAAATGTCGATATGTAAATTTTGAGAAGGAATGCTATGCGGCTTAAATCCTTTCTCAAAGAAATAGCTAAAGGAATGCCATATTTCCGTGTCGTGAAGGGTCTTATATCCAATAACTCGGAGAGAGAGAGAGCGGACATTATACCACTTCTCGGAAATGTCAAATGTCAATATGTCAATTTTGAGAAGGAATGTTATGCATGTCAGAAGTTTGGGGCTGTGTCAAAGATTTTCTCGGTGTTAATGTAGTTTTGGAGTCGCCACTCTATTTATCTATAATATTGTCATAATCTTCAATAATTTTTATTTCTTTGGATCCTATGAAAGGATCCTTAGATAATAAGAAATTTGAAAAAAATAAAAGCTAATAAGATAGAAAACAATAGAAAGAAAGATGTTAATGATAATCCTTATGAAAAGATTCTAGAATACCTTATCCTAGGAGTTATTTATAAGGATGAGATTTTGGTAACCAGAGATTTTGAAAAAATATCTATTCTGAGTTATTTAATTCTCCTATGAGAGCAAGCTTCTATAGTTAATTACATCTTAGATAATTATGATTATCTAAGAAAACTTCTGATTAATATTAATTTCTTGTTTCTGGAAAAGTTTTAAGGAAAGAAATATCAATTTTCAATCCTAAGGGTAATGAGTCATACTACCCTAAAAGTTTGTCTTGGTTGATTTTTGTTTTTTTGTTTGTCGTTTTTAATTATTCTGTCAATGTCATTTATTATGTCATTTTTATTTTGTTTCAGTTTTAATGTTTTTGGTCATTTGTTTGATGGCTATCCTAAAAGTTTTGGGTTTTGTCTTGCCATAGTTTTGTCATTTTAATGTTGTTTGTTTTTGTTTTGTTTTATCAATGTCGTTTGTCCCATCTTCGGAATGTCGTCCTACAAAACATAGTTAGCACACCCTATAACATGCAAAGGAAATCTAAAACAAAATCAATGTCGTCATTTCGTTTTAATCTACTTGCAAAATAGAGTCAAGCACACCCTATAATATGCAAAGAAAACAAAAATTTATTTTCTTCCCGCAATGGAAAATGATGTCGCATTTAAAAAAAATAATGTCAATTTTTCTTTTAAATCTTTTATTTTAATTGGTTACATTTTTGATAACTCGATCAAGATGTCACTGGATCCGTCATCTCATAGTCATCAGGGGCCTTAATCTACTTAGTTCGAAAGGTGTTTAAACCAGGACCGGAAGATTTCTTTCAAGAACTGTGATCGCGTCGTCCGAGAAATCTTCGTAGACTAAGAACACTAGTGGTTCAAGTCGCATTCAAGTGATGTCTGTTCATTAGGGTTTCATTTAAGTTTTAAATTCTTTTCCCAACTTTAGGTTGGAAAATTTTAGGTTATTTAAAATTTTTTAAAAGATTTTTATGTCATTTCATGTTAAAATCTTATATTTGATGTCTTTTGAACCTAATGATTTAGATTTGATGTCATATGATTTTTAGGAATTTAGATTCATTGTCGATTGAATCTAAAAATTCGATTGGATTTGAGAAATCATGTTTAAGTCTCATTAGATCTAAGAATTAGATTCAATTTTATTTGAATTTAAAGATTTAGATATAATATCATTATGATGTTTGGAAACTAGATTCAATGTCATTTGAATCTAATAATTTTGATTAAGTCTAAATTAGAATCAGATAGAATCTAACATAAGTTAGACTTTAGATTATTAGATTCGGTGTCTTTTGAATGTAATGTTAAGTCTAATAATGTTAGACTCAAATAAAATCTGACATAAGTTAGATTTTAGAATTTGAAATTCAATGTCATTTTAATCTAGAAGAAGTGTTAAGTCTAATATGGATTAGACTTAGATAAAATCTTTTGATAATCAGATTCAATGTCATTTGAATCTAATATCTTTGATTTGTTCTTTAAAGTAGTTCGAACTTTAATTGATTTTGAGTCAAATTTAGATTTCAGTCTAATGTGAATTGAATTTATTGTTTAATTCGACTTGGGTCGAAGAAATGTTGAGTTAATCTTAAGTTCATGTTTGTGTTGTACTTAGAAGTGTTAAGTTAGATTCAATATAGATTGAATCTAAAGTTGTGCTAACTTGAGTTCATGACTATTTGAACTTAAGTTAGAAGTGTTAAGTTAGATTCAATGTAGATTGAATCTAAAGTTGAGTCAACTTGAGTTCATGTCTATTTGAACTTAAGTTAGAAGTGTTGAGTTAGATTTAATATAGATTGAATCTAAAATCGAGTTAACTTGAGTTCATGTCTGTTTGAACTTAAGTTAAAACTGTTAAGTTATATTCAATGTAGACTGAATCTAAAATTGAGTTAACTCGAGTTCATGTCTATTTGAACTTAAGTTAGAAATGTTAAGGTAGTTTCAATATGGGTTGAACCTAAGGTTTAAGTTAACTTTAATTCATTTTAGGTTAAACTTAAGTTAGATATGTTGAGTTAGGTTCAATGTGGGTTGAACCAAAGATTTAAGTTAAGTCTAGTTAAAATAGACTTAATTAAGGTTTAAGTCTTATATAAATAATACTAAAAGGTTAATTAATTCTAATTAGATTATACTTAATTAGAATTAAAGACCGTTCAAGTATTATTAAGTAAAGCTTAAGGTTTAACTAAGTCTCGTCAAAGTTAGACTTAACCAGAAAAAGTTTTTTAAGCCTAATTTAAGAAGGCCTAAATGTTAATTAAGTCTAATTAGAAAATAAATTTGATTAAACCTTATTTAATTAGGATTTAATAATTGAATTATGTCTAATGGGTTAGAACTAATTGAAGTTTAAGTTTGAATAAAACTTAGTTAGTTAAGGTTTAATAATTTAATTAAGTCTATTATGTTAGACTTAATTTGGGTTTAGGATTGATTAACCTTAGTTAGGTTAAGATTTAATAGTTTAATTAAGTCTAATGTGTTAGACTTAACTAGTGGTTTAAGTCCGATTAAACCTTAGTCAGTTAAGATTTAATAGTTTAATTAAGTCTAAAGTGATAGACTTAATTATGATTTAGGATCGATTAAACCTTAGTTGATTAAGGTTTAATAGTTTAATTAAGTTTAACGTGATATACATAATTATGGTTTAAGGATTGATTAAACCTTAATTGGTTAAGGTTTAAAAAGTCTAATTAAGTCTAATGTGTTAGACTTACCTAAGGTTTAAGTCCGATTAAACCTTAGTTGGTTAAGGTTTAATAGTTTAATTAAGTCTAATGAGATAGACTTAATTATGGTTTAGAATCGATTAAACCATAATTAGTTAAGGTTTAATAGTTTAATTAAGTCTAATGTGATAGACTTAATTATGTTTTAGGATCGATTAAACCTTCGTCAAGTTAAGGTTTAATAGCTTTAATTAAGTCAAATGTGATAAACTTAATTATGGTTTATGATCGATTAAACGTTAATTGGTTAAGGTTTAAAAGTCTAATGCAATAGACTAATTATAGTTTAGGATCGATTAAACCTTAGTTGATTAAGGTTTAATAGTTTAATAAAGTCTAATGTCATAGACTTAATTATGATTTAAGATCGATTAAACCTTAGTTGGTTAAGGTTTAATAGGTTAATGACGTCCCTTTTCTTTTAATTGCTTTCTTCAATTTCTATTGGCTCTCTTTTGTCCTCCAAAATGTGTATTTCCTCTCGGTCTAATGATTTCAATAAGCAAGCAATGGATTTGTCGGTTGATTTTGTATAGCCGTCATTAAATCTTCCATTCTTTGTTCAAGGCAATGAATTTGTTCATCCCTTTATCGATAATCGCTCGTAATTCTTCTGTCGTGTTTTCTTCACTTAATTCTCATGCTAAGGAGGTAGATCGTGTTTCTACCATATTTATCTTAGTGATTTCCTCATTTGAACTATTCAAAGAATTTCTCTTCTTCGTATTGAGAATTACTTAATGTCATTTTTAAATTTCTTCAATCTTTCTTCGAATGATTTCATAGGATGCTTTTCACAACTTTGTTCTTGAGAACTGTCTATAGGGGTACTTATGGTATCCGAGATTCCTCCCAATGATTCTCGTCTTTATACATTATTTCTGAGTATAGGGTGAGATATCATAGGAAGTGTATCATCGTTTTGTGAATAAGAAGGATCTCCTTATTGTACCATTTGAACCAAAGCAGTCATTTTAGCATATGTTTCTTCTACTTCTGATATCAATTTATTATGCTTTGTTCTATCTCTTGGGATGACCACATCTTTTATCCTTGGGCCCGTACGAAATTTCACCGGTACCTAAGTACAATGATCGTCTAATGGGAATTGTTGATCCCCTTTTAAGTCGAGTAGGATCTTCAATTGAAAGAATCTTTCTTTTCATTGTAGTGGAGACCGTACATCCCATTTTGTCTAACAATCGGGAAATTCAACACCTCGTCTTTTTGTGTTAGGCTTTTAAACATAGAGTATATAACATGAATTGACGGAGAATTTCTTGGTCGGAAAGTATTTTCCTCATATTCAATAGTATTGAAATATATCGGTTTTCTTTTGAAAAGGAAGGATTCCCGAAAACACTTTGTTCGAATTCGTATGTTTCAAAATTATCATTTTCGTTCCACCTTTTCTTTCTTTTGAGTGAACAAGTTTTATTCCTTTGTCGACTTTTTGAACAAGATCCAACTTCATATATGGATGGAGGTGGAATGTCATTTTCTTGTTCAACACAAATTTTCTTTCCTTTTTTGTCAACTTGTCTTTCCATTTCTTCAAAAGTATATTGTTCTTAAGGAATGTATTGAGGCAAGTCTTCTGTAAATTTAAGAAAATCTTCATAAGGTTCCAATTGAGTTCCTCAAAGGATTATATATCAGTCTGATATGGATTTTCTAATGAAAATTCAGTTTCATCAAAGGATCCAAAATCATTCTGAGAAAGGCAAACATCTTCCTCAATTAGTGTATTGAAATCTTGATAGTAGGAAAAGACCGAATCCGAAAATTCCATTGCAAGTTTTCAAAAATTTAAGGAGAATAAAATGTTATGAACTTATTTACAAATTGAGAATTTATCTTTTTATTTTATTTTATTGTAAAATGTCAAAGATAACTCTTCAAGGAGTTGGATGTGGCCCTAAAGTTCAAAACACAAGCAAATTTAATAAGAGATGAGAAGAAAGATAATCCTAGCGGAGTCGCCAAATAAAATCTCTTGTCGGCGTTTGGAGTCATGTCGGAGATTTTCTCGGTGTTAATGTCATTTTGGAGCCGCTAGTTCGTTTATCTATAATATTTCCCCAATATTCAATAATTCTTAAAAGGACCCCTAAATAATAAGAAATTTGAAGAAAATAAGGTCTAATAAGATAGAAAACAAGACAAAAAAGTTGTCAATTATAATCCTTATGAGATTTTGGTAACCAGAGATTTAAATAGAATATTTATTCCAAGTTCTTTAAATCTCTTATAGGAGTAAGCTCCTACAGCTAATTACATCTTAGATTATCGGCATATTTTTAGGTTGAGTGTTGTATTTTTGAAAAGGAGGTCACCTACGAGAAATTGTAGGCGAAATTTAAATTTTAAATTTAATTTAAATATATATAATTTAGAAAGTAGTATTTGATTTTGAAAATAATTTTAAATTTGAAAATTTTAAGATATGAAATCAAACCGATCTCACATCCCAAATAAGTTTATATAAACGAGCACCGCATCACAAACCGTGTATCTACCCCGAAGAATAGACACACTCGCTTCGATCATAGGGCTCGATTAAATAAACTAAAAGATTTCGTGACATCCGTTTGGTCCGCGAACCAATTTTATAAGCCGACAAGTTCCCCGCTTAATATAAATGAATTAAACAGGGTTTATATTACCTCCGGTTCTTAAAATTCCTTATAAGGGCAAGCCCCTATAGTTAATTACATCTTAAGTGACGAGAATCACTTAAGAAAACTCTCGATAATAATCGCAGTTCTCGCTCTCAAGAATCTCAAAGTTTAAGTTTTCAAGGGATTGAATTTTAGAATTTCAATAGGGAATGGATCAAGTTTGGAACATTTTTTTTGGGAATTCAAAGGAAGAAAGGTAGGATAAATTACAGATTCGAAGCGAACTTCAGTAATTTCCCGATTATCCTATTGTTTGGCTTCGAATTTAGGAAAGTCCTAATGTTTATTTAATGTTTTGATCTTGCCAATTTTACTTGATTAGGACTTATGTTCGTATGACATGATCATACAAATAGCCTCGAAGATGTGAGGGTTTATGTCATATCGGATGACTACCTCGGAATCCTAAGACTGGTTAGGGCTTAATTTGCAACGCAAATGCCTAACAAAAGACTGAGGATTTATGCTGCACTAGGCAAACTACCTCGAAGTCCTATGGCTTGGTTATTTAATTCTAAGAAAGTTTTGTTGAAGTAGACTTAGGTTTTGCTGATGACGATGGCCGTGCTGCCCACCATGCTCCGAGCTTCTTGTTGTTGGAGGGGGTTTAGTTTTAGAAATTATCAATTAAGAGGTGAGGAAAGTATTTTGGTTTAGAGAAAGTTTTAATTTCCAAGTGTTTTTTATGTTTTAATTAAAACAAATCTTAAAGTCGATTATAACAACACCGGTTAAGATCCCATGGTTCCATCCTTCCGGCATCCTTATTTTTATCGGATTCACTTAGTCCGTATGAATTTGCTAAACTCAACTAAATGAGTTCCACACTTTCATTTAGACCGTGGAAAATCCCGTTAGCAACACGTAGGTTACATCATCCGAGGTATTCCCGATCATCCAACAAGACGTTTTAATTTAGTTGTAGTTGTAGTTTTGTTGTTTTGTTTGTGATTAAATTTCGAGTTGTTTTATATTTTGAAATATTATGGCGGTGAATTTTATCTTGTAATGATTTTTAATTTAGTTTTGGTTTCAGCTTTTAGGGCTACCCTAAAGGTGTGGGTTTTCATGCAACAGTTGTTTATCATGCAAGAAAAGTAAAGTAAATTTGCAATAAAGTAAATTGCAAGAAAGTAAATTACAATAAAATAAAAGCGTACCTGGAGGGTCTTCCCGTCATCCCAGGCTGCACTTAAACACAATTTAGAATATTTAAGCATTTAAAGCAAGTTCCTAAGTAAAGCTAAGGGAAGGGTTATGGTTTTCTACCAAGTTCCTAATCCTATAGCTAGTCATTTCCTATAACGTCTAGGTTCTTGTGTTTTGGTTTGAGGATGTTTTTTTATCAAAGAAAAATTAAGTTCAATTGTTCTTATAAACATCCTATCGTACTAAGGAAGTGCTTAAGACGAATCTTAAACATCTTTTCAATACTTTTAGGATTATTTTAAGTCCAAGAGAATTTAATTATACAATGAATCAATCATCCAGGAGTTCAAGTTTTGTTATCTTGCTCAGTGAACTAGGATTTTTGAATATCCTATGAGTGAAGTAACACTTCACTTAACACTTCATTTAGGAGTTATGACAACAAGAGCTTTCGAGGGCAAATCGATGTTCAAGTGATTTGTAATTCAATTTAATTTCAATTAATGGGTTTAAGTTTGGAATAGTGTTCAAGTTGTTTTAGATTTATTTTTGAATTCTTTATGTCTTAAGTGATGTTATATTTAATTCAATTTAATTTAATTTAATTTAATTTAATTTGATTTAGTTTTAATTTTAATTTAATTTAATTTATTTATTTAATTTTAATTTTACTTTAACTTGATTTTATTATTATTTTTTTATTTAATTTAATTTAACTTAATATGTTTTAATTAAATTTAATTTAATGTGATTTAATTTAATTTAATTTAATTTAATTTAATTTAAATTTTAATTTAATTTTAATTTAGTTTTATTTTTTATTTTTAATTTAATTTTATTATTTTATTATTTTTTTTAATTTTAATTTAATATTTTATATTTTTTTATGCTTTAGGGATGATTTAATTTTAATTGTTAAAGTATTAATTTAATTGAAATTTTAAAAGGATTTAATTTAAATGTTTTAATTTTAATTTAATTTAATGATTAAGCATTTTATGTTTGAATTTGGATTATCATTTTAATTAGGAATTAAATATTATTGAGGTGATTAATTTAGGTATTCTTAGATTAAAGAATAAATTTCTTCCTAATAATATCCCTATTTTAATTATTCTAATCTTTTTATTATTCTTCCAAATTTAATTAATTATTTAATTAAGGTTTATTTTGATTACTTTCAAATTATTTGGTAGGTTTCTACCCTTTAAATACCTAAGTTTCAAACATCCAAAATCAACTTAATATCAAATATTTTACCCACCTTTTTAATTAAACCTAAAAATTTTTAATTATAGGTTAAAATTTTAATTACTATTTTGCCCCTTATGCTTACTAATTCCATAACTCACTAAATCGAGCTTAAATGAATTTGAAATTTCTATGTGACTTCACTCATATGTCAAACAAGACATTAGAGGAGAAAATGTGATTTTTCTGTATTTAATTTATTTATATAATTATTTTTTATGGAAAATAAGGATTTTCAAAGGAAAATTCAACAACATGACCAAGGGAAAGTTTTTTGTTCTTAAGAAAATTATGGGACATTCCTAATGACCAGAGGACAACTTGGACCAATTTTGGTGATCTTTGGAATTATAATATTTTTATTATAATTATTTTGAGTTTCAGAGTATTAATTAATTTAAAAATAAAATAAAGATTAAAAAATGAATTTTATATTTTTCAAAAATCTCTCTGATATAAAGGAAACCAGAGAACCAATTTTTATAATTTTTTGATTTTTCTTTGATTTATTAGAATTATTTTAGTGGAAATGCTAGAAAACACATTTTTTTAATTTTAAAATTACCCTAGGGCTTTAAAATTTAATATCTCATCATAGAGACCTAAAAAATATATGGGTTTGTTCCTAAGTGATTAAAATTCAAAATATAAAATTTTGATGAATTTTATTATTTTTTTGATTTTTATTTTTTTTAATTATTAAAAATATTAAAATAATGCAAAAATCAACTTTTTTAGAAAATTACAATTTTAATTTTCTTAAATTTCCCTGATATCGAGAGGCTCCAAAACTAATTTGGTGAATTTTCGAAAAGCATTTTGAAAGTTATGAATTTTTAAAGTTTAAATTGGCTAAATGGCTTAATCAAACCATTTGGTAGTGCTAACCAAGTCCAATTGACTTCAAATTTTTATGGTGGGTTCCCTTGATCTCAAAGGTCAGATGGAGAATTGATTTCAAGTCAAATTGATGTATTATTAGCTCTAATTAATTAAGGACCTATTTTAGGTGTTTAAGCCAATTAGGGTTATTCCAAGTGGATTAATTCAAAACCTATTTTTCCTAGAGTCCTCTGGTCATAAGAAACATCCTCAAATTTTCCAAGAATTTATTTCACAACATGCTAATTATTGGAATTAAAACATTCAGAATAGTGACCTAGAATTGAAAAATCAATAACTCTTCATAGGTGGCCTCTCGACTTTGGAAAATTCAGTGGAATGTTCCCAAATTCAGAGGCTTCAAAAGCCCTATGGTCTCATGCCATGGTGAATTGTATACATGCATGGAGAATTGAAAATGTGCAGAGAGTAAATAAATTATTAAAAATCAAATACTCAATGAAATTAAATGATTTCTTTTCCACATTATTTTCCTCTGTTCACTGAGCAAGAGGGTATTTTTATTTTATTTTTCTGATTTTTCTACACAAAGTTATGTATTTTCGAAGTTTAGGGAATTAAATAAATAAGAAAATGCCTATTTTCCTACTTATCCAGTCGCGGCGCCCTGTCATCCTCGCATCTCCGAATGACCACGCGACGCGCTCCCATTCGACGCCGCCACTCGAGTCAGCCAGCCCGGTCCCGCCTTCCGCGTATCATCCACGCGATCCGAACCGATCCGAGCCGTCCATCCGCGCGTGTATCGAATGAACGGCATCCGTTCATCGTCCCCAAGCCTCCTAGCCCGAGAACCGTCCACACTAAAACCCTAAGAACTCACTCATTTCTCAACGGATTTTCGTGTTCTCGTGCTCTATGGATTCGTCTCGAAGA
Organism: Papilionanthe hookeriana x Papilionanthe teres; assembly: GCA_022702705.1. Classification (NCBI taxonomy): domain Eukaryota; kingdom Viridiplantae; phylum Streptophyta; class Magnoliopsida; order Asparagales; family Orchidaceae; genus Papilionanthe; species Papilionanthe hookeriana x Papilionanthe teres. Next base: position 123,851,566 of record CM040421.1, on the reverse strand, counting down.
GTCGAACACATTCATACGGCTTATGTAGCATGAAATCGATTCAATAAAAATCGAGAATGTTCGAAGCTCGGGAAGAAGAGTGAGACCATACCTTTCCTCGCAGAAGTGTGGCTTCAATCCGAGGGTCGTGTCACCTTCGATTGGGTCCAAGCAAGCTCCGCATGAAGCCTCCCGGCCCGGTGAATTGTCCCGGTATGATTTCGACCAAGCCCGATTTCAACCTTCGGAGTCCGGAACAGATGGGTGGCCTGGAGAGGGGGTTTTCACTGGGGAACTTCTCCTCTTGACCTTGTGCAGGTGTAGGTGAATTTAATTTGACTTTGGTGAAGGATTTGGGAATGTCCTGTTCTAGCCTGAGAATTGAGCTCCAAAATTGAGCTTAATTAGTGGGTATTAGGGCAGGAGGACAGGCTGTGGGATCAAGTGCTCTGTGTGTGGGGAGAGTTTGGAGTGATTTTGGCAGTAGTTTCCTTAAGGTTGATTCAAGCACCTCTTCCAAGGCCGAGAGGGGCTGGGGTTTAAATAGGCATGGCTCGAGGCTCTCCTGTGGGAGTTAGTGGCTTGGGATCAGCCTGCTTCGGTGAGGAGAAGAACAGCACATGGTGGCCATTGGGCATGGGGCAACTCAAGCAAGGTGGAATTCCAAAGCTTGGCTTCTCCCCATGTCTCGGCCATAGCGTTTCCGGCGGCCTGGTGGCCGGCCGGCCGGCACCGGTCACCATCTTGTTCGTGTCGGTCATGGCCGGGGTTTAGTGTAGGCAATCGTCAATGCCATGTGTAAAGGGCTTGGATTGAAATGGTATGGGGAGAGGCCATTTTGGCTCCAAATGGGTCAACCCATCCTTTTGGGCTAGGTGCACCACCCAATGCTTGGTTTAGGCCGAAGGGAAAGTGATTTGGTTCAAGCATAATCGTAGGGGTCAAGTCACCATCCAAGCACAATTAGGCATAAGCATGGTTAAGGGGAATCATAGGAGTGGTTAATCACCTTAAGGTAATGTGGAAAGGATCTCCTCCTTTTGCCCAATGTAGCAAGGTCACATGTGAGCAACTCACATGGCTTGCATGTGGCTTAAGAGTGGCTTCATGGATTGCCTTTGTTTTGGGAAAAAGCTTGGTCAATTTCATGAAAATGGATTTTAGAAATTTTGGTAATTTAGGGGTGATTTGATGGGATTTGGCATATGGCTTGATTTGGAACCATTTGATGATTGATTTAGGACTTAAGGGATGATTTTAATTGAATGCATGATGAAGAAGAGTGTCATATGGACTTTGGATGAATTTTGGGCCTTTGAAATTTAAGTGAAGATGAGCTTTAAAATGGTTTAGGGAAGTGGGCTTTTGGATTTTAAAATGGATTTTAGGATGAAAGTTTGGTAAAGACTTGGGCTAAATAATTGTTGGGTTTGGTTTAGGGTATGTCATGAATGATTTGAAATGAGTTTGGAGTGATTTAGGTTCGAATGGAGTTGAATTTGGGTTCATTTGTAAAGGGCCTATGTAGGTCAAATTGGGCTAATTTGGACCAATGTTGGGTTAGGGTTGAAATTGATGTAAAATTGATATTGGGAAATGTTTATGGGAGTGTTTGAAAAAGGTTCCAACTTTGGTTGGATTTTGATTTTGGGATTTGGGCTCATTTGGGTTAGGGGTGGATTTAGGTCAAAATTGGGCCTCTTGGTTTTAGGTTGAATTTGAGTGGGGTTTGGATCAAAATTTTGGGCAAATCATGTTAGTGTTTTGTTTGTAGGGATGTTAGGGAAGTTTTAGAAAAGATTTGGGGTTAATTGGAGTTAAATTGGTTGGGTTTGGGCTAGGTTTGGGTCATGGGTCCAAATTCGGGCTTTAAGGCCAAAAGTGAAATTGGATTCAAATTTCAATCAAATTGGACTTGGATTTGGTCTAGATTGGTGTCGAGAGTGTTGAATTGAAGTTTAGAATTGAATTGGACCAGAATTTGGGTCAATCGGGTAGGTTTGGTTCGACATCGGGTTCATTTTGGGTTAAAATGGGTCAAATTGGGGATTTTGACAAAAGTGGGGTAAATTGACAAACTTGGCCCATGGTGTAGTTGAACAAAATGAAATTGGGAATATTTGAGATTTTCTGGAATTTTCTAAGAATTTTCTGATTTTTTGGATTTTTGGGTCAAGAGGGGCATTTTGGGTATTTAGAGGGTATTGGGGGGTACTTTTGGAATCTTTGGTATTTTTGGCTATGGATGATCAATATGAGTAATGTGGGAATGTTTGGGATTGGTTTTGAGGAATTTTAGGTATTTGGAGATTTTTTGAAAAATTTGGGTAATTTCAAGGGTTTTGGGGAGCTAAGAAGTGGTTTGAATTTAAACCCTAACATTGGTCCAAAATTGAAAATTTAGAAAATTGAAGATTGGGTAAATGAAAGTAGAATGAAATCATTTTGGTTGAGCTATGAAGCCATATCAGGCCCACATGAGCCATGAAGGGACTCATTTGAGTCATTCACTATGTTGTTCCTAACCTCTTCACCAAGGGCTTAGGGGTTAAGGACCATCCATGTGAATCACCTTCATGAGTCGAGAGGTCAAGTTGGGTATAGGTGTGGTTTTAGGAGGTGTGTGAAAGTGTAGTGTTTAAGTATAGTGTGTGTAAGTCAACCCTCACTAGCACCGAGCCACCTGTAGGCGGTCCTAAGGCCAAAGAGTCCCATAGGAACTCATCCTTTAAACTTCCACATTCGATTTCAACCTCTAAGTGATTAGGGGTCTACAATCAAGTTTGTGGAGTTTACAGGGAGCTAAGAAGTGGTTTGAATTTCTAGGTGGTGGGTCCCAATTCTAATCCTCTAAGATAGTCAAAGGAAAAGCCTAAGGCTAGATCCTAAGTACTAAAAAGAAGAAGAGAAGACCTCATCAAAAAAGAGGTCAACAAATGGACTCCAATAGGTGTGGTGAGTCGACAGAGCACACCGCGCGTATTGGTGTTGACCGAAGCGATCAACAAAACCAACACAAAAGTCCAAGTGACAAACTTAGGACGAGTAGAAGAGTTTCCGCCTGGGGAGTGTCAAGTATATCTCCGAGACTAGAGGTTCCCGAACTCTCGCCGAGGAAAAGAAAAGGAGGTGAATCCCAAATCACATGATCCGGGGAATTTCAATTTAGATTTCATTTTGTTTCAGCTTTAAGTTTTGATGTGTGAGCTCAGATTTTAGTTTGAGTTTCAATTTAGATCGAAGTTTGTTAAAATTAATTTGAAGGGATTTGAACTTGAAATGAAAATTGGAATTTTGTGGTTTTAGATGTAAAATCCTCAAAAGAAAATTGAATTGATTGGATTGAACCATTACAATGAGGAAAGATCTCAGAGCAATGCGGTATTGGATGTAAAATCCTTAACTTCAAGAGTTTGATTTTGATGTATTTCATTGCGATAGGGAAAGAATCCTAAAGCAACGCAGTTTCAGATGTAAAATACTCAACCCCAAAAGTTCGATTTTGATGTATTTCATTGCAATAGGAAAGAATCCTAAAGCAATGCAGTCTCGTATGTAAAATCCTCAACCCCAAAAATTTCATTTTGAATGGTAATTGATTTTGCAAAGATTTGTAGTGTTGATTTGAAAAGTGTAGAATTTTGATGTTTCGAGAATTTCATGAAAGTTGTAAAAGATTTTTGTGGAAAGAAACAGATTAGGAGGGAATATGTAGATGTTACATATCCCATTCAAAAGAGTTGATCGAAAGTTGCTCGGTTTGATTGGATACAATTCCTCGCCATCGATTCGAATCGAAAACCTCATGGCTCCGTGTCAATGGAATCAACCGCTTCCATCCCGGACAAGGGAGAGAGTAGAACGGATTGGATTTCGCATTTGGAAGGTTGAGTTCGAATTCTGATTGAGATTTGATTCGAGATTTTGGAAAGTTGAATTTGAATTTGATTGAGATTTGATTTGAGATCCGGAAAGTTGAATTTGAATTTGATTGAGATTTGATTTGAAATTTGTGTTCATTTTGTTTGTCCTTTAACGATTCAAATTTATTTTACCGTTCATTTAATGTTCATGTGAATTTGGCGTTCATCATTTTTTTTAGATTTTTTAAGGAATGTTTTCTTTTATTCTTTTTGTTCCTTTTCTGTTCTTTGTTGAAGTTCATTTAACTTTAATGGCGTTTCCCAATCTCTTTGCACAAAAGAGGTGAAGGCCAAAATGTGACATGGTCACTTTCATTCCAATCATGTCGAAGATACATCATACAACTCGATCTGGAATACATCTCATACAATCTATGTATACTCAAAACGGACTATGTATGATCTTTGTCGATCCATCCAAAAAGGCATCTGTCAAAAAATCCATGTCTGAATAGTGAGGTACATGGTCAATAACATCACCTTCCAAGCCATCCTTGGCAAGGATGCTGTATGGATGTACGTTGGAGGTGTGATATTTTCCATGTAACTCATAGCTCGTAAGGCTGGAGGCTCTCTAGCTCCGGGTCTGGCTGGAAGCGGTAAGGTGCTTTCCTGTCATCCATCCTTCTGAAAGTAACTGAGATCCGCTTCATTGGTACTCCCGGTATGCAATGTTTAGCGACGTTTGCTCCGTTGCCCTTTAGTATCATGACGGAACCTACCGGTAATGGTATCTTTACTGGCTCTCGGAACTTACCTGGGCCTGCTATCCGGAGGTCAGATCCGAACATGATATTACACTCATTCAGAAAAGAAACTGTGCAGAAAGGTCTGACAAAGTCGTGGTGATCAATGTGCGGGGGTATGCAGTCACCCTTCTTGTAAATGTTAATGATGCAACTGTTGGGTATGCAATCGCCGGCGAGAACCCTCCATGTTATCATTCTCTTTACCATCCTTTTGATGACTAATGGCATTGGATCTACCTTGCCATGACGGAGTATCCCCGGTGGGTTTCCCTTCCTGTCTTCTGCGAAGTTGTAGCAGCATCCACATTGTATTGTAATTCTCCCTTTCCCTGGCATCCATCTCCGGGGTTCCGAGTAGGTGTTTTCTCTTAGGCGGCCTGCTCGACCCATTCTTTTCAAATCCCGGATGCAGTCCACGATTTGTTGTTGTTCGTATTCTGAGAATACGTTTGTATGTAGCTCGAGGCCTTCTAGTATATTGATCCTCCTGCCTCTAATTCTCTCGAAGTATTCAAAAGTTTGCTTCTCGACATTCTGTATTCTTTCTAACTCGTATTCTGGAATAATCTGCAAATGGCGAGGCCTGGTGACGTACTCTGGGATGTATGGCTCAATCCCTTCGCGTTCTCCTGTATACCTCGACTTCTCAGGGACGGTCTCCGTCGGGACATCCTCCGGGGTTGCTTCTGCAACAAGGTTATGCATTACTGGTGGCTTTATCTGGTGGCATGGTAGCCTTCCTTCTTCTGATCTTCTTGAGATTTCCCTGGTCTCTTCTGTTGTCCTCGGAGCTGGCCTTCTTTCTTCAGGTTCCTGGCGAACCGGTATCCTTGAAGTATATGCACTGGTAGTAGCGACTGCCTCGTCGCGCTGGTCCGCTGCTAGTTTAGTTAACATCTTGCGGATACGATGATTTTTATTTCTTCGCTGAGTTGTCGTGAGAGTAGCTCTTCGTACTTCCCGAATCTCTCGTGGCGCGGTGCCGACAAGCCTCGCCCTCTACTGTAGCGACTACGTACTTGATTTTCTTGTCCTCCTCGGTGTTTGTTTTCCTTTTCTTCTTCTTGGGTTGGTGGCTTGGGCCACCCACTTTCATTCATGTCTGACTGGGCAATTCCCCTCGGTCAACTGGGACCCAGTCACTTTCCTCGTATTGCAGGCCTGCTGGTGCGAAGTCTGAGTCAATCTCTATTATCGCTTCATCTTTCACCCTCTTTTCGTCGAGTGCAAGGCATACGCCATTTCCAAAGTTCAGGACCAACCGCCTGTTCGAAATTTCCCTACGAAAAGACAAGGAAAAGGATCAGGGGTTGTACTAAGAACAAGAACATTAAGAAAATGTTTATTAGAGACTGAGTTTTCTTATTTTTTTATTATTACTTTTATATTTTTAAATTCAACAGGAATGAAGTGGGAAAAGATCAGGAAAAAGATTTTGATTTGGAAGAGAGAACAAGGAAAACTTTATTATCATGATTTTATTTATTTTAGCACATTTTTTATTATTTTTGGGTTCGGACCCAATCATAAGTAATTACTTCGCCCGTGCTTCTAGGGATGAAGAATTCATTCCTTCGAAACATCAGGTAGCGTAATACTTCTTTAAGTATCATCCGTTGATCGAAAGCATATGTCGTTCTCCTTGGCAATTCACTAGCTGGTAGGAGCCTCCTGAGTATACTGCTTCAACCACAAACGGTCCTTCCCAAGTGGGTTCAAATTTTCCTCCTATCTTGAGGTGTGCAAGAATAGTTCTTTTGAGAATGAAACTAAGTCACCAACTTTAAAGGTTCTTGGGCGGACCAGTTTTTCATGGGCTTGAACCATCTTAGCTTGGTATAGTTCTAAATTCTGTTGTGCTGCAAGTCTTTTCCCTTCCAGGCTTTCTAATTCCTCTAGTCGTAATTTGGCATTCTCTTCTCGTCGTGATTTTGCTTGCAATCGCAATTCGAGTGAAGGAAGCCGGACCTCTAAGGGTAACACTCGCCTCGGATCCATACACCGCAGCGTATGGTGTAGCTTCGAGTAGGAGTTCGAAGGTTGTCCGGTAGGCCCATAAGGCTTCTAATAACTTCTCGTGCCAATTTCTCTTATTATCGTCCAAAGTTTTCTTTAAAATTTGAACGTGAGTTTTATTAAAAGCCTCGACCAGGCCGTTTGCTCTTGGGTAGTAAATTGTTGAATACCACCGATCGATTCCGTGTCTCCCGACAAAATTGTTGATTTGCGTGCTTCGAATGCCGACCCATTATCCGAGATGATCCCGCGCGGCACTCCGAGATGATAGACAACTTGGTTCTTGAAAAACTGTAGCACGTGGTGTGCTTTCACTTCTCTGAGTGGAACTGCCTCTACCCACTTGGAAAAGTAATCTTTAGCCGTAAGAATGAAGCGATGTCCTTTTGAAGATGGTGGTTCTATTAGACCCACTATATCTGTGCCCCAACATTCAAATGGCCACGACGCAATTGTCGGATGTAGCACATTTGGAGGTTGGTGTAGAACCACTCCGTGCACTTGGCATTGGTGATGCCTCTCGGCGATTTTCATGCGATCGGTCATCATCGAGGGCCAATAAGTACCCTAGTCTTTTAATTTTCATTTTCATCTTCTGGACCCGACCGGTGAGCACCACAGTAGTCCCGAATGCATTTCTTTAACAATTTCACGGGCCTCGGACCCGCTTAGGCACCTTAGCCACATTCGATCGAAAGACCTTCCGTATAATGTGTTGTTTATTAATGCGTAGGACGCAGTTCTTTCTTGATCCGATGGGCTAACGACCTATCGTCCGGTAGTTTTCCCCGTTCGCTAGTAGTCCATTAATGGCCGTCGCCCATCTTCCGTGTTTTCCGTCATCGCCGCAACCGATTCTTTTTCTTTTTCCGATTTGTGTATTGTGTCTATATCGAGTCGTGATAGGACCCGAGGTCCGTGAACTGACACTTCTACTGATTCATCTTGCAAGCAGGCAAATTCTTTTGCGAGGCAGGCTAACGCATCCGCTAAAGCGTTTTCTTTCCTGGGAATTTTGTAGATCGTCACATTCGGAATCTGTTCCAACAACTGTATAGCATACCAGAAGTATTGCTTGAGTCTTGGCTTTAAAATTCTATAATGTTCGGCGATCCGTTGAATGATTAACTGCGAATCCCCGTAGATGTTGATGTTTGTTATCCCCATTTGAATAGCTAATTCCAGTTCTGTTACGAGAGCTTCGTATTCTGCTTCGTTGTTTGTGCATGGCTCTGTTAAGTGGTAGGAGTATCTTAACATCCCCGGCTCTGGTATTATAAAGATTAGTCTGATTCCTGCCTTACCGGGCACTATCACTAGCGATTCTTCGTCTTTGCGTGCTGAAGATGCTCCGTCGAAATATAATTCCCAACGTCGATCATCAGGGTCTTCTAATCTCATTATTTGTTCATCCGGCAAGTCGTCATTAAGAGGAGATTCCGCCGGCAAAGGGTGTGCCGCGAGGAAGTCTCGCAGGACTTGTCCCTTTACGGCATGAAGAGGCACGAAAGTTATATCAAATTGCAATAATATCATCGACCACCCGGCAAGTCTTCCGTAAAGCGTTGGACGGGTCATCAAGTATTAGCAATGGATTAAATTTCGAGATCAAGTTGACCTTATGAGAAAGCATATAGTGCTCGAGCTTTTGAGCGGCGAAGATCGGGGGCTGACAAGCTGCTTTTCAATTGCGGGATACTTTATTTCCGTCTGAAGTAAACGACGGCTTATGTAGTAAAGAGCATTTTCTTTACCCTCATCATCGACTCCGTGCTAACGAGGCTCCGAGAGAGTCGTCTAAAGCCGCGGTATAAAGTATCAATGGTCTACCTGAGACTGGGGTTGCTAAGACAGGAGGTGTCATTAAATATTGTTTAATGTCCTCAAAGGCCTTCTGGCATTTCTCTTCCCAAATAAATTTGGCGTCCTTTTTAACTAATGCCGAGAAAGGCCGACACCTACCTGACAAGTTCGAGATAAAGCGTCGAAGATATGCCAGCTTCCCTTGAAAAGATCTTAGTTGTTTTAAGGTTTTGGGAGGCGGCATTTCTAAGATAGCTTTTATCTTTTCCGGATCGATTTCAATTCCACAATGTCGGACAACGAATCCTAAGAATTTCCCAGAGGTGACGCCGAAGGCGCATTTTAAGGGATTCATCTTAAGGTTAAATCGTCTTAATCGTTCGAAAACAATTCTCAAATCATACAGGTGGTTTTCCTTTACTTTACTTTTGATGACCACATCGTCTACGTAGCATTCGACCTGATTGTGGATGAGATCATCAAAAATTCTTGTCATCGCTCTCTGGTAGGTTGCTCTTGCGTTCTTCAGTCCGAAAGGCATCACTCGTGTAAAGCAATATACTCCGATCGGCGTTCGAATGCCGTAAGTTTTTCATCTTCTCGGAGCCATTTTTATCCGGTTGTATCCCGAAGATCCATCCATGAATGAAAATATTTCATGTGTTGAAGCAATGTCGATCATTAATTCTCGGATCGGTAGAGGGAATTCATCTTTTGGACATGCCTCGTTTAAATCTCCGAAATCTACACAAATTCTCGATCTAACCATTCTTCTTCCCGACCGGCACCACATTGGCTAACCAAGTCGGGTATTGTTCTTCACAGACAAATTTAGCGTCTATTAGCTTTTTAACTTCAGCTATAACTTGTTGTTTGATTTCTAGATGCATTCTTTTGGGACCTTGTCTGACTGGAATAGAAGTAGGATCCATTCCTAGCTTATGGACTGCGACCTCTGGAGCTAATCCTGGCATCTCATCGTAGTTCCAACCGAAACGATCTTTAAATTCCATTAATAACTCGATTATTTCTTCGGAGTCTTCTTTATCGAGTAAGGAGCTAACAAAGGTAGGTCTAGGCTCTTCGCTAGTACCTAAGTTAACTTCCGTTAACTCATCTATTGTAGATTTGATCTCTTCTTCGAACTCTGGTGGAGCGTTTCCAATTTGTAAATCTTCAAATTCTTCTATAGTTTCCATGCAGTTTTCATTAGACTTGCAAGTGACAACCAAGCAAAATTCAGTATCGTCAACTGATCCTACTGTGCCGAATCCGAGACCATGTTTTGAATCGGTGGACGACCGGAGTTATTCCATAATTTTTCAAAATGTTGTGATCGACCTTTCGTCCATTGTCGAGGTAAGAAACCACGCCGAATTAAATTTTGAACACAGGGAGAGTACCACTCAAAAGGTAATTCCATTAATTTCGATGAAGTGACATCTTCAAATTGTACATTATTTTCGCTTCGGAGGAAGGAGCACCACTGGTAGAATTTGGATGGGCTTTGCACCACCGCTACGTACCTCTTTGACCACCATACCCTCGATCTTATTAGAATGGATCGGGGTCAGGGTCATAGTATGTACATAGTGGTTAATCTTCTCGTACATCGATTTATATTCTTCGATCTTTTCATCTTCGAGAGGGATCCTGAATTACGGCTTCTTCCGACTTATTGTCGCTGCTTCTTGTTTGATCTCTTTTTCTTCTTCAAAACTGTCTTCCCAATCAACATTGATGGCTGGTTTCCTCTGTCCAATTGTCTTAATGTCTCTGCCACGACCTCGTCCCCGGCCTCGACCTCGGATGCGAGTTGTGGAGGAACCTTCACCATCTCGCCGTAAGGGAGTGGTGAGTGACTGTTGGACTAGAACTTCAGGTTCTTCGTCGTCCCAAACTTTCTTTGCTTCATTCGTTATAGTATCTCTGGAGAAGATTGTTTTCTTCGGGGGTGCGTAATAAGCTGCATCTTCATGGATTCCAATTTCATGTACGGAGAACGGTTGTAAGTCACCTTTGATGCACTGTTCTCCTCCATCGTAGTATTTGATGCACTGGGGTAGGGATGTTGGTACCATCCTATTTTCATGTATCCATGGTCGGCCCAATAGAGCGTTGAATGACGTTTCTGAATCAATTATGTGAAATTTCGCGGTTGTCTTTGCCAAGTCACCGGTCTTCATTAGCGATGTTATTGATCCGAGGGCTCTTTCTCCTTTCCGGTCGAATCCTCTTAATAACATTTTGTCCGCTTCGAGCTCGCGAGCATCAATTTCCAAGTATGTCGGCATCCGAAGATTCATTATATCGATTGATGCTCCCGGATCCACCAATACTCGGAGAGTGTAAACTTCCCGATTATGAATCGAAATGTACAACGGTCGGTTGTGGTCTCGTCGTCCCAAGAAGTAGGTCATTGTCCGTGAAGGTAACACCTCGTCGTTCCTTTAACGAGCAAACCTCATCTAAGGAATCTCCGGTCATTTGAGTTAAGCAAATTTCTGGATCAAGTAAGGCCTTGATCAAAGATTTTCTCATCTCCTTTGATAAGATGAGAGCGTCGTAGATGCTTAGTTTGGCCGGTAGTTTCCTAAGATGGGCTAGCACGTTGTAGTCCACTTTATTTCCATGTGTCTCAATTTCTTCCCGAATGGGCATTTCTTCTGTTGGGGTTGGTTCTTCCTGAACAACCACCTACTTTCCTTTGTCCTTTGGACCCATTCTCGGAGGTAGAACTCTTCCACTTCTTAAGTTGACTTCTTTAATTTCTCCTGAATCCAGTATTGAGTTTGCTGGTGTTTCCTCCTGAATTGGAATGACAGGTTCTTCTGGATTAGCTTCGAATCCGAAGGCTCTAGCTCTCATCGTGATCGGAGCTCCTCGAAACTCGCAAATAGATTCATTGCTCGTTGAACTCTTGTAGCCTCCCCGGTGGATGTCTTCTTCGTCATTGTGATCGTCGAGATTGTGTATGATTTGAGAATTGTCACTTGTATCAGAATCGATGTCCGGATTAGGTTGGTTGTCGCTAGTTATGTAATCGTTAGAAACAGTCAAAACGTAGCCAACACCATAACCCTTATCATTATAAGATCCAGCCGGAGCGATCAAATAATCATACAGAGTCAGAGGTTCGAGGGATTTCTCCCCTGAATCGGAAACAACTATCCTAGGATAAGCAGCCCCTAGTCTAGCCTTAAGAGCCTCGGTCTTTTCTTCTTCATCAATTTTCTTCTTTTCTTCAATCTTCTCTTGTTGAGGTGGTTCTTCTATCGCAAGTGATAGTGCCGACTTAACGAGCTCTTGAACTCCGAATCGAGGCTCGCACCGAAGTGGTTTGGATGCGATCTAAAATCTTCTTCGAAGACTTTGTCCAAGCGGTAGTCCATCCATCATCGGCCGCATAGGGATCTATTGGAACAATGAGATCCGTCGAGATAACATCGACTGAACCTCCTTTCCGGGGTTCCTTCATGTACTCCTTCGGGATCGTTATATTCCCTTTTCGAAGATCGTCATCGAGCCAACTTTTCGAAGGTAACACAATCTTCTATCTTATGTCCAAGCATCCGGTGGTAAGGGTAAAAGTTGGGATCACCTTTCTTGTCGACTTCTTCTGGTCTCTTAGGTTCTGGCAGTTGGAAATCTGGAGTCTTCATCAGACTGTGGAACATTTTCAGCACTGCCTCATTCTATAACAGATACTCCCTGCTCAGAAACTTCCTTAATGTACGTTGTGGACGAGGAGGTTGTTCATACTGTTGAGATGACTGATAGCTGGGTCGGGGTTGCTGGTAATTCTGTTGAATTTGTTGTGACCATTCTGGCGGTATTTGTATTGGCTGCTTGCCTTTATCGACAACTTCGACGATCCCGGACTTCTTTTCAAAAGCTTTCACGGGCTTCTGTTGTCTGTTTTGTCGGTGAAACTTAATTGCTTTGCCTCCTCTTGTAAGCTCCCGGCCTTGCTTAACAACTTCTCGAAAGTCTTAATAGTAAATCCCTTGAGGAGAAGTGCTATTGGGCCATGAATGCTCTTAAGTAAAATGCCGACTGCATGTTGTTCTTGTAGCGGTGTCTCACACTTCATACTTAGATTCCTCCATCGAAGTATGTAGTCCACCAAAGTTTCATTCAGCTTCTGTTTCTCTACCACTAAATCACCTATAGTGATGTGGTGCTGAGCTCCGGAAAATCGCTTGATGAAGAGGTTCTCTAATTCCGAAAATGTCTTCACCGAACCGTTCGGTAATTCCGCATACCAATCAAAGGCGATTCCTGACAGGCTGCTGACAAATTGTCGGAAGAGTAAAGCATCACTTCCGTCGGCATTGCAACAACTGGCACGAAAATGTGCAACATGCTGTCGGGGGTTCCCGATTCCATCAAAGGTCTTGAACAGAGGTGATACGAAGCCTTTCGAGTATTGGAAAGCATCGAATTCTTCGGGGTAAAGCCTACCCGTCCGAATTGATGTCCCACTCTTTGACTGTGCCAAGGCTTCTCGCACCTGCTGTTCCACCATGCTCTATATATCCTTTTCCGGAATCATGTTTTGTGTTGTGTCCTTTTTAATCGATCATCCCCATCGACGGATGTAATCTCCTTTCCTCCGTCTACAATGTGAATAACTTCCGGGGTGTTTCTCTTTGGGGTTGAACTCGACTCGGAGAGTGGCTAGGGCTACAGCCATCTCTTCCATCCTTTTTGCCATTTGGGCGATCGTATCATCTTTCTCCTGAAGTTGCATCCTCATTACTTCAGGCTCTTCTCTTTCTGCGGCTGCAGGAGCACCTTGTGAAGCTGACGAAGCTCGTGCTTCAACCATGTTAATTTCTGCATATTTGTCATCCATGAACTCTGACGAGTCGACTTCATCTCCGAATTTCTCTTCTCTTTCTCTTGCTAATCACCGAATGTCGGTTCTTAGCTTTTCCATAGCATCTTCTAGTGGTCTTTTCGCACATCTTTGCGCTTGTCATGCGATAACCGTCGGTTTCCTTCTCATGAGTCCCCTTCACTGCGGTAGCACTTTCTTCGGACTCAAGTCTCCCGACAAGACTTTCCTTCTCGTGTTGTTGTTTTAATCTCAATTGTCCAGGTAGTGGGATGCCATACCATCCTTCTAGCAGCGGAAGGTCTAGGACCAGATGGTCTGTCAGCCAAATGCTGGAAGGTAGTATCCTCCCTAATTTGTAGTCCTGAAATAACGACAGGTGTACTAGCTTTCATTCTCTTATTCGGCTTTTCTGAAGCGATAGCAGGATTTACTCGCGGCCCAAGACGGGACTTGGCTGGCACCCGCCCTATCCTTCTTAAAATCTCTGATACAGGGCATTTTTTTTATTTGCTAACTTTTCTATCAGGGTTTGCAGTCGAGCAAATGGCGTAATTCTAGCCCTTTTCTTACATCCATCGTTGTAATAAGCGAGCTGAGGCAATGCAGCGGCAATTTTGCGGACATTTTCTTCATCCTCTGCGGCGGAGAGGGGATGGAACCTACTTCCTCCCAAGAGTGGTATGTATTCAGGCAGCGGTGTATATTCGGGCAGTTCTGGGATTTCCTCTAGGAAAGCAACTTCAGCAGCTCTGGCTTCTCTAGCAATCCTTCTACTCGTTCCTTCTCCGAGTCCGTGTCGTTGATGGAATTCTCGAGCCGGACCCGATTTTAATAACGAAGGTTTCACGAGAATATCCGTACCCTCCACTGTAACGGGTTCATCACGCTTCCGAATTTTCTTTCCCTTTAATTTGGTAGAAGCCTGGGTAGGTGCGAAAACAACTAGACCAAGTGGGGGTAGTAACAACGGTCCTTCTGCGAACAACATTACTCCTTTCAGTTGGAATCTTTTGCAGAGGAGGGAATTCATGAGTTGACTCGAGATTAAACTCAATCAATGGTTTCTCGCTTCCGGTACTTTGCCAGTGAGTGAAAAGAGAGTGACGTCGTGGATTTTGATGTTGGTGTCCCCGAATCCTCGTTCGAATCGAATGATTCCATTATCGAGCGACTTCGTCCTCGAACACGACGAGGTCTAGTCCATTGACGAAGGAGAAGATCAGTTTTGGGGCTTCCATTTCTGCAAGGCAGATTCCAAGTGTTAGTCCCCAAATCGAGCTTCTTCTTGTCGTAAAACTTATGACGCAAAAAGGAAGAGTCCGAACAAATTTTCGTTTACCTTAGTGTGTTTGTGATATTAAAAGAAAATTGTTTTTCGAAAAGATTTGTTCGTTAAGACAGAGAGTTATTAAAAGAAGGAGAGTTGTAGGAAGGATAAAAGGAATTGATTAGGAACCGGAAAAGGAAGAGAAAGTTTTGTAGAAACTTCTCGACCCTCAAGATCGCTCCTAAACTAATACCTATCGGGGTCCACCCCACCTCGAAATGAGGTAAAAGGATCTCGAACCTCTCTGCTTAGGGGTGTCTAAACAATGGCTCCTAAATCCGAGAGAATGTCAGTCGTACTTGTTCAAGGTAGAAATGAACATAGTATTCCAACGGAAAGAAGGGTAGTTTGATCCACTAGGGACATGGATACACTACCGATTTTTGAAAGCAGAACTATCTGATTAAAATGGAAAGAGGAATAACTCCCCAGCGGAGTCGCCAGAAATTGTCGGCATATTTTTAGGTTTAGTGTTGTATTTTTGAAAAGGAGGTCACCTACAGAAATTGTCGGCGAAATTTAAATTTTAAATTTAATTTAAATATATATAATTTATAAAGTAGTATTTGATTTTGAAAATATTTTTAAATTTGAAAATTTTAAGATATGAAATCAAACCGATCTCACATCCCAAATAGTTTATATAAACGAGCACCGCATCACAAACCATGTATCTACCCCGAAGAATAGACACACTGCTTGATCATAGGGCTCGATTAAATAAACTAAAAGATTTGTGACATCCGTTTGGTCTGCGAACCAATTTTATAAGCCGACAAGTTCCCCTACTTAATATAAATGAATTAAACAGGGTTTATATTACCTGGGTTCTTAAAATTCCCTATAAGGGCAAGTTCCTATAGTTAATTACATCTTAAGTGACGAGAATCACTTAAGAAAACTCTCGATAATAATCAGTAGTTCTGCTCTCAAGAATCTCAAAGTTTAAGTTTTCAAGGGATTGAATTTTAGAATTTCAATAGGGAATGGATCAAGTTTGGAACATTTTTTTTGGGAATTCAAAGGAAGAAAGGTAGGATAAATTACAGATTCGAAGCGAACTTCGGTAATTTCCCGACTATCCTATTGTTTGGCTTGAATTTAGGAAAGTCCTAATGTTTATTTAATGTTTTGATCTTGCCAATTTTACTTGATTAGGACTTATGTTCGTATGACATGATTATACAAATAGCCTCGAAGATGTGAGGGTTTATGTCATATCGGATGACTACCTCTGAATCCTAAGACTCGGTTAGGGCTTAATTTGCAACGCAAATGCCTAACAAAAGACCGAGGATTTATGCTGCACTAGTGCAAACTACCTCGAAGTCCTATGACCCGGTTATTTAATTCTAAGAAAGTTTTGTTGAAGTAGACTTAGGTTTTGCCGATGACGATGGTCGTGCCGCCCACCATGCTCCGAGCTTCTTGTTGTCAGTAGGGGTTTAGTTTTAGAAATTATAAATCAAGAGGTGAGGAAAGTGTTTTGGTTTAGAGAAAGTTTTAATTTCCAAGTGTTTTTTATGTTTTAATTAAAACAAATATTAAAGTTGAATATAACAACACCAGTTAAGATCCCATGTTTCCATCCTTCCGCATCGTTATTTTTATCGGATTCACTTAGCCGAGATGAATTTGCTAAACTCAACTAAATGAGTTCCACACTTTCATTTAGACCGTGGGAAATCTCAGTTAGCAACACGTAGGTTACATCATCCGAGGTATTCCCGATCATCCAACAAGACGTTTTAATTTAGTTAGTAGTTGTAGTTTTGTTGTTTTGTTTGTGATTAAATTTCGAGTTGTTTTATATTTTGAAATATTGTGGCAGTGAATTTTATCTTGTAATGATTTTTAATTTAGTTTTGGTTTCAGCTTTAGGGGCTACCCTAAAGGTGTGGGTTTTCATGCAACAGATTGTTTATCATGCAAGAAAAGTAAAGTGCATTTGCAATAAAGTAAATTGCAAGAAAGTAAATTACAATACAATAAAAGCGTACCTGGAGGGTCTACCCGTCATCCCAGGCTGCACTTAAACACAATTTAGAATATTTAAGCATTTAAAGCAAGTTCCTAAGTAAAGCTAAGGGAAGGGTTATGGTTTTCTACCAAGTTCCTAATCCTATAGCTAGTCATTTCCTATGACGTCTAGGTTCTTGTGTTTTGGTTTGAGGACGATTTTTTTCATCAAAGAAAAATTAAGTTCAATTGTTCTTATAGACATCCTATCGTACTGAGGAAGTGCTTAAGACGAATCTTAAACATCTTTTCAATACTTTTAGATTATTTTAAGTCCAAGAGAATTTAATTATACAATGAATCAATCATCCCGAGTTCAAGTTTTGTTATCTCGCTCAGCTGAACTGGACATTCGAATATCCTATGAGTGAAGTAACACTTCACTTAACACTTCATTTAGGAGTTATGACAACAAGAGCTTTTGAGGGCAAATCGATGTTCAAGTGATTTGTAATTCAATTTAATTTCAATTAATGGGTTTAAGTTCTGGAATAAGTGTTCAAGTTGTTTTAGATTTATTTTTGAATTCTTTATGTCTTAAGTGATGTTATATTTAATTTAATTTAATTTAATTTAATTTGATTTAGTTTTAATTTTAATTTAATTTTATTTATTTAATTTAATTTTAATTTTACTTTAACTTGATTTTATTATTATTTTATTTTATTTTATTTTATTTAATTTAACTTAATATCTTTTAATTTAATTTAATTTAATGTGATTTAATTTAATTTAATTTTAATTTAGTTTTATTTTTTAATTTTAATTTAATTTTATTATTTTATTATTTTTTTTAATTTTAATTTAATATTTTATATTTTTTTTATGCTTTAGGGATGATTTAATTTTAATTGTTAAAGTATTAATTTAATTGAAATTTTAAAAGGATTTAATTTAAATGTTTTAATTTTAATTTAATTTAATGATTAAGCATTTTAAGTTTTGAATTTGGATTATCATTTTAATTAGGAATTAAATATTATCGAGGTGATTAATTTAGGGATTCTTAGATTAAAGAATAAATTTCTTCCTAATAATATCCCTATTTTAATAATTCTAATCTTTTTATTATTCTTCCAAATTTAATTAATTATTTAATTAAGGTTTAGTTTGATTACTTTCAAATTATTTGGTAGGTTTCTACCCTTTAAATACCTAAGTTTCAAACATCCAATATCAACTTAATATCAAATATTTTACCCACCCTTTTAATTAAACCTAAAAATTTTTAATTATAGGTTAAAATTTTAATTACTATTTTGCCCTTTATGCTTACTATTTCCATAACTCACTAAATTGAGCTTAAATGAATTTGAAATTTTTATGTGACTTCACTCATATGTCAATCAAGATATTAGAGGAGAAAATGTGATTTTTCTGTATTTAATTTATTTATATAATTACTTTTTGTGGAAAATAAGGATTTTTTAAGGAAAATTCAACAACATGACCAAGGGAAAGTTTTTTGTTCTTAAGAAAATTATGGGACATTCCTAATGACCAGAGGACCACTTGGACCAATTTTGGTGATTTTTTGAATTATATTATTTTTATTATAATTATTTTGAGTTTTGGAGTATTAATTAATTTAAAAATAAAATAAAGATTAAAAAATGAATTTTATATTTTTCAAAAATCTCTCTGATATCAAGGAAACCAGAGAAACAATTTTTATAATTTTATGATTTTTATTTGATTTATTAGAATTATTTTAGTGGAAATGCTAGAAAACACAATTTTTTTTTAATTTTAAAATTACCCTAGGGCTTTAAAATTTAATATCTCATCATAGAGACCTAAGAAAAATATGGGGTTTGTTCCTAAGTGATTAAAATTCAAAATATAACATTTTGATGAATTTTATTATTTTTGTGATTTTTATTAATTTTTAATTATTAAAAATATTAAAATAATGCAAAAAATCAACTTTTTTTAGAAAATTACAATTTTAATTTTCTTAAATTCCCCTGATATCAGAGAGGCTCCAAAACCAATTTGGTGAATTTTTGAAAAGTATTTTGAAAGTTATGAATTTGTAAAGTTTAAATTGGCTAAATGGCTTAATCAACCCATTTGGTAGTGGCTAACCAAGTCCAATCGACTTCAAATTTTTATGGTGGATTCCTCTGATCTTAAAGGTCAGTGGAGAATTGATTTCAAGTCAATTTGATGTATGATTAGCTCTAATTAATTAAGGACCTATTTTGGGTGTTTAAGCCAATTAGGGTTATTCCAAGTGGATTAATACAAAACCTATTTTTCCTAGAGTCCTCTGGTTATAAGAAACATCCTCAAATTTTCCTAGAATTTATTTCACAACATGCTAATTATTGGAATTAAAACATTCAGAATAGTGACCTAGAATTGAAAAATCAATAACTCTTCATAGGGGTGGCCTCTGACTTTGGAAAATTCAGGGAATGTTCCCAAATTCAGAGGCTTCAAAAGCCCTATGGTCTCATGCCATGGCGAATTGTATACATGCATGGAGAATTAAAAATGTGCAAAGAGTAAATAAATTATTAAAAATAAATACTCAATGAAATTAAATGATTTCTTTTCCACATTATTCTCCTCTGTTCACTGAGCAAGAGGGTATTTTTATTTTATTTTTCTGATTTATCTAAACAAAGTTATGTATTTTTGAAGTTTAGGGAATTAAATAAATAAGAAAATGCCTATTTTCCTACTTATCCAGCCGCGGCGCCCCGTCATCCTCGGCATCTCCGAACGACCACGCGGCGCGCTCCCATTCGACGCCGTCACTTGAGATAAGCAGTCCCGGGTCCCGCCTTCCGCGTATCATCCGCTGATCCGACCTGATCTGAGTCGTCCATCTGTGCGTGTATTGAATGAACGGCATCCGTTCATCTTCCCCAAGCCTCCTAGCCCGAGAACTGTCCACACTAAAACCCTAAGAACTCACTCATTTCTCAACGGATTTTCGTGTTCTTGTGCTCTATGGATTCGTCTCGAAGAGATGAACACAACCATACGGTTTATGTAAGCATGAAATTGATTTAATAAAAATGGAGAATGTTCAGAAGCTCGAGAAGAAAAGTGAGACCATACCTTTGCTCAGAGAAGTGTGGCTTCGATCTGAGGGTTATGTCACCTTCGATTGGGTCCAAGTAAGCTTCAGATGAAGTCTCCTGGCCTGATGAATTGTCCAGGTATGATTTTGACCAAGCCCGATTTCAACCTTTGGAGTCCGGAACGGATGGGTGGCCCGGAGAGGGGGCTTTCACTGGGGAACTTCTCCTCTTGACCTTGTGCAGGTGTAGGTGAGTTTAATTTAACTTTCGTGAAGGATTTGGGAATGTCCTGCTCTGGCCTAATAATTGAGCTCCAAAATTGAGCTCAATTAGTTGGGATTAGGGCAGGAGCACAGTGGAGATCAAGTGCTCTAGGTGTGGGGAGAGTCTGGAGTGATTTTGGCAGAGTTTTCTTAAGGTTGATTCAGCACCTCTTCCATGGCCGAGAGGGGTGGGGTTTAAATAGGCATGGCTGGAGGCTCTCCCAGAGGGAGTTAGGGTTTGGGATCAGCTACTCTGGTGAGGAGAAGAACAGCCATGGTGGCCATTGGGCATAGGGCAACTCAGCAAGGTGGAATTCCAAAGTTTGGCTTCTCCCCATGTCTCGGCTATGGCATTTTCCGGGGGCCTGGTGGCTGGCCTGCTAGGCACTGGTCACCATCTTGTTCAGGTGGGTCAGGGCGGGGGTTTAGTGTAGGCAATTGGCCAATGCCATGTGTAAAGGGCTTGGATTAAAATGGTATGGGGGAGAGGCCATTTTGGCTCCAAATGGGTCAACCCATCCTTTTGGGCTAGGTGCACCACCCAATGCTTGGTTTAGGCTGAAGGGAAAGTGATTTGGTTCAGCATAATCAGTAGGGTCAAGTAACCATCCAAGCACAATTAGGCATAAGCATGGTTAAGGGGAATCATAGGAGTGATTAATCACCTTAAGGGAATGTGGAAAGGATCTCCTCCTTTTGCCCAATGTAGCAAGGTCACATGTGAGCAACTCACATGGCTTGTATGTGGCTTAAGAGTGGCTTCATGGCTTTCCTTTGGCTTGGGAAAAAGCTTGGTCAATTTCATGAAAATGGATTTTAGAAATTTTGGTAATTTAGGGGTGATTTGATGGGATTTGGCATATGGCTTGATTTGGAACCATTTGATGATTGATTTAGGACTTAAGGGATGATTTTAATTGAATGCATGATGAAGAAGAGTGTCATATGGACTTTGGATGAATTTTGGGCCTTTGAAATTTAGTGAAGATGGGCTTTTAAAATGGTTTAGGGAAGTGGGCTTTTGGATTTTAAAATGGATTTTAGGATGAAAGTTTGGTAAAGGCTTGGGCCAAATAATTGTTGGGTTTGGTTTAGGGGTATGTAATGAATGATTTGAAATGAGTTTGGAGTGATTTAGGTTTGAATGGAGTTGAATTTGGGTTCATTTGGTAAAAGGGCCTATGTAGGTCAAATTGGGCTAACTTGGACCAATGTTGGGTTAGGGTCGAAATCGATGTAAAATCGATGTTGGGAAATGTTTATGGGAGTGTTTGAAAAAGGTTCCAACTTTGGTTGGATTTTGATTTTGGGATTTGGGCTCATTTGGGTTAGGGTGGATTTAGCTCAAAATTGGGCCTCTTGGTTTTAGGTTCAATTTAAGTGGGGTTTGGATCCAAATTTTGGGCAAATCATGTTAGTGTTTTGTTTGTAGGGATGTTAGGGAAGGTTTAGAAAAGATTTGGGGTTAATTGGAGTTAAATTGGTTTGGTTTGGGCTAGGTTTGAACATAAGTTATAAGTGTTAAGTTAGATTCAATGTAGATTGAATCTAAAGTTAAGTCACTTGAGTTCATGTCTATTTGAACTTAAGTTAGAAGTGTTGAGTTAGATTTGATATATATTGAATCTAAAATTGAGTTAACTTGAGTTCATGTCTCGTTTGAACTTATGTTAAAAGTGTTAAGTTAGATTCATTGTAGATTGAATCTAAAATCGAGTTAACTCGAGTTCATGTCTGTTTGAACTTATGTTCGAAATGTTAAGTTAGCTTCAATATGGGTCGAACGTAAGGTTAAAGTTAACGTTGGTTCGAGTTTAGGTTGAACCTAAGTTAGATATCTCGACTTAGGTTCAATGTGGGTTGAACCTAAGATTTAAGTTAAGTCTAGTTAAAATAGACTTAATTAAGGTTTAAGTCTTATTTAAATAATACTCAAAGGTTAATTAAACCTAATTAAATTAGACATAATTAGAATTAAAGACTAGCCAAGTATTATTAAGTAAAGCTTAAGGTTTAAATAAGTCTAGTCAAAGTTAGACTTAACCATAATTTGAAGTTATTTAATCCTAATTTAAGTCAGGCTTAAATGTTAATTAAGTCTAATAAGTTAGACTTAATTAGAATATAAATTTTATTAAACCTTAGTCAACTAAGGTTTAATAATCGAATTAGGTCTAATGTGTTAGACCTAATCGATGTTTAAGTTTGATTAAATCCTAGTTAGTTAAGATTTAATAATTTAATTAAGTCTAATGTGTTAGACTTAATTAAGGTTTAGGATTGATTAAATCTTAATTGGTTAAGGTTTAATAGTTTAATTAAGTCTAATGTGTTAGATTTAAATAAGATTTAAGTCCGATTAAACCTTAGTCGAGTTAAGGTTTAGTAGTTTAATTAAGTCTAATGTGATAGACTTAATTATGGTTTATGATTGATTAAACCTTAGTTGATTAAGGTTTAATAGTTTAATTAAGTCTAATGTGATAGACTTAATTATGGTTTAGGATTGATTAAAACTTAACTAGTTAAGGTTTAAAAGTCTAATTAAGTCTAAAGTGTTAGACTTAATTATGGTTTAAGTCTGATTAAACCTTAGTTGGTTAAGGTTTAATAGTTTAATTAAGTTTAATGTGATAGACTTAATTATGGTTTATGATCGATTAAACCTTAATCGGTTAAGATTTAATAGCTTTAATTAAGTCTAATGTGATGGATTTAATTATGGTTTAGGATTAACTAAACTTTAGTTGGTCAAGGTTTAATAGCTTTAATTAAGTCGAATGTGATAGACTTAATTATGGTTTAGATCGATTAAAACTTAATTGGTTAAGGTTTAAAAGTCTAATGTGATAGACTTAATTATGGTTTAGGATTGATTAAACCTTAGTTGGTTAAGGTTTAATAGTTTAATGAAGTTTAATGTGATAGACTTAATTAGGATTTATGATTGATTAAACCTTAGCTGGTTAAGGTTTAATTATTTAATTATGTCTAATGTGATAGACTTTAATTATGATTTAGGTTCGATTAATCCTTAGTTAGTTACGGTTTAATAGTTTAATTAATTCTAATATGATAAACTTAATTATGGTTTAGTCTTATAGGTTTAAGTGCTAGTTAAACCTAATTTGATTAATGTTTAATCGATTAGTTAAACATAATTAGGGTTAGGTCGAATTGGTTTATGATTAACTAAACCTAATTTGGGTAAGGTTTAATTGATTAATTAAACATAATTAGGGTTAAGTCTAATTGATTTAAAGGTTAATTAAACCTAATTTGGGTAAGGTTTAATTGATTAATTAGACTTAATTAAGGTTATGTTTAATTGGTTTAAAGGTTAATTTAACCTAATTTGGGTAAGGTTTAATTGATTAATTAGACGTAATTAGGGTTAAGTCTAATTGGTTTAAGTATAATTAAGTCTAATTTAGTTAAGACTTAACAATTTAATTAGGTCTAATGGATCGAACTCGATTAGACCTGATTATGGTCTGATTTTGTATTAAACTTAATGATGTCTTAAACTTAAATCAGATTTAATTAAGGTTTAGGAGGTTTAATTAAGCTTAATGATTTCTTAAACTTAATTAAAATTTAATTTTGTATTAAAACTAATTTCGTTAAGGTTTAATTAAGCCTACTGATGTCTTAAGCCTAATTAAAATTTGATTTTGTATTAAACCTAATTTAATTAAGGTTTAATAGCTTTAATTAAGCCTAGTGATGTCTTAAGCTTAATTACAATTTGATTTTGAATTAAACCTAATTTAATTAAGGTTTAATAAGTTTAATTAAGCCTAGTGATGTCTTAAGCTTAATTAGAATTTGATTTTGTATTAAACCTAATTTAACTAAGGTTTAATAGGTTTAATTAAGCCTAATGATGTCTTAAGTTTAATTAGAATTTTTTTATATTAAACCTATTTTAATTAAGGTTTAATAAGTTTAATTAAGCCTAGTGATGTCTTAAGCTTAATTAAAGTTTCTATTTATTCTAAGCCTAATGTAATGAAGGCTAAAGGATAACTAGGTTTAATGTGTGGTTAAACCTAATCAAATTTTAATTTTGTCTTTAATCCTAATTTAATTAAGGATTAAATGAGTTAATTAGGGTTAATGTTGGATTAATCCTAATCAAATTTTGATTTGAGTCCATTGAGTGTTTGAACTCAATCTTAACTCATGGTGGCATGAGTTAGATAAAGAGTTTCAAATTTTAAAAATATTTTAGGGTTTTTATATTTTAAAATTTTAAAATTTTAACACTAATTAGAAAATGTCATTTTAAATTTTCAAAAGGTTATAATTTGTCATTATAGGGTTTAGATTTGTCTCCATAAATTTCAAACTAATTCCCAATTTAATTTTCCTATTTTCTGATTTTTAGAATAATTGTCCAATCTCATGAAAATTAGGAAAGGTTGTCCTAAAGATCTTTCTTAGCCTTGGAAAAATCAGAGATTGTTCCTAAGGATCTAAAGGTGGAAAAATAAGAGATTGTTTCTAAGGATCTAAAAGTTAATCCCTCAAATTTTCATATTTTTCTGACTTATGATTAATTTTTAATAATTTAAATACTTCAAAGAGTATTTAATAAATTAAAAATAAAATATAAATCAAAATTTCAAAATTTTAATTCCACATTGTTCTCCTCATTGCCCTGAGTTTAGAGGTATTTTTGTTATATTTTTGTAATTTTTGTGTGCAAAGATATGTATTTTTTATTTGATTAAGGTTATTTTAATTTAAATTAATCTTTATCTAATCAAAAAAATCATAGTGGCACCGCGTGTCCTCGAATCAGTCGAAACGCGGCTAATCCGCTGTGGGAAGCCGAACAGCGGAGACAACGGGATTTAATCTTTACCGTCCATTTCCAAAACACGGGAACAGACGGCTGAGGTTCATCATCTTCGTCTGTTCTGATCCCACAGACCGTCAATGGTCTAGAAGCAAATTTTCCCTCGATTCTTGATGAAATCGAGTGAAATTTGTTTCTATAGGATCTGTGTGAGATGACGAATCCATCCTTACGGTGACGTATGGGTTTTTAAATGGTTTACTTCATAAAGTGTCGAACCAGAACACCATTAGAATGAAAAATCTATGCCTTGGCCTTAGTCGATGCAAGCTCAAATTGAATAGTTCGAAGCTTCATCTCAACCTCAAATAACACTTTTTGGTCAAAAGTTAACTTCGTTGGATCAGTGGGTTGGTCGTTGGGTCGTAAATCGACCATTTTGACCAAAGTCGACTTTTTGTTCAAAAGTTGACATATTGGGTCAATGGGTTGGTAATTGGTTCATAAATTGGCCATTTTGACCGAAGTTGACTTTTTGGTCAAAAGTTGACTTATTGGGTCAATAATTGATTAAATCAGGGTTTGTCATTACTGATTTAATTATTTTGGTTAAAAGAAAGATTTATAGGGTTTTACCCTAATCATTAGGGTTTAGTGACTATCAGTGAGATTTAGGAATTCAATATTGGTATAATTCCTACCTCAAACTGACTTTTGAAGTGATCCTCATAAAAGTGAGGTCAATAATGAGCCTTATATCATTTGTCAAAGAAATAACTAAAGGAATGCCTTATTTCCGTGTCAGGAGGGTCTTATATCGAATAGCTAGAATAATGTGTGGAAAACACATAGAGAAGAACGTATCCGATGGGGATTTGACCTTTACAGGTCAAAGGATAAATCTCATGTTAATTATCACAAGTTTTTTATTATGCCATTTTTAGTTTGAAGTGTTCATTTTGGCATTTTTTTACCTACCGATGTATTATTGACAGCTGGGGAATATCTAACAAAATTTTATTCCACTACCAAAGATAATGTACATTGATAGTAAAAGTCAACGATACTTCATATGTCACATGGCACAAATTACAAACTATCTATATAATATCATATTAAAAGTTGTCATATTACCTTTTTGTTGTCCTTATAACCTCGAATATCTGCGAGACCTACTATAAATATCTAACACTCCAAGACATTGTCCGTCAAATATGTCATAGGTGTTTGGATATTCCTAGTGGTCATGGTAGTTCCACAGGTTTTAATCCCTCGAGCTCTGGCACAGGTTCATAATCGATCGACCATTTTTCAGAACACATTCTTCATAGTGTAATCGAGATCCTTCATCTACTCACACTAGGTATGCAATGTTTAACAACATCTGCTCCATTCCCTTGTAAGACTATGACTGATCCACACGGAAGGGGAAATTTATAAGATCCATGAAATTCTTCCGACTCCACAATCCTTATCTATGTTCCAAATATGATAGAGCATTTGTTTAAGAGTGATAACGTGGAGAAAGGTCTCTCGGAGTCATGACTATCAATATGTGGCGGGATGCAATCCCCTTATTCATAAATGTTGATGATGCAGCTGTCAGAAATACAAGTATGTGGTATTATATCCTAAGTTATTAGTCACTTGATGATTTGAACAATGACTATGGGCATCAGGTCTACTTGTATAATCCCAGTAAGATTCCCATCTAGGTCTTTGGCGTAATTGTAAAAACATCCATATTGGATAGTCACCCATCCTTTACTACGTATCCATTTATCGGGCTCGAAAAAGTATTTTTCTTCAAACTTCCAGCTCGTCCAAGATCTCAAACTTCCATTATATGCTCAACAATGGCAGCCTGTTCATCCTCATCAAAGACTTTTGTGACCAATTTAATACCTTCCAGTATGTTTATAGTCCGACCATCAATATGTTTAAATTGTTCGAAAGAGTGTCATCTAAGGTCTAGAATGTGTCTTAATTCTTCCTCATAAATAATTTTTATTCCAACTGAGTTCATCTGGTGTTGTAAGATCAAGTGCTGATATGTATGGCATTGGCATGAAAACTGTTCTTTCTATGGGTTGTTCTTCTTCGGGATCAAAATTCTCACTCCTAGAACAGGATATACCTTTCTAAGTGTGTATTCAGTGATCAAGAATTTAAATTAAGAAGTGTCTTCTTCCAAAAATTTCATACCTTGTTGTTCTTTCTTTTCAAGTCGTTTCAGTCGCTTATTTTGATTACGTCTTTGGGCTCCAGTCAACCCAGATGTCAATTTGGTTGCTCCTGCACTGGGATTTCATGAGTCACAGCGACTACAACCGATTTCAATTTTCCAATGTCAGGTTTTTGTTTTGGCTTATTGATTTTGCTTTTTCTTTAGAGATATCTAGTTGTCGGGCCCTGAATTCTAGCACAGGCAATCCCTTTTCAGCTTCCCTTTTGCCCACAATAGACAACAATGGTGAATTATATAGCAGATCGATTTGTGTCATGTCAAAGTCAAAGTGGATCCTTGATCCTTTCTCGATACATCGGCGGTCCAATGCCAAACACACACCACTTCAAAAAGTGAATATGAGTCTGTTGTTCGACATTTTTCTGTAAGCAATGGGTTTATAGAAACATATCAGATTAAGTGTCAACTTAATTTGTCAATATGAAATTCATTATTGCTAGAAATGATGTTCACAAACACATATTTTATGAACATAAATAAATGTTTAAAGAAAGACATCAATTGTCAAAAATTTCATTTGTCATTTTATTCATTGTTTTCCCAGTTTATAAACAAATCATCATTTTAATGTTGCATAATATTTTTTTAAGAACCGTCCATTAATTAGAGGTAGGATTATTTCTCCTTGACAGTCGACCAATTGGTAAGATCCTCCCAAATATGTCTTTTCAATTACATACGGGCCCTCCCATATTGCTTCAAACTTTCTACCCATTCTTTAATGAGAGAGGATAGGCCTTTCGAGAACTAAAACCAGTTCACCAATTCGAAATATTCTAGGACGAACCAATTATTCGTGGGCCCGTGTTCATTTTTGCTTGATATAATTCAAGATTTTGTTGAGCTTGCAGACATTTTCCTTCTAATTTTTCAAGTTCTTCAAGTCCTAATTTGGCATTTTCTTCTTCAGTTATTTTATTTGCCACCACAACTCTGAGATAAGGAATTTGCACTTCAAGTGGTAAGAGACAAGGAATTTGACTAGTCGTTGCTAAAAGTATTAATTCTCAAGGTATATTCAATTTCATTTCATAGTAAGATCAATTTAATAATTAAACGTACCACTCGTATACACAAGTACACATATCGTTCAAGTAATAAGAGCTCTAATGGAGTCCTGGTGATCGATCCCACGAGGAAGGTTAAAACTACTCAAAGTATAGTATAGGAATGAAATCCAATACTCAATTCACAATGCAAGTTTAGGAAATATTAAAGTTGCTAGTGTAATGATAACTAAAGGTTAAGTTAAATAAAGTTCCTCTTTAAATTTCTTTAAACAGAATTAACTAACACAGACAAATTTTTGTAATGAAAGGTTCTAACATGGAAAAGGCATCTTTCCCCTTACAATGATACTATGTTGAGTGAACGAAATAGATTAATAAAATTTTGTATTGTGTCAAATAAGAGCATTCATTTTCTTTACCCTCTTTAGGGTACACCCTCTTCAGAGTTATGTAAAGAACATTGGCAAATCATAGGCTTAGTCCCTAAATCCATGGTTAGGCTGGGAGGATACTGCCTCTCACTTCAGAGCTCCCACCTCCCTTCACCTGAAAGCTAACCCTAGCTTTAGTTACCAAACTTTAGGACCAAATTGGGGATTTCAGCCTATCACTCTAAAATCTCTAATTTGATGTCTATCAAACCACATTTCCCTATTTATTTGTACTTAATTCCCATGAACTACACAACTCATGCATGAACATTGAATGAATTCTCCACTATTGCTATAGAACACTTAGTACTTTCAGATTGAGTGTTTCACAACAAATTTTAACAATTTAATTGGCCAAATCAAAAAGTAAATGAAGTTCAAAGTAAAAAATTATCACAATTTCTTAACCTTTTTATGCACATCAAATTTACATCAACACTTCACCACATCTCATTGCAAGAAGATAGAAAAAAAATCTACTCACGAGCTCATGAGGAAGATACAACGATATATGGATTTTATATAGAAAAGCAAAGTCATACAAACCACAAAAGTAAATACAACTTATCTCGATTTCTTCCCGAAGTAAATCCTCGAAGTTCCTTTGAATCATTTTCTCTCTTCACTACAACACTCAATTCTCTCTTTAGAACAAGTAAGGAAGAAGAAAAATCTCACTTTCCTCCTCCTACACTCTTTAGAGAAGAACCCTTCACAAAACAAGACTTCTACACACTTAAAAATACTTACCACACACTCTCCACAAACCCTAACGCACTTTCCTCACTCTAAAAGACTTCTCTCCCTCTACCCTCTCTCTTTCTTGGCCTTCAAATCTATTTGAATAGTTTAGAAATAAATTCCCTAATATTTTCCTCAAGCAACCTTTCAAAAATCGTTCAAATGTATTAAATTTGATTTAAACCATCATAGGGCGCCGATGGCGCTTGATAGGTCACCTAGTGGCGCTAGCTCGCCATTTAAATTTTGAACTCTTCGTATTTTGGCGCAGCCGGCGCCGCAGAGGTCGATTTCTTCATTTTGCTTCTTTTTGCTCCAAATTCATTCCTTTTCTCTTCCTTTTGCTCCAATCACCTAAAATCATCAAACATGTAGCAAAACATGAAGAATGCCTTCATTTAAGTGCAATATTACCAAAAATGAGTATATATTATATAACAATAATCTAACATATTTTTGGTGCATCAAAATCCCCCAAACTTAACTATTACTTGTCCTCAAGTAATCCTTTTACTACATGATAATATAACTCAAAATAGTGAACTTTTCACTTATAGAATACAATGATTTTTTATTTAAATTAATATAATTGTAAGATTTTTAGAAAGAAGTTCAGTAACTCAGGTTAAAACTACATGTATAAGAACATTCAGTAGTCAAGTCTAAGAGTTCTAGTTTTCTATTCATTTCTTGATGAACCATAATTTATCACATTAAGGGTGCCTTGGAAGACTATATGAAAAAGAATCTCATGCAAACTCTATTAGAAATTGAAGCTAATACTATTAAATATAAATTCAAAAATGTAACAAAGTTCTTCCTTTAAGTTCGATTAAAATGAAGCCAATTTTTTGTTAGACATCTCCTCAAGCTTCTCCTCACATATTTTTTCTTTCATTTTCTTTTCCTTTTTTCTCTTTTTCTCTTTTACTCTTTTTGGGATTGTTTTTCAATCCTTTCTTTTTCTTTCTCTTTTCTAGTGAGGATTATTATATTTGGATAGCCTTTAATATTTTTGAACTTCACTCACCTCTTTCTAAAGTTGAAACTTGAAACACCTCCTTACTTTATAAACATATATTAGCTTTATAATTCATCATAAAGTCACAATCCTTTCTTCCCACATAATTCTTTAAGTCTCCTAACATTTCAAAAATACAATTTTCTCTACTTTAAATAGTCAACTATAATCCAATCCTTTTATACTAAATATCCTAACCTTATAAAATTAACCTTTATTACTAAAGATGTTCATCCAAATCTACCATAATATTTAAATGAAATAAAAAATTTAGTTAGCTAAAGTTAAATTCAACTACTAAAAGTTATGCTAATAATTTTTTAAATTATATTAATTGAGAAAAAATAAGAGTTAACATTTTACCCTCCCCAAACTTAAGTTTTTCATTGCATATAAATTTGAAAAGGTAGAGAGTAAAGAAAGCTAACCTTTTTGTGCTCGGGATTTTGAAATCTTCGTAAGCTATACCGATATTAATCAAAAAATTAAGCTAGCAAGCTTGAAACGATTAGAAGCAATGATATACAAAATATTAAAGATTTACGGGGTGAAGAAATATTAAACACTTAAACATTAAACATCCAACATAAGATCACAATCTCAATCCACATCATTAAACAAACTATCACAGAGTTCATTACATTTTCATTTTTTAACACCGATACATTTATCAGACTACACGCATCACAGAAAATAAATAAAAACACATAAAAGTACTACAACAAATAATGAAAACAAAAATCATAAAAATACCAGTCATCATCACCAGCATCCTCAGCTTCATCTGCATGATTCAATCGGTAAGGAACATAGCTAGGGCAGGTAGGAAATGTTACTCCAGTGTCTCCCCTCATGAATCTAACCTGAGCATCATGGTAAGCAATGTCATACTCAACTCTCCTCCTTATATAATCTTCATTAACATTACTTCGAGCATCGAATCCATCCATCCTTCTATGGACTCCATCAATACTGGCACTCTGAATCCTCAACTGCTTCATAACATTAGACAAAGCAGGTGACTCAGAAGTAGATGGTATGTCCTGGCTAGTAGTAGGAATATCAATACTCCTACTTCCTCCTCTCCCTACTAAATGAGACTCATAAGTACGAATAATAATCTTGGTAATAGGCCTCAGTGGATGGACTAACTCCTCAGTACTATCAAACTCAACTCCAGACCTTGCACATAATGAAAGAATCAGGGCAGGATGTCCTAACCCACCAGTGGTTTCTCCTCTAGCAATATTCTGAATATTCTTGAAGATAATCGATCCAATATCAATCTGTTTCATAGTATGAATAAAATAATTAAGAATTAATCAATCTCTAGTGACTTCGCTGTGATGATAAGAAGGTATTAATCTAGCAGAGATGAAATAGTTCCAAGCTTTAGATGCTACATTTAACTTGGATGTAGGGAAATTAATCATTTTTATTTTGTATACTTTCAATTTCCCTTTTCCATCGGCAAGAAATGCAATTACTTCATTCGTTTCAGCTTTGCAAATCTTTAATATTAAGTTCTAAAGTTTTCATATTCGCAATATTAAGTTCCCCCTAATTGATAAAAAGTATTTATACGCTGAGGGGTAAATTCTACCATTTTTCCACGAACGAGCACATATTCGGTCTTCGATCAAGGCGATTTGCATGAAATTCTCATATAGTACCCATAATCGCATCAGCAGTAAAATAACAAAAAATTCCCAATTTCGATCAGAAATTAACTGCTCTGCAGATTTGCCCGGATTTTCGAAAGGCCGGCCTTGAATACACTTTTTGTTATACAGTGATGAATTGAAACAAAATTGTGCTTTCACATTAACAAATCTACCTTCATCAAAATCCATCTTTCTCTTGCCTCTACTTGTTTCAGGAGCCATGTGAAGTGGTCTAAAAATTTGCAAGAAAATCCAATAAATTTCAAAATCACAATGTCGGAGACTCCTAAAGCAACTCTAAGTATGTAAGAGCTAAAATCACTATGTAAAATCTCAATACTTCATCAAAAATTCCAAATTTTGGATCTAAATAATTGAGAAATTTTCATGGTGAAATAAAAAATAATTAGTTTAAGGTGAAGCTTTTACCAAGAGAAGTCAAGATCCACACTTTTTTAAGCCTTGAAATTGGTTGAAATTCTTGATATAGTAAGCCCTAGATTCCAAATATGCATTGGCTGGAGGTAGAAGATGATGAAAATGGCGAAATAGGCTGGTCTCAAGGCAAAAATCGACAATTTAAGGTGTTTCGGGCCTTTTCTGTAATCGGGTGCCAGTGGCACTGGATATGGTGCCGGCGGCGCTGGATAGGGCGCCGACGATGCTTTATTTAACTTTAATTGTCCAACTCTCTGTATTTGGGTTCCGGTGGTGTCAGTTCAAATTATTGGTCCATAAATTTTTTGCAATTTCAGTCATTTCAACGTTACACCATCACATAATTAGCCTCTTTAAGCATCTATTTCATCAATTTAGCAACTAACTAACATGAAATTTACACAAACAACACAAAACATCACTTTAATATATAAAATCCACATTACAAAAATACACACTTAAGCATTCACCATATAAGTTCATCAAGCCATAGAAATTCAGCGTCGGAAACATACTACGATACTCTAACTCTGAAAACTAAACATAAACACAGAATCCAAGAATAATATGGCCAAACACATACTACAAAGTCAATCAAGCCAACACTAAGCACACCAAAGCATAATAAAAATACCAAATATTATATATAAAGCGGAGTCGCTACTCATCGTCTGTCTCAGTACCATCTTCTCCTCTGATATCTCCCAAAGATTGACGATGCACAAACAGATTGTAGAAGGGATGATACAGGAATTCATCGGTCGAATCCTCAACAATCAGAGCATTCCTTTTCATTAGATTTATCAAACTTTCTTCAGTTCACCCAGTGTGATCAAATTATTCTTTTATCCTCCAATTCAAATGATCGAATAAATCAGAGATATTATTAATAGCATTCATAAGATTTTGTACCTCTATCTCCAACTTCTTGATCTTCTTCAAAATCACTTGGGAACTTTCAGGAAAGTAAGGCTGAATAGGTAGTAAACTCTGAGATGATTGATCTGCAATGAGTGACATATCATTCTCATCTCCTATTGCTTGACAATCATAAAGATTAGTCGAGTCTATAGGCCTCCAGGGAAGAAGCACTTTTTCCAACTTTCATATGGAACCTGTGACTGGCTGCAAAGAAGAAATATGGTGGAAGGATGTCCAAGCCCATATTTAGATCCATGAACAATCAATCCCAATACGGATTTCACAATTATAGTACGTATATCGATCGGTCTTCTAGTTTGAACACAGTAATTTAAAATTTCACTTTCCTTTGTCACTTTGCTAATTTTTATAGTTGGAAGTAACTTTGCAGAAATGAAGTAATGCCATTGCTTCGACACTAGATTTAAAAATGCAGTAGAAAAACTTACAAATCTGTTGTCTCTTATCTCCCAATCTTCACCTTCATCTGTCAAGTAGCGATAAATTTCATTCATGTTGTCTGTCATCGCATCAAAATTCGCATAATGGCAGATAAGCACGTTCTCAATCATAAAAAAATTATTAATCTTTGAAGGAGTGAATGGTACAAATCTGCCTCACACATAGACGAATCATTGGTTGATTCCATGAAGATTTACATAAAACTCTTTCACGACAGGAACGACTACAACGACAATAGTGTAGCATAACACTTCCCAACGCCTCTGCATAATAATCTCATCTACTCGAGTACTTGGAATATCCAAACCTCGATTCACAAAGCCTCTTTCTTTGATAATCCTCCTCTTCATCATCACTTTGTTGAATAATCGTTGTGCCTCGAAACTGATGAACTTTCGTCGATTGAAGACTTTAAATCTCAGAGTTTCTACGTAGTTGGAATCCATTAGATACGAATTTGGAATGAAACTTTTCATTTTTCTAGAGTTTAGGAGTTTGAAATCGAGTTTGGAGAGTTAAAAGGAAGAAAATCCCGCCAAAAAACCGCAATTTGAAACTCCAAAAACTGTCACCAGACCTTCTGGAGCTGGCAGTACGGATATCGTGCCGCCAAAGACTCGGATATCGTGCTGACAGATGCCTAAATTCCGAAATAAGGTGCTACTCTATGAAATAGGGTGCCGGCGGTGCCAATTCTACCGCCGACTATGCCAATGTTCAAAAATGCACCGAACTTCATTTTGGTCTAAAATATTCCAAATCTTCGATACAATCCAATAATTTCCAATCTTTAGTGATATTTATGAGGGAGTAGGACTAAAATATGACTAAGTATAAGTACAACTACTCAATATAGCGAAGATAAATATGGATTGCCTCCCATAAAGCGCTTGGTTTAATGTCGTCGACCCGACAAACCATTCGGTTATTCATGATTACTTAACATTAAAACCTTTTTAAAATCTGGTTGATACCCTTTAAAAGATGGTTTTAATCAATGCCAATTAACTCTAAATATTTTTCCAGTTTTAGGATCCTCAACATCAACAGCTCCAAAAGAAGAAATTTTTATAACAGTAAGAGGTCCTATCCACCTAGACTTTAGTTTTCCAGGAAATAATTTTAATCTTGTACTATATAGCAAAACTTTCTGTCCAGGTTCAAAATTCTTTCTTAATACCTTTCGATTATGCCATAATTTCATTTTCTCCTTATAAATTATGTCTCACCTGCATTCTTTATGTTAAAATTTAGCTCTTTTATGGACCAATATACTTTATGCTCCAATTCTGCAGGTAAGTAGGAAGTCTTTCCAAATACTAGTCTATAAGGAGACATTCCGACAGAGGTCTTAAAAGTAGTTCTATATGCCCATAATGCAATTTCTAATCTCACAGAACAATCTAATTTGTGAAGATCCATAATTTTCTCTAAAATTCTTTTAATTTTACAATTAGACACTTCTGCTAAACCACTAGTCTGACGATGATAGGCAGTAGAGATTCTATGAATAATATTATATTTTCCAACCAATTTTGAAATCAAATTATTCTTAAAATGAGATCCAGCATCAGTCATGATCCCTTTCGGCATTCCATATCTTGTAAAAATATTTTTCATTAAAAATTTTGAAACACTATGAGCTTCACATCTAGGTAAAGCAATTGCTTTGATCAATTTTGAGACATAATCAACAACAACCAATATATATAAATATCCAAATGAAGGAGTAAATGTTCCCATAAAATCCAATCCCCATACATCAAAGATCTCAACTTCTAAAGTAAAATTTAGAGGAATTTCATTTCTCAGAAATATTACCTACTCTCTGATATCAATCACATGATTTTATATATCTATATACATCTCTAAAATGAGTAGGCCAATAAAATCCAGATCATAAAATCTTATAAGCAGTTTTATTTGTACCAAAATTTCCTCTAAATTCTGAATCATGACAACTCCAAATAATTTGTTCAATTTCTTCATATGGCACACATCTTCTAATAATAAGATCCTTACACAGTTTATATAGGTAGGGCTCATCCCAAAAGTAAAATTTATCATCATATATAAATTTATTTTGTTGTTGTATTTTTAAATCAGGTGGCAAAATATCACTTACTATATAATTCATAATATCTACATACCAAGGTAAATTCCTTTCCTTAATGATATAAAGTTTTTCATCAGGGAAAGTTTCTGTAACTTCTTTCTCAAATTTAGATAGTTTACAATACTCCAGTCTAGACAAATGGTCAGCAATTTGATTTTCAGTTCCTTTTTTATCAACTATGACAAAGTCAAATTCTTGCATTAGAAGTATTCATCTGATTAATTATGGTTTGGCATCCTTCTTTTGCATTAAATATTTGATAGCTGAATGGTACGTATGCACTATGCTTTTAGTTCCAATCAGATAAGGTCTAAACTTTTCAAAAAGCATACAATATGGCTAATAATTATCTTTCCGTAGTGGTATAATTAATATGAGCTTCATTAAGAGTTTTACTAGCATAGTAAATAACCTTAAACATTTTATCATACATTTGCCCTAAAGCAATTCCAATTGCAAAATCATAGCATCACACACAAGTTCAAATGTTTTCTCCCAATCAGGTGAAACAATTATAGGGGCAGTGATTAGTTTTTCTTTTAATAGTTCAAAGGCATTCAAACATTCTTCATTAAAATCAAATTTCTTACCTTTTTCTAAAGGCACAAAGGTTTACTAATTTTCAAAAAATCTTTAATATAACGCCTGCATGTCCTAAGAAACTCCTTACCCCTCTCACTATAGTAGGAGGTGGTAATTTCTCATTAATCTAAATTTTTGTAGGGCAACCTCCATTTAAAGTTCAGAAATTTTTTTGCCCAAGTACAATTCCTCCTGCAACCATAAATTGACATTTTTCCCAATTTAGAACTAAATTGTTCTCTCGTAAAGCTCCAAAACTTTTTCTAAATTATTCAAAAATATGTCAAATGAAGTTCCAAATACAGAAAAATCATCCATCAATACTTCTATTCCAATTTTCAATCAAATTACTAAAAATAGACATCATACATCTTTGAAACGTTGTAGGTGCATAACATAATCCAAAGGACATTCTTCTAAAAGCAAAAGTTCCATAAGCTCTATTAAATGTATTCTTTTCTTGATCCTCAGGAGCAATTCATATTTGATGATAACCATTATATCCATCCAAAAAGCAATAGTACTTGTGTCCGGCAAATCTATCCAACATTTGATCTAGAAAAGGAAGTGGAAAGTGATTTTTATAATGTCGACATTTAATTTTCTATAATCAATACAAATTCTCCAGCCATTAATTTGCCTTGTTGGTATAATTTCATTCCGTTCATTCATATCAATAGTCACTCCTCCTTTTTTAGGGACACAATAAATTGCACTTACCCAAACACTGTCTGAAATTAGATAAATAATTCCAGCATCAAGCCATTTTAAGATTTCCTTCTTAACAACTTCTTTCATCATTAGATTTAATCTCCTTTGCAGATCAGCTCTAGGTTTATGTTGTTCATCTAACAAAATTCTATGTATACAAATTGAAGGACTAATTCCTTTAATATCAGTTAAGGTCAAACCAAAAGCCTTTTTGTATCTTTTTAAAGTATCCAATAATTTTTGTTCTTGATATTCATTCAAATCCGAAGATACAATAATTGGTAAGGTAGATTATTCTCCAAAAAACATATATTTTAAATGATTAGGAAGAAATTTCATTTCAAGTTCATGAGGTTTTATGATAGATGGAATTAAACTTTTATCATCACTTTTCATAGTATCTAGCATTTCAAATCTTTCCTGAACATAATCTAAATCTTCATCCTTCATATCATCAAAATCATCTTCAATTTCATTATCATCTCACATTTCAAATTTTCACATTCTATTTTCTCTTTCAACATTCCTTTAAAATGATCATTTCTCAAATAATCACAGAGTTCCATTCGAAAGCATTCATCATCTTTTTCATTTAAGGGATATTTCATAGATTTCAGAATATTAAATGTCACCTCTTAACCATTAACTCTCATAGTTAATTCTCCTTTTTGAACATCAATCGAGCTCTTCTAGTAAGCAAGGAATGGTCTTCCCAAAATAATTGGAATTTCTTTATCTTCCTCCATATCTAATATAAAAAAATCCACAGGAAAGATAAATTTGTCCACCTTAACCAATACATCTTCCACAACTCCTTTAGGATAAGTAATGTAATAATCGCCTAATCGAAGAGTTACAGATGTAGGTGAAATTTCTCCTATTTTCAATCTTTTAAATATTTATAAAGGCATAAAGTTAATACTAGCTCCTAAATCACATATAGCTCTTTCGAAAAAATTTTCATCTATAGCACAAGGGATAGCGAAACTACCAAGTTCATTAAGTTTTTCAAGAAGCTTTTTCTGAATAATTGCACTATACTCTCCGCTAAGTGCAACAGTTTCGTGATCTATAAACTTTCTTTTCCTTTTAAGAATATCCTTCATAAACTTCACATAATTAGACATTTGTTCTAATGCTTTAATAAAGGGAATATTTACCGTTAATTTCTTAAGGATTTCTAAAAGTTTTGTAAATCAGTTATCCCTATTTTATTTTTATAATCTTTGAGGAAAAATAGAGGTGGTGGTTTTTCTACAGTAATTTTCATTGGTTTAAGTGGATATTCTAAGTCTGGATATATTTCATTAGTACCTTTTTCAAGTTCAACATTCTCTTTCTTAATTTCAACTTCTTTTTGCACTGTCGTTTCTAGTTCTTTTCCACACCTTAATTGAATAGCCTTAATTTGCTCTTTATTTTGATCTTTTGAATTGATCTCAACATTACTGAGAAGAGTTCTTGAAGGTCTATTATTAAGCGCAGTGAAATATGTCTTAATTGATTCTCAATGTTCTTAATCGCAACACACTAAGTTTGTAAATGATTACTCATATTTAAAATTAATTCTTCAGTAGACAACTTCTTTTCCATAAATTTTGGGTTATTTTTAAAACCTGGAGGATAAGAAGGTCAATAGTTTTTGTTTCCTTAGTTGTTCAAATTTCCTACTAGGTTCACAGAATTATTTCCCATTGCGGGTTAACAGTAGCATTGTTATTATTACTCAAGTTAAA
The DNA here is from genome assembly GCA_022702705.1 of Papilionanthe hookeriana x Papilionanthe teres. Classification (NCBI taxonomy): domain Eukaryota; kingdom Viridiplantae; phylum Streptophyta; class Magnoliopsida; order Asparagales; family Orchidaceae; genus Papilionanthe; species Papilionanthe hookeriana x Papilionanthe teres. The sequence goes on along the minus strand of CM040421.1, from coordinate 123,812,724 downwards.
ATTTGGATGATTCTTCCAACCAGAATTATAATAATTCGAATAAGAATTGTTGGGTCTATTATTTATAGCATTTAAGGTCTCATAGGGTGTTTGAGATTCTATTATGTTCTAATGAACTTTCGTCTAGCACTGGGGGTGTTTGGGAATAATTCATTCCGTACTGATCTATTTTTTTCGAAAGGGCAACAATTTGAGTGACTATCATAGTTATAACATCATAATCATGAATACTAGCTACTCATTTAGGAGTTACCCGTTCAGAAGGCCATTGAAAATTGTTAGTAGCCATCTCTTCTATTAATGAATATGCTTCATCAATAGGTTTTGACATTAATGATCCACCCAACAGCAACATCTATTATTGATCTAAGAGATCCCACTAATCCATTATAAAATATTTGAATTATTAACCAATTTGGTAATGCATGATGTGGACACTTCCTAAGGAGATCTTTAAATCTTTCCCAAGCTTCATATATTGATTACCCTTCAAAGTGACTAAAAGATGTAATATCATTTCTTAGCTTAACAGTATTTGATGGAGGAAAATATTTTGACAGAAATTTTTGTGAAAGTTCTCCCCAAGTTCTGATAGATCCAGGTGTTAACAAATTTAACCACGCCTTAGCTTTCTCCCTTAGTGAAAAAGAAAAAAGTCTATGTATGACAACATTATTCGACACTCCATCGTATTTAAAAGTAGCACACAGTTCTAGAAAACTAGTGAGATGTAAATTAGGATCTTCATTAGGTGTTCCTGAAAATTGATTATTTTGTACCATTTGGATAATAGCAAGTTTAAGCTTAAATGAATTAGCAGCAACATCAGCATTTTGGATAGTTAAGTGAATTTCATCTGCTGTTGGGTTAGCATGATCTCTTAAAGTTCTTGGTAAATTTTCATTTTTATTTCTTTGATTATCTAAGTTGTTTACCATTTATAAGGATCTTCAGATTGTTTTTGTTGTTTTCAAATTTTTCTAATAGTACGCTATAATTCTGAATTGTAAGGCACTAAACCTATGGATCCAATCCTACACATAAAATCACATAAAACACACTAAAAAGGTAAGCAAGCACACACAATTGCAGACTACAAAGTAAAGATTTTCAAATACCACAGTTACTGTTTTATACCTTCCCCGGCAACGATGCCAAAAACTTGATCCGGTGTGCTGCCTCTAACGTAAATATTCAAAAGATAGTTTCAATTCAGTTTCACAATAAGATTAATTTAATAATTAGGTAGTCATTCATACACGCAAGAATACATATCGTTCAAGTAATACAGGGCTCTAGTGGAGTCTTGATTATCGATCCCACGAGGAAGGTTGGAACTTTTTAAAGTATCGTAAAGATTTGAAATCCAATACTCAATTTACAATGCAAGTTTAAATACTATTTAAGTTTCTAGTGCAAAGATAACTAAAGCTAAATTAACTAAAATTACTTTCTAAATTTCTAAAGAGGATTAAATAACACACACTAAGTTTTGTATTGTAAGGTTCGAATATGAAACGCATCTTTCCTCTTGCAATGATTCTATGATGAGTGATTGATATAAATTGATAATAAATTTGTATTGTGCCAAATAGGAGCATTCATATTCTTTACCCTCATCAGATTACCCCCTCTTCCAACTTATGTAAAGAACATTGACAAATCCTAGTCTTAGTCACTAAATCCATCGTTAGGCCAGGAGGATACTGGCTCTCATTTCAGAGCTCCCACTTCCCTTCACCTGAAGGCTAACCCTAGCTTTAGTTACCAAACTTTAGGACCAAATTGTGGATTTCAGCCTGTCACTCTAAAATCTCCAATTTGACACCCATCAAACAACATTTCTCTATTTATTTGTGCTCAATTCCCATGAACTACGCAACTCATTCATGGAAATTGAATGAATTCTCCACTATTATTGTAAAACACTTAGTCCTTTCGGATTGAATGTTTCACAACAAATTTTAACAATTCAATTGGCCAGATCTAAAAGTAAATGAAGTTCAAAGTGAAAAATCATCACAATTTCTTAACATTTTTATGGAACATCTAATCTACATCAACACTTCACTGCATCTCATTACAAGAAGAAAGACAAAGAAATCTACACAGAATTCATGAGGAAGATAAAACAATATATGGATTATATATATAAAAGCAAAGTCATACAAACCACAAAAGTAAATACAACTTATCCCAATTTCTTCTCCAAGTAAATCCCTTGGAGTTCCTTTAAATCATTTTCTCTCTTCACTATAACACTCAATTCTCTATTTAGAATAGTAAGGAAGAAGAAATCTCTTACTTTCCTCCTCCTACACTCTTTAGAGAAGAATTCCTCACAAAACAAGACTTCTACCACTTAAACACACTAACAACACACTCTCCACAAACCATACACACTTTCCTCACACCAAAAAACTTATCTCCCTCTCCTCTCTCTCTCTCTCTCTCTCTCTCTCTCTTTTGGCGTCCAAATCTGTTTGAAATAGTTTAGAAACAAATTCCCCAAGATTTTTCTCAAGCAACCCTTCAAAAATTTTTCAAATGCATTAAATTAACTTAAACTGGCATAGGGCGCTGGCGACATTGGGCCAACATTTAAATTCTGAACTCTCTGTATTTGGACACCGACGGCGGCCGTAGGCTAATTTCTTCATTTTGCTTCTTTTTCCTCCAAATTTATTCATTTTCACTTCCTTTTGCTCCAATCACCTAAAATCATAATACCTGCAGCAAAACATGAATAATACATTCCTTTAAAGTGCAATATCACCAAAAATGAGTACAAATTATATAGCAAAAATCTAACATATTTTTGGTGCATCAAGAGGCATTTCATTTCTTCTAGAAATATTACTTACTCTCTGACATCGATCACATGATTTAATATATCTATAAACATCTCTAAAAAGAGTAGGCCAATAAAATCCAGATTGCAAAATCTTATATGCAGTTTTATCAGTTCCAAAATGTCCTCCAAATTCTGAATTATGACAACTCTAAATTATCGGTTCAATCTCTTCGTATAGTACACATCTTCTAATAATAAGATCTTTAAATTATTTATATAGGTATGGTTCATCCCAAAAATAAAATTTAGCATCATATATAAATTTCTTGTGTTGTTGAAAAGTTAAATCAGGTGGCAAAATATCACTCACATGATAATTCACAATATCAGCACACTAAGGTAAATTACTTTCCTTAACGTTATAAAGTTGCTCATTAGGGAAAGTCTATGTAATTTCCTTCTCAAATTCAGATACTTTATATTGTTTCAGTCTAAACAAATGATCAGCTATTTGATTATCAGTTCCTTTTCTATCAACTATCACAAAATCAAATTCTTGCATTAAAGTATCCATCTGCTTAATCTTGGTTTAGCATCCTTTTTTGCATTAAATATTTGATAGTTGAATGGTCCGTATGCATTATACATTTAGTTCCAATCAAATACGATCAAAATTTTTCAAAAGCATACAAATAGCTAATAATTCTCTTTCTCGTAGTGGTATAATTAATTTGAGCTTCCTTAAGAGTTTTACTAGCATAATAAATAACCTTAAAAATTTAATCATACCTTTGCCCTAGAGCAACTCTAATCGCATAATCAATGGCATCACACATAAGTTTAAATGGTTTCTCCCAATCAGTTGAAACAATTATAGGGGTAGTGATTAATTTTTAAAAAAAATTCAAAGGTATTTAAACATTCGTCGTTAAAATCAAATTTTGTATCTTTTTCTAGAAGCTAGCATAGAAGTTTAGTAATTTTTGAAAAATCTTTAATATAACTCCTGTAAAACCCAGCATGTCCTAAGAAACTTCTTACCCCTCTCACTGTAGTAGGGGGTGGTAATTTCTCAATAATCTAAATTTTCGCAGGGTCTACTTCCATATCATGTTCAAATATTTTATGATCAAGTACAATTCCTCCTGCAACCATAAATTGGCATTTTTCTCAATTTAGAACTAAATTCGTTCTTTTACAAAGCTCCAAAAAATTTTCTAAATTGTTTAAACATATGTCAAATGAAGTTCTAAATACAAAAAAATTATCCATAAATACTTATATGCCATTATCAATCAGATTACTAAAAATAGTCATCATACATCTTTGAAATGTTGCAGGTGCATTACATAATCCAAAGGACATTCTTCAAAAAGCAAAAGTTCTATATGGGCTAGTAAAGGTAGTCTTTTCTTGATCCTTAGAAGCAATATGTTTTTGGTGATAATCAATATATCCATCAAAATAGCAACAGTTCTTATGCCCAGCTAGTCTATCCAACATTTGATCTAGGAAAGGTAGAGGAAAGTGATCTTTCCTAGTGGCATCATTTAATCTTCTATAATCAATACAAATTCGCCAACCAGTGACTTGTCTTGTTTGCATTATTTCATTTCATTCATTCACATCAACATTCACTCCTCCTTTCTTAGGGACACAATGAATTGGACTTACCCAAGCACTATCTGAAATAGGATAAACAACTCCAGCATCTAGTCATTTTAAAATTTCCTTCTTCACTACTTTCATCATTAGATTTAGTCTCCTTTGCGGATCATTCTAGGTTTATGTTGTTCATTTAACAAAAATCAGTGCATACAGATCGAAGGACTGATTCCTTTAATATCAGCTAATGTCCAACCAAAAGCTTTTTTGTATCTTTTTAATGTATCCAATAATTTTGTTCTTGATATTCATTCAAATATGAAGAACCAATGACTGATAAGGTAGAAAATTCTCCTAAAAACATATATTTCAAATGATTTGGAAGAATTTTCATTTCAAGTTCAGGAGGTTTTAATATAGATGGAATTAAACTTTTATCACTTTCTATAGTATCCAACATTTCAAATCTTTCCTAAACATTATCTAAGTCCTCATTCTTCATATTATCAAAATCATTTTCTATTTCACATTCATCCTCACTTCGCAGATCTTCATATTATATTTTCCCTTTAAACATTTCATTAAAATGATCATCTCTCAAATAATGACAAATTTCCATTCGATAGCATTCGACATCTTTTTCTATTGTGGGATATTTCATGAATTTTAAAATATTAAATCTCACCTCTTGATCTCAACTCTCACAGTTAACTCTTCTACAAGTCCTTTTGGATAAGTAATAGAATGACTAGCTAACTCAACAGTTACATAAGTAGGTGAAATTTCTCCTATTCCTAATTATTTGAAAGTTGATAAAGGCATTAGATTAATACTAGCTTCTTAATCACATAAGGCTCTTCCGAAAAATTTCTCTCCTATAGCACAAGGAATAGTGAAACTACCAGGGTCTTTAAGTTTTTCGGGAAGCTTTTTCTAAATAATTGCACTAGACTTTCCACTAAGTGCAACAATCTCATGATCTATGAACTTCCTTTTCTTTTTAAGAATTTCCTTCATAAACTTTGCATAATTGGGCATCTATTCTAAGGCTTCAACAAAGGGAAAATTTACAGTTAATTTCTCAGGGATTTTTAAAAATTTGGTAAATTGATTATCTCTATTTTGTTTTTTTAATATTTGGGGAGATGAAGGTAGTGGTTTTTCTACAGTAATTTTCATTGGTTTAAGAGGATATTCTATGTCTGGATAAATTTTATCATTATCTTTTTCAATTTTTACCTTTCCTTTCTCAGTTTTAATTTCTTTTTGCACTCTCGTTTCTAATTCTTTTCCATTTCTCAATTGTATTGCCTTAATTTGTTCTCTTTAATCTTTTAGGTTCTTCTCGACATTACTGGGAAGAGTTCCTAAATGTCTATTACTAAGCGCAGTGAAAATATGTCCTAATTGATTTTTAATGTTTTTAATTGCAACTCCTTGAGTTTGTAATTGATTGCCTTGAGTTTGTAGTTGATTACCCATATTTAAGACTAATTCTTCCATCGACAATTTCTTTTCCTTAAATTGTGTGTTACTATTAAAACCTGGAGGATAAGAAGGTTGATAGTGTGTATTTCCCTAGTTGTTTAAATTTCATATTGGACTCACTGTATTATTTCCCCATTGCGGTATAACAGTAGCATTGTTATTCGTAATCTAGTTTAAGTTTAGGTAATTTTTCCAATCGAGATTATAATAGTTTGAATAAGGATTGTTGCGTTTATTATTTATAACATTCAAGGTCTCATTGGATGCTTGAGATTATATCATCTGTCCTAATGAAATTTCCTCTAACACTGGGGGTGTTTGAGAATAGTTTATTCTGTATTAATCTATTTTCTTTGATAGGGCAGTAATTTGAGAGACTACCGTAGTTACAACGTCATAATCATGAATACTAGCTACTCTCTTAGGATTTACCCGTTCGTAGGGCCATTAAAAATTGTTAGTCGCCATCTATTCTATTAAAGAGTATGCTTCATCAAAAGGTTTAGACATTAATGATCCACCAACAGCAGCATCTATAATTGATCTAAGAGATCCTACTAATCCTTTATAAAATGTTTGAATTATTAACCAATCTGGTAAAGCATGATGTGGACATTTCCTAAGAGGATCTTTAAATCTTTCCTAAACTTCATAAATTGATTCCCCTTCAAATTGACCAAAAGATGTAATATCATTTCTAAGTTTAGCATTTTTTATGGAGGAAAATATTTTGACAGAAAGTTTTGTTAAAGTTCTCCCCAAGTTCTGATAGATCGAGATGCTAATGAATTTAATCACGCCTTAGCTTTATCCCTTAATGAAAAAGGAAAAAGGAAAAAGTCTAAGTCTGATAGCATCATTCAACACTCCGTCATATATAAATGTAGCTCACAATTCCAGAAAACTTGCAAGGTGTAAATTAGGATCTTCATTAGGTGTTTCTCTAAATTGATTATTTTGTACCATTTGGATAATAGCGAGGTTTAAGCTCAAATGAATCAAAAGCAACATCGGCATTTTGAATAGTTAAGTAAATTTGATCTCGTTGTTGGGTTAGCACAACCTTTTTAATGTCTTAGAATATTTTAATTTTCATTTCTTTGATCATTCAAATTATTTCCCATTTTGCGAGGATTTTTAATTTTTTTTGTTTTTGAATTTTTCTAATAAGTATGCTCTAATTCCGAATCGTAAGGCACTAAACTTATGGATCTAATACTACGCATATAAAATCACATTGATCACACTTAAAAGTAAGCAAGCACACAATTGTAAATTATAAAGTAAAGGTTTTCAAATATTATGAATTTGATAGTTACCGTTTTATAACTTCCCCAGCAATGACGCCAAAAACTTGACCAGTAGCTGCTAAAAGTGTTAATTCTCAAGGTATATTCAATTCAGTTTCACAGTAAGACCAATATAATAATTGAGCAGCCACTAGTATACGCAAGTATAAGTATCATTCAAGCAATACAGGGCTCTAATAGAGTCCTGGTTATCGATCCCATGAGGAAGGTTGGAACTACTCAAAATATAGTATAGTAATGAAATCCAATACTCAATTCACAATGCAAGTTCAAGAAATATTAAAGTTGCTAGTGTAACAATAACTAAAGTCTAAGTTAACTAAAATTACTTTCTAAATTTCTTTAAATAGAATTAACTAACACAAACAAAGTTTTTTATGGAAAAGGCATATTTTCCCTTACAATGATACTATGATGAGTGAATGATATAAATTAATAAAAATTTGTATTATCCAAATATGAGCATTCATATTCTTTACCCTCTTTAGAGTACCCCTCTTCAGAGTTATGTAAAGTGCATTGGCAAATCATAGGCTTAGTCCTTAAATCCATGGTTAAGATGGGAGGTGTCGGCATTTTTTTTTAGGTCGTGTGTTTTATTTTGAAAAGGGGGTCGCCTAACAGAAGCTGTCGGCGAATTTTTAATTTAATTAAAATAAATAATTTGAAAAGTAGTATTTGATTTTGAAAATAATTTAAAATTTGAAGGTTTTAAGGTATGAGATTAAACCGATCTCACATCCCAAATAGTTTATATAAACGAGCACCGCACCACAAACCGTGTATCTATCCCTAAGGATAGACACACTGCTTGATGGTGGGGCTCGATTAAATAAACTAGAAGATTTGTGACATCCGTTTGGTCTGCGAACCAATTTTATAAGCCGACAAGTTTCCCCTATTTAATATGAAAATATTAAACAGGGTTTATATTACATGGGTTCTTCGAAATTCCCTATAAGGGCAAGCCCCTATAGTTAATTACATCTTAAGTGATGGGAATCACCTAAGAAAACTCTCGATAATAATCAATAATTCTGCTCTCAAGAATTTCAAAGTTTAAGTTTTCAAGGGATTGAATTTTGGAATTTCAATAGGAAATGGATCAAATTTGGAACATTTTGTTTTGTGAATCCAAAGGAAGAAAAGTAGGAGAAATCACGGATTCGAAGTGAACTCCGAGTAATTTCCCGACTATCCTATTGTTTGGCTTGGATTTAGGAAAGTCCTAATATTTATTTAATGTTTTGATCTTGCCAATTTTAATTAATTAGGACTTATATTTATATGATAGAATCATACAAATAACTTCGAAGATGTGAGGGTTTATGTCGTATCGGACGACTACCTCGGAATCCTAAGACCGGTTAGGGCTTAATTTGCAATGCAAGTGCCTAACGAAGAGTTGAGGGTTTATGTTGCACTAGGCAAGCTACCTCGAAGTCCTATGGCTTTGTTATTTAATTCTAGAAAAGTTTTGCTGATGTAGATTCAAGTTTGCTGATGACGATGGCCGTGCTGCCCACCACGCTCCGAGCTCCTTGTTGTTGCAGAGGTTTTAGTTTTAGAAATCATAAATCAGGAGATGAGAAAAGTGTTTTGGTTTAGAGAAGTCTTAATTTCCAAGTGTTTCTTATGTTTTAATTAAAACAAATCTTAAAGTTGATTATAACGACACCGGTTAAGATCCCACGGTTCCATCCTTCCAAGCATCATTATTTTTATCGGATTCACTTAGTCCGGATGAATTTGCTAAACTCAATCGAATGAGTTCCACACTTTCATTTAGACCGTGGGAAATCCCGTTAGCAACACGTAGGTTACATCATCCGAGGTATTCCCGATCATCCAACAGGACGTTTTAATTTAGTTGCAATTGTAGTTTTGTGTTCTGTTTGTGATTAAATTTTGAGTTGTTTTATATTTTGAAATGTTGTGGCGGTGAATTTTATCTTGCAATGACTTTTAATTTAGTTTTGGTTTCGAGTTTTAGGACTATCCTAAAGGTGTGGGTTTTCATGCAACAGTTGTTTACCATGCAAGAAAAGTAAGTGCATTGCAGTTGAATAAATTACAATAATGTAAATTGCAAGAAAGTAAATTGCAATAAAATAAAAGCGTACCTGGAGGGTCTTCCCGTCATTCCAAGCTGCACTTAAAACATAATTAGAATATTTAAGCAAGTTCCTAGGTAAAGCTAAGGTAAGGGTTATGGTTTTCTACCAAATTCCTAATCCTATAGCTAGTCATTTCCTATGACGTCTAGGTTCTTTGTGTTTTTGTTTGAAGACGATTTTCTTCATCAAAGAATAATTAAATTCAATTGTTCTTATAAATGTCCTATCATATTGAGGAAGTGCTTAAGAAGAATCTTAAACATCTTTTCAATATTTCTAGGATTGTTTTAAGTCCAAATGAATTTAATTATACAAATGAATTAATCGTCCAGGAATTCAAGTTTTGTTGTTATCTTGCTCGATGAACTAGGACATTTGAATATCCTATGAGGGAAGTAACATTTCATTTAATGTTCTATTTAGGAGTTATAATAACCAAAGCTTTCAAGGTAAATTAGTATTCAAATGATTTGTGATTTAGTTTAATTTCCATTAATGGGTTTAAATTTGGAATAGTGTTCAAGTTATTTTAGATTTATTTTGAATTCTTTATGTCTTCTGTGATGTTATATTTAATTCAACTTAATTTAATTTAATTTAATTTAATTGAGTTTTAATTTAATTTAATTCAATTTAATTTAATTTAATTTGATTTGATGTTTAATCAATTTGATTTGATTTAACTTTAATTTGATTTAATTTAATTTAATTTAATTTAATTATTTAATTTAATTTAATTTGATTTAATTTAATTTAATTTAATTTAATTATTTAATTTAATTTAATTTGATTTAATTTAATTTAATTTAATTTGTTTAATTTAATTTAATTTGTTTAATTTAATTTAATTTAATTTAATTTAATTTAATTTAATTTAATTTAATTTGTTTATTTAATTTAATTTAATTTAATCTTTAGTTTAATTTAATTTAATTTAATTTAATTTTAATTTAATTTAATTTAATTTTTAATTTTAATTGAAATTTTAAAAGAGTTTAATTTGATTAAGTCTTCTAATGTTTTGAATTTGAGTTATCATTTTAATTAAGAGTTGAGTATTAATGAGATAATTAATTTAGGGATTTTTAAATTAAAGAATAAATTTCTTCCTAATAATATCCCTATTTTAATAATTCCAATTTTGTTATTCTTCCAAATTTAATCCATTATTTAATTAAAGTTTAATCATTTTAAAATTGTTTAATGGGTTTCTACCCTTTAATTATTTAAATTTCAATCATCCAAATCAGATTAGGATCAAATATTTTACTTGTTAATTTTTTATTAAACCTAAAGTTTTAATTAAGGATTAAAAATTTTAATTACCATTTTACCCTTTAAGCTTAATAATTTCATAACTCACTAAATTGAACTCAAATGAACTTAAAATTTTTATGTGACTTCACTCATGTGTCCATAAAGACATGAGAGGAGAAAATGTGATTTTTCTGTATTTAATTTATTTATATAATTATTTTTGGTAGAAAATAGAGATTTTCAAGGAAAATTTGATAACATGACCAAGGGAAAGTTTCTGTCCTTAAGAAAATTAGGGGACATTCCTAATGACCAGAGGACCACTTGGACTAATTTTGGTGATTTTTTGAATTATATTATTTTTATTATAATTATTTTAAGTTTTGGAGTGTTAATTAATTTAAAAATAAAATAAATGTTGAAAAATGAATTTTATATTTTTCAAAATTCTCTCTGATATCAAGGAAACCAGAGAAGCAAATTTTGCAATTTTTTGATTTTTCTATGATTGATTATAATTATTTTAGTGAAAATGCTAGAAAATACATTTTTTTTTTAATTTTAAAATTACCTTAAAGCTTTAAAATTTAATATCTCACTAAATAGACCTAAGAAAAATGTGGGATTTGTTCCTATGTGATTAAAGTTCAAAATGTGACATTTTGGTGAATTTTATTATTTTTGTGATTTTTATTATTTTTTAATTATTAAAAATATTAAAATATTATTAAAAATCAACTTTTTTAGAAAATTAAAATTTTAATTTTCTTAGGTTCCCCTGATATCAGAGAGGCTCCAAAACCAATTTGGTGAATTTTTGAAAGGTATTTTAAAAGTTATGAATTTTTAAAGTTTAAAATGGCTAAGTGGCTTAATCAACCCAATTAGTGGGGCTAACCAAGTCCAATTGACCTCAAATTTTTATGGTGGATTCCTCTGATCCTAAAGGTCAGTGGAGAATTGATTTCAAGTCAATTTGATGCATGGTTAACTCTAATTAATTAAAGACCTATTTTGAGTGTTTAAGCCGATTAGGGTTGTTTTAAATGAACTAAGTCAAAACCTATTTTTCCTTAGGGTACTCCGGTCATAAGCAACATCACCAAATTTTCCTAGAATTTATTTCACAACATGCTATTTATTGGAATTAAAATACCCAAAACAGTGACATGAACTTGAAAAATCAATAACTCTTCATAGGGATGGCCTCGACTTTGGAAAATTCGGGGAATGTTCCCAAATTCGGAGGCTTCAAAAGCCCTATGGTCTCATGCCATGGTGAATTGTATGCATGCATGGAGAATTAAAATAATGCAGAGAGTAAATAAATTATAAAAAATAAAATACTTGATGAAATTAAATGATTTCTTTTCCACATTATTCTCCTCTCGTTCACCGAGCAAGAGGGTATTTTTATTTTATTTTTATGATTTTCCTACACAGAGATATGAATTTTTGAAGTTTAGGGAATTAAATAAATAAGAAAATACCCTAATTTTCTATTTATCCACGCGGCGCCGCCGCATCCTCGGCAGCCTACGAAAGGCCACGCGACGCGCTCCCATTCGACGCCGCCACTCGAGTCGACGGCCGGGCCCCGCGGTTCTCGCACCGTTTCCCGGTCCGACGCCATCTGAGCCGTTCGTCCGCGCGTGTATTGAATGGACGGCATCCGTTCATCGTCCCCAAGTGTTCTCACCCGAGAGCCGTCCACACTAAATCCCTAAGATCTCACTCGATTCTCAATGGATTTTTATGTTCTTATACTCTATGGATTCATCTTGAAGAGACGAACACATCTATACGGTTAACATGCATTGAAACTAAGGCATTTGAAATAGAGATTCTCCAGAAGCTCGGGATGAAGAATTAGCTCATACCTTGGCTCGGAGAAGTGTGGCTTCAATCTGAGAGTTGTTGCACCTTCGATTGGATCCCAGCAAGCTCCAGATGAAGTCTCCGGTCCGGTGAATTGTCCGGATATGATTTCGACCAAGCCCGATCACAAAGCTTGGAGGTCGGAGCAACTGGGTGGCTCCGGAGATGGGGCTTTTGCTTGGTGGACACCTTCCTCGGTCCGGTGAAGGTGTAGAGCCAATCAATTTGAGAATTGGCTCACTGTGGAGAAGTGTCCTGGTTTTGGGTGGAATTTCAACTACGAAATCGAGCTTACGGAGGAGAAATGGCAGGGGGATTTCACTGGGGATTAAGTGCTCTAAGAGTGGAGAAGGGTCTGGAACAATTTTGGCAGAGTTTTGGCAAGGTTTGTGCTTAGCTCCTCTCATGGCCGAGAGGGGTGGAGTTTAAATAGGAGAGGGTGAAAGGCCTCCTGGGGGAGTTAGGGCTTGGGATCAGCTGCTCGAGTGAGGAGAAGATCGACCATGGTGACCACTGGCATAGGGCGGCTCGGCAAGTGAGAATTTCAATGTTGGCTCACATGCGAGCTCTCGGCCATGGTGTTTTCCGGCGGCCTGGTGGCCGGCCGGCCGAGCAATGGTCACCATCTTGGTCGGGTGGGTCGGTGGCCGGGGTTTAGTGTAGGCAATTGGCAAATGCCATGTGTAAAGGCTTTGATTCAAAGTGGAATGGGGGCATGGCTAAATTTGAACCTAAATGGGTCAACCCACCCATTTGGGCTAGGTGCACCACCCAAGGCCTGGTTTTGGCTGAGGGAAAAGTGATTTGGCTCAGCATAATCGGTAGGGTCAAGTCACCATCCAAGCACAATTAGGCTTAAGCATGGTTTAGTGGAATCATGGAAGTGGTTAATCACCTTTAGGAATTAAGGAAAGAGCCTCCTCCTTTTGCCCAAAATGGCATGGTGACATGTAAAGAGGCTCTCATGGCTTGCATATGGCTTGTGCATGGCTCCATGGCTCCATTTGGCTTGGGAAAAGGTTTGGTCAATTTCATAAAAAAAGGATTTTAAGGATTTTGGATAATTTGGTGGAAATTTGGATGAAGCTTCATTTAGAATTATTTGATGATTGGTTTAGGACTTAGGGATGATTTTAATTGAAAATATGATGAGGGGAAATGTCATGTGGGCTTTAGGATGATTTGGGCTTTTGAATTTTGAAGGAAATGGGCTTTTAGGAGGGTTTAAGGAAGTGGGCTTTTAAGTTTATGAATGTGTTCATGGATGAGAATTTTTGTAAAAGGTTGGGCCAAATAATTGTTGGTTGTAGCTCATGGATGTGTCATGAGTGACTTGAGGCAAATTGGGGGTGATTTGGATTTGAATTGGGTTGAATTTGGGTTAGGTTTGAGTTAAATTGGGGGTTTTGACAAAAGTAGGGTGAATTGACAAAATTGGCCCATGGTGTAGTTGGACAAAATGAAATTGGGAATATTTGGGATTCTCTGGAATTTTCTGGGAATTTTCTGAATTTTTTGATTTTTGGGTCAAGAAGGGTATTTTGGGTATTTGGAGGGTCTTGGAATTTTTGGTATTTTTGGGTATGGATGATCAATTTAAGTGATGTGGAAATGTTTGGGATTGATTTTGGAGAATTTTGGGTAATTTGGAAATTTTTGAGAAATTTGGGTAATTTCAAGAGTTTTGGGTAGAGCTAAGCGGGTGTAGGGTCCCGGGGGTCAAAAATTGAAAATTTGGGAAATTGAAGATTGGGTGAATTTGAGTGGAATGAAATCATTTTGGTTGAGCCATGAAGCCATTTCAAGCCCACATGAGCCATGAAGGGACTCATTTGAGGCATTTACTATGTTGTTCCTAACCCTCTTAGCCAAGGGCTTAGGGGTTAAGGACCATCCATGTGAATCACCTACATGAGTCAGGAGGTCAAGCTAGGTATGGGTGTGGTTTTAGGAAGTGTGTGGAAATGTAGTGTGTAGGTGTAGTGTAAGCCAGCCCCTTCACCAGACCAGGCCACCCGTGGGCGGTCCCAAGGCCAAAGAGTCCTATAGGAACTCATCCTTTAAACTTCCACATTTGATTTCAACCCTCTAGGTGATTAGGGGTCTACAATCAAGTTTGTAGAGTTTGCAGGGAGTTAAGAAGTGGTTTGAATTTCTAAAAGGTGGGTCCCAATTCTAGTCCTCTAAGATAGTCAAAGGAAAAGCCTAAGGCTAGATCCTAAGCACTAAAAAGAAGAAGAGAAGACCTCATCAAAAATGAGGTCAACAGGAGGATAGTGGCTCTCGCTTCAAAACTTACACTTCCCTTCACCTGAAGGCTAACCCTAGCTTTAGTTACCAAACTCTAGGATCAAATTAGGGATTTCAGCCTGTAACCCTAAAATCTCCAATTAGACGCCCATCAAACCACATTTCCCTACTTATTTGAACTCAACCCCATTAACTATGCAACTCATTCATAGACATTGAATGAATTCTCCACTTTTGTTGTAGAACACATAGTCCTCTCGGATTGAATGTTTCACAACAAGTTTTAACAATTCAATTGGCCAGATCAAAAAATAAATGAAGTACAAAGTGAAAAACCATCACAATTTCTTAACATTTAAATGACACATCAAATCTACATCACCACTTTATCACATCTCATTGCAAGGAGAAAGACAAAGTAAACTACTCAGAATTCATGAGGAAGATATAACAAAACATGGATTTTATATATAAAAGCAAAGTCATACAAACCACAAAAATTAAATACAACTTATCTCAATTTCTTCCCCAAGCAAATCCCTTGAAGTTCCTTTGAATCATTTTCTCTCTTCACAACAATGCTTAATTCCCTCTTTAGAATAGTAAGGAAGAAGCAAACTCTCACTTTCCTCCTTCTCCTACACTCTTTAGAAATGAATAAATAAGACTTCCACACACTTTAACACACTTACACACTCACTCTCCAAAACCCTAACACACTTTACTCACACCAAAATGACTCTTCTTCCTCTCTTCTCTCTTTTCTTGGCATCCAAATCTGTTTGAAATAGTTTATAAATGAATTCCCGTTGAGTTTCCTCAAGCAAACCTTCAAAAATCATCCAAGTGCATTGAATTTGGTCTTCCCCGACTTTGGGCGCTATCAGCGCTCGGCTCTGGGTAGGGTACCAGCAGGTTGATTTTTCCCTTTTTGCCCGTTTTTGCTCCAAATTTGTTCCTTTTTTGCTTCCTTTTGCTCCAAACACCTAAAATCATCATACTTGCATCAAAACATGAAACATACCTTCCTTTAAAGTATAATATCATAAAAAATAAGTATAATTTAAATATATAAAAACTAACATATTTTTGGTGCATCAGAATTCCAAATCTGTAGACAATATGAGTCTTGAAGAAATGGAGAACTTATTCTGCCTTAACTTCTCTGAGCGGTATTGCTTCTGCCAATTTGGAGAAGTAATCAGTGGCTGCTAGAATGAATCGATGACCTTTAGATGATGGAGGGTCTAGGGCCCACTATGTCTATGCCCCAACATTCAAATGACCTAGATGTAAATTAGTTGGATGTAATACATTTAGCGGTTGATGTAGACCACTCCATGATTTGACATTGATGACATTTCTTCATGATTTCAACACAATCGGTCATCATTGTCGGCCAGTAATATCCCATTCTTTTTATTTTCATCTTCATTTGGGTCCAGATTGGTGTGCACCACATAGACGTGAATGAACTTCTTTAACAATCTCTTAAGCTTCAAATTGGTTTAGACATCTTAACCACATTTAGTTAAATGATCTTTTGTTAAGAATATCTTTCACTAGAGCATACAACAATTCCCTTTGTCTGATTTGAGTTGTGATAGATTTGTTTTCGGGTAACCTTCTAAATATTGAATAATTGGTTGTCGCTAAGCATCCTTTTCTTCTTCAATTTTTGACATTGTTGTGTCTTCACTAATTTTGTGCAGATTGTCCATGTCAATTTGGGAAAGAAGTTTTCATCCTTTTATAGAAATTAGAATGTCGTCTTCTTCCGGACAAGAAAATTTTTTTGCAAGCTTTGTCGAGGCATCTGCTAAAAAATTGTCTCGTCTCGGGATTAAGAAGAAAGCTACATCAGGAATTTGCTGAAGCAGTTTTAGAGTGTAATGGGCGTATTATTTCATTTGAGGTTTCAAAGTCTTGTATTTTCTAGCAAGTTGATTAATAATCAACTGAGAGTCTCCATAGATGTCAATATTTTTTATTACATTAGTATTATCAATTCTAGATTGGTTATGAGCGCTTCATATTCAGCTTCATTATTCATGCATGGCCCGACCAAATGATAAGAAAACAACATTATTTCTTTGTCTTGGGTAACGAAAATTAATCTTACCCCAGCTTTGCCAGGTATGATTGTTTGCTTATCTTTATCTTTTCGAGCAGATGATGCTCCATCAAAGTACAATTTCTATTGTTGTATGTTTGAATTTTGTATTTCTGGTATTTGTTCATCAAGTAAATGATCATTAAGAGGTGATCCAATTGGAATTGGATGTGTTGCTAAGAAATCTACTAAGATTTTTCCTTTAATAGCACGTAGTGGGACAAATGTTATGTCAAATTGGAGTAGTATCATTGCCCACCTTGATAATCTTCCAGAAAGTGTTGGTCGTGTCACTAAGTATTGTAATGGATTAACATTCAAAATAAGAGTTACTTTATGAGAAAGCATATAATGTCTTAGCTTTTGAACTGCGAAGATCAAACCTAAATAATGCTCTTCAATTGCTGGATATTTTACTTTAGTTGGAACCAAGCAGGGGCTTATATAATATAATGCATCTTCTTTTCCCTCATTATTTGCTTGGGCTAGTAATGCTCCAAGGGAATTACCTAATGCCGCGGTGTAAAGGATTAGAGGTCTTCCGAACATGGGGGTTGCTAAGATAGAAGGTGATGTTAGGTATTGTTTGATATTTTCAAAGGAGTGTTGGCATTTTTCATCCCATACAAATTTGGTATCTTTTCTGGTTAAGGAAGTGAGAGGCTAACACCTACCTGAAAAATTGGAGATAAAACATAGTATATATGCTAGTTTTCCTAGAAAGGATCACAATTGAGTTAGGTTTTTAGGAGGAGGCTGTCGGCATATTTTTAGGTTGTGTGTTTTGAAAAGGGGGTCGCCTACAGAAATTATCGGCGAATTTTAGATTTTAGTTTTAATTTAAATATATATATATGATTTAGAAAGTAGTATTAAATTTTGAAAATAATTTTAAGATATGAAATCAAATCGACCTCACATCTCAGATAGTTTATATAAACGAGCGCCGCTTCACAAACTGTGTATCTATCCCGAAGAATAGACACACTGTTTGGTGATGGGGCTTGATTAAATAAACTAGAAGATTTGTGACATCCTTTTGGTCTGCGAACCAATTTTATAAGCCGACAAGTTCCCTCGCTTAATATAAATGAATTAAGCAGGGTTTATATTACCTGGGTTCTTAAAATTCCCTATAAGGGCAAGCCCCTATAGTTAATTACATCTTATGTGACAGGAATCATCTAAGAAAACTCTCAATAATAATCAGTAGTTCTGCTCTCAAGAATCTCAAAGTTTAAGTTTTCAAGGGATTGAATTTTAGAATTTCAATAGGGAATGGATCAAATTTGGAACATTTTGTTTTGGGAATTCAAAGGAATAAAAGTAGGAGAAATTACAGATTCGAAGCGAACTTCGGTAATTTCCCGACTATTCTATTGTTTGGCTTGGATTTAGGAAAGTCCTAATGTTTATCTGATATTTCAATCTTGTCAATTTTAATTAATTTGAACTTATATTTGTATGATAAAATCATACAAATAGCCTGGAAGATGTGAGGGTTTATGTCGTATCGGACGACTACCTCGGAATCCTAAGACCGGTTAGGGCTTAATTTGCAATGCAAATGCCTAACAAAAGGTTGAGGATTTATGTTGCACTAGGCAAACTACCTCGAAGTCCTATGGCTTAGTTATTTAATTCTTAAGAAAGTTTTGCTGATGTAGATTTCAGTTTTGCTGACGACGATGGCCGTGCTGCCCACCATGCTTCGAACTCGTTGTTATTGCAGACGTTTAGTTTTAGAAGTCATAAATCAGGAGATGAGAAAAGTGTTTTGGTTTAGAGAAATTCTTAATTTCCAAGTGTTTTTTTTATGTTTTAATTAAAACAAATCTTAAAGTTGATTATAACAACACCGGTTAAGATCCCACGGTTCCATCCTTCCGGCATCGTTATTTTTATCGGATTCACTTAGTCCAGATGAATTTGCTAAACTCAACTAAATGAGTTCCACACTTTCATTTAAACCGTGGGAAATCCCGTTAGCAACACGTAGGTTACATCATCCGAGGTATTCCCGATCATCCAACAAGACGTTTTAATTTAGTTGTAATTGTAGTTTCGTGTTCTGTTTGTGATTAAATTTTGAGTTGTTTTATATTTTGAAATGTTGTGGCGGTGAATTTTATCTTGTAATGACTTTTAATTTAGTTTTGGTTTCAGTTTTAGGGACTATCCTAAAAGTGTGGGTTTTCATGCAAGAGTTATTTATCATGCAAGAAAAGTAAGTGCGATGCGATTAAGTAAATTGCAATAAAGTAAATTGCAACAAAATAAAAGCGTACTCGGAGGGTCTTCCCGTCATCCCAAGCTGCACTCAAACACAATTTAGAATATTTAAGCATTTAGAACAAGTTCCTAGGTAAAACTAAGGGGAGGGTTATGGTTTTCTACCAAGTTCCTAATCCTATAGCTAGTCATCTCCTATGACGTCTAGGTTCTTGTGTTTTGGCTTAAGGACGATTTTCTTCATCAAAGAACAATTAAGTTCAGTTATTCTCATAAACATCCTATCATATTGAGAAAGTGTTTAAGAAGAATCTTAAACATCTTTTCAATATTTCTAGGATTAGTTTTTAAGTCCAAGAGAATTTAATCATACAAATGAATTAATTCCGGGAATTCAAGTTTTGTTGTTATCTTACTCAGTGAACTAGGACATTTGAATATTCTATGAGGGAAGTAACATTTCATTTAACGTTCTTTTTACGAGTTATGACAACAAAAGCTTTCGAGGGCAAATTGATGTTCAAATGGTTTGTGATTTAATTTAATTTCAGTTAACGAGTTTAAATTTGGAATAGTGTTCAAGTTGCTTTATATTTATTTTTGAATTTCTTTATGTCTTAGGTGATGTTATTTTAATTCAATTTAATTTAACTTTAATTTAATTTAATTTGGTTTAGTTTTAATTTTAATTTAATTTAATTTGATTTTAATTTTAACTTGATTCTATTATTTAATTTAATTTAATTCAATTTGATTTGATATGATTTAATTTAATTTAATTTAATTTGATTTAATTTAATTTAATTTTATTTTTTAATTTTAATTTAATTTAATTTAATTTAATTTAATTTAATTTGATTTAATTTAATATGTTTTAATTTTATTTTATTTTATTTAATTTAATTTAAAATTTAATTTAATTTAATTTAAAATTTAATTTAATTTTATTTTTAATTTTAATTTAATATTTTATCTTTTATGTTTTAAAGATGATTTAATTGTAATTGTTAAAGTATTAATTTAATTGAAATTTTAAAAGGGTTTAATTTAAATAATTTAACTTTAATTTAATTTAATGATTAAGTCTTTTAGCATTTTAAATCTTAAATTTGAATTATCATTTTAATTAGGAATTAAATATTATTGAGATGATTAATTTAGGGATTCTTAAATTAAAGAACAAATCTCTTCCTAATAATATCCCTATTTTAATAATTCCAATTTTATTATTTTTCCAAATTTAATCAATTATTTAATTAAGGTTTATTTCAATTATTTTAAAATTGTTTAATAGGCTTCTACCCTTATTATTCAAATTTCAATCATCCAAGTCAGATTAGGATCAAATACTTTACTCTTTAATTTTATTAAGCATAAAGTTTTAATTAAAGGTTAAAATTTTAAATACCATTTTGCCCTTCAAACTTAATAATTTTATAACTCACTAAATTGAGCTTAAATGAACTTGAAATTTTTATGTGACTTCACTCATATGTCAATAAAGGCATGAGAAAAGAAAATGTGATTTTTTTGTATTTAATTTATTTATGTAATGTTTTTTAGTGGAAAATAGGGATTTCCAAGGAAAATTTAATATTTTGACCAAGAGAAAGTTTCTGACCTTAAGAAAATTATGGGACATTCCTAATGACCAGAGGATCACTTGGACCAATTTTGGTGATTTTTTGAATTATATTCTTTTTATTATAATTATTTTAAGTTTTGGAGTATTAATTAATTTAAAAATAAAATAAAAGTTGAAAAATGAATTTTATATTTTTCAAAAATCTCTCTGATATCAAGAAAATCAGAGAATCAATTTTTGTAATTTTCTGATTTTTCTTTGACTTATTAGAATTATTTTAATGGAAATGCTAGAAAATACATTTTTTTAATTTTAAAATTACCCTAGGGCTTTAAAATTTAATATCTCATGATATAGACTTAAGAAAAATATGGGGTTTGTTCCTAAGTGATTAAAATTAAAAAATGTGACATTTTGGTGAATTTCATTATTTTTGTGATTATTATTATTTTTTAATTATTAAAAATACTAAAATAATGCAAAAAATCAACTTTTTTAGAAAATTGCAATTTTATTTTTCTTAAATTCCCCTGATATCAGAGAGGCTCCAAAACCAATTTAGTGAATTTTTAAAAAGTATTTTGAAAGTTATGAATTTTTAAAGTTTAAATTGGATAAATGGCTTAATCAACCCATTTAGTAGGGCTAACCAAGTCCAATTGACTTCAATTTTTATGGTGGGTTCCTCCGATCCTAAAGATCGGTGGAGAATTTATTTCAAGTCAATTTGATGTATGATTAGCTCTAATTAATTAAGGACCTATTTTAGGTGTTTAAGCCAGATTAGGGTTATTCAAGTGGATTAATTCAAAACTTATTTTTCCTAGGTTCCTCCGAGTCATAATAAACATCACCAAATTTTCCTAGAATTTATTTCATAACATGCTAATTATTGGAATTAAAATACTCAAAACAGCAACATGAATTTGAAAAATCAATAACTTCTCATAGGGAAGGCCTCCGACTTTGGAAAATTCAGGGAATGTTCCCAAATTCAGAGGCTTCAAAAGCCCTATAGTCTCATGCCATGGTGAATTGTATACATGCATGGAGAATTGAAAATGTGCAGAGAGTAAATAAATTATTAAAAATAAAATACTTGATGAGATTAAATGATTTCTTTTCCATATTATTCTCCTTTGTTCACTGAGCAAGAGGGTATTTTTATTTTTCTACACAAAGTTATGCATTTTTGAAGTTTAGGGAATTAAATAAATAGAAAAATAACTTATTTTTCTACTTATCCACGCGGCGCTGACTCAACCTCGGCGTCTCCGAAAGGCCACGCGGCGTGTTCTGATTCGGCGCCTCCATCCGACTCAGCGCTCCAAGGGCCCGCTGTATCGTTCCGCCTCCCCATCCGGCGCGATCCTGGCCGTCCGTTCGCGCGTGTATTAAATGAACGTCATCCGTTCATCGTCCCCAAGCCTCCTAGCCCGAGAACCGTCCACACTAAATCCTTAATATTTCACTCAATACTTAATGGATTTTCATGTTCTTGTGCTCTATGGATTCGTCTTGAAGAGACGAATACATCTATATGGTGATCATGCATTGAAATTAAGGCATTTGAAATGGAGAATCTCCGAAGCTCGGGATAAAGAGTTAGCTCATACCTTTGCTCGGAGAAGTGTGGCTTCGATCCGAGGGTTGTGTCACCTTCGATTACGTCCCGACGAAGCTCCGGATGAAGTCTCCGGTCCAGTGAATTGTGCTAGGTAGGATTTCGACCACGGTTGATTACAAAGCTTGGAGTGCGGAACGGATGGGTGGCTCGGAGAGGGGCTTTTGCTTGGTGGACTTCTTCCCTTGGTATGGGGAAGGTGTAGGATCGATCAATTTGGGGATTGGTCCACTGCGAAGAAGTGCCTACGGTTTTGTCTTTGAAGTTTGAACTCAAAATTGAGCTCGGCTAGAGGAATTGGCTGGAATCCAGTGGGAATCAAGTGCTCTATGTGTAGAGAGTGGTGCGGAATGATTTTGGCAGAGTTTCCCTAAGGTTGGTTCAGTACCTCTCACATGCCGAGAGAGGGGGTGTTTAAATAGGAGAGGGTGGAGGCTCTTCCAGGGGAGCTTAAGGCTTGGGATCAGCTGCTTAGGTCAAGGGAAGAACAGCCATGGTGGCCATTGGGCATGGGGCAGCTAAGCAAGGTGGAATTTCAATGTTGGCGAACATGTGAGCTCTCGGGTGTGGTGTTTTCCGGCGGCCCAGGTGGCTGGCCGGCAGGCAGGGGTCACCATCTTGACCAGGGAGGTCAGGGCTTGGCAATGGTGAAGTCAATTGGGCTTGGACATGTGTAAAGTGCTTGGATTAAAATGGTATGGGGGAGAGGCCACTTTGGCTTGATTTGGGTCAACCCATCCTTTTGGGCTAGGTGCACCACCCAAGGCACTGGTTTTGGGCTGAAAAGAGTCACTTGGGTCAGCTGCCATGGAGTGGTGAAGTCTCCATCCATGGTGAGGTGGCTAAGCATGGTTTAGTGTGTGGCATGCTTATGGTTAAAAGGCTTAATGAAGGATTAGGAAAGGGGCCCTCCTTTTGCCATTAATGGCTTGGTCACATGTCAAACCTTCCATGGCTTCATGTGGCTTGTCCATGGCTTGCATGTGGCTTCATTTGGCTCATCCTTGACTTAGGAAAAGTGGATCCATTTATATGAAAAAGGAATTTGGAGATTTTGGCAATTTAGTGAAAAATTTAGATGGTGCTTGATTTAGGTTGATTTGATGATTGATTTGGGACTTAGGAATTGATCTCAATTAAAGGGATGATGAGAAGGAATTGTCATGTGGGCTTTGGGCTTTTGGATTTCACTTTGGATGGGCTTTCAAGATGGTTTAGAGAGTGGGCTTTTAGATTTCAAAACAAATTTTAGGATGAGAATTTCGCAAAGGATTGGATCCAATAAGTGTTGAATTTAATTTAAGAATGTTTCATGAATGATTTGGAATAAATTTGAAGTGGTTTGGGCTTGAATTGGGTTGGATTTGGACCTCTTTGGTAAATGGGCCAATGTAGGTCAAATTGGGCTAACTTGGGCCAATGTTGGGCTAGGGTTAAAATTGATGTAAAATAAATGTTTTGAAATGTTTATAGAAGTGTTTCAAAGAGGTTTTGACTTTGGTTGGGTTTTGATTTTGGGGTTTGGGCTTATTTGGGTTAGGTTTGGGTTTAGGTCAAAATTGGGCTTTTTGGCTTTGCGTTGAATTTGAGTGGGGTTTGGGTCCAAATTTTGGGTAAATCATGTTATCGTTTTGTTTGTGTGGATGTTAAGGAAGGTTTAGAAAAGGTTTGGGGTTAATTGGAGTTGAATTGGGTTAGTTTGGGTTAGGTTTGGGTCATGGGTCCAAATTGGGCTTTAAGGCCAAAAGTGAAATTGGATTCAAATGTCAATCAAATTGGACTTGAATCTGGTCTAGATTAGTGTTGGGAATGTTAAATTGAAGTTTAGAATTGAATTGGACCAGAATTTGGGTCAATTGGGTAGGTTTGGCTTGACATTTGGTTCACTTAGGGTTAAAATGGGTCAAATTGGGGGTTTTGATAAAAGTGGGGTAAATGGACAAAATTGACCCATGGTGTAGTTGAACAAAATAAAATTGGGAATATTTGGGATTTTCTGGAATTTTCTGGGAATTTTCTAAATTTTTAGATTTTTGGGTCAAGAGGGGTATTTTGGGTATTTGGAGGGTATTGGGAGGTATTTTTGGAATTTTTGGTATTTTTGGCTATGGGTGATCAACTTGATTGGTGAGGAAATGTTCAAGGTTAATTTTGGGGAGTTTTGGATGATTTGGAAATTTTGGAGGATTTGGGTAATTTCAAGGGTTTTGGGTAGGCTAGGCGGGTGTAGGGTCCCTGGGGTCAAAAATTGAAAATTTAGAAAATTGAAGATTGGTAAATGTAAGTGGAATGAAATCATTTTGGTTGAGCCATGAAACCATATCAAGCCCACATGAGCCATGAAGGGACTCATTTGAGGCATCCACTATGTTGTTCCTAACCCTCTTGCGAGGGCTTAGAGGTTAAAGACCATCCATGTGAATCACCTTCATGAGTCAGGAGGTCGAGTTGGGTATAGGTGTGGTTTTAGGAGGTGTGTGTAGTGTATAAGTGTAGTGTGTGTGCAAGTCAGCCCTCACCAGACCAGGCCACCGCGGGCAGTCCTAAGGCCAAAGAGTCCTATAGGAACTTATCCTTTAAACTTCCACATTTGATTTCGACCCTCAGGTGATTAGAGGTCTACGATCAAGTTTGTGGAGTTTGCGGGGAGTTAAGAAGTGGTTTGAATTTCAAGGTGGTGGGTCCCGATTCTAATCCTCTAAGACGAGTCGAAAGGAAAAGCCTATGGCTAGATCCTAAGTACTAGAAAGAAGAGGAGAAGACCTCATCAGAAATGAGGTCAACAGAGGCATATTTAGAATAGCTTCAATTTTGAGAGGGTCAAATTTCATTCCACGATGTCAAACAACAAATCCTAAAAATTTTCCTAAAGTAACACCAAAAGCGCACTTTAATGGATTCATTTTAAGATTATTTCAATGTAATCGTTCGAAGATGATTCTCAAATCATACATTTGATCTTCCTTTTGTTTACTGTTGACAACCAAATTATCTACATAACATTCGACTTGATTGTGTATGAGTTTGTTGAAAATCTGAGTCATGGCTCTTTGGTAGGTTGCACCAGTATTTTTCAATCCAAATGGTATAACTTTGTAATAGTATATCCTATGGGTGTCCTGAAGGTTGTATTTGATTCATCTTCTGGAAACATCCTTATTGATTATATCCTGATGATCCATCCATAAAGGAAAATATTCCATGTTTTTATGCTAGGTCAATCATGAATTCTAGGATTCTTAAATGAAATTCATCCTTTGAACAGGCTTTGTTTAGATCTCTGAAGTCCACACAGACCCTGATCTGGCCATTTTTCTTTTTAACTGGCACTACATCGGCCAGTCATGTCGGATAATTTTCTTCTCGTATAAAACCAACCTCAATCAATTTCTTAACTTTGGCAATGACTTATTGTTCTATTTCCAAATGCATCCTTCTCGGAGCTTGTTTAGCAAGGATTGCAATTTGATTTATCCTAAGTTTGTAAACTGCAGCTTCTGGAGCTAGTCCAGACATTTCTTTATAAGTCCAGGCAAAGCAGTCTTTGTATTCCTTTAACAGTTGAATTATTTCTTTGGCTTCCATATTGTCAAGGAATGCACTAATGAAAGTTGGTTTTGGATTTCCATTAGTCCCAAAATTTATTTCTTTTAAATCATCAACTGTCGATTTGATTTCTTCTTCTAATTATGGCAATTTGGAGATCAGATGTTTGTTCAAAATTAAGTTCTTTAGTGATGACCAGACAACATTTCGTATCAATATAAGGGTTCTAGAGTACCAAATCCAATACTCTCTTTAGAGTTAGGATATCGTTTATTATTATCCCACATTTATTCAATAAAATACAGTTGTTTTAAAGACCATTGTTTGAGCATTAAATTATTTTGAATAAATTTTTGTGCCCAAGGAGAATACAACTCAAAAGGGATTTTTGTTGATTTTGCAAAATTTTCATCTTCTGATTTTACATCAGTTTCAGTACTAGGAGTAGAGCCAAGTCTGAACATAATTGGCTTTTTATCATTACCATATACCTCTTTGACCATTAAATCCTCAATCATAGAAGTAGAGATTGGAGTTAGCGTCATAGCGTGTATATAATGGTTAATTTTCTCATACATAGACTCAAATTATTTTCTTTAGCTTCTTCTTCAAGAGGTATTTTGAGCTGAGGTACTTTTTGAACCACCGATGTTGTATCTTATTTTGCATCTTCTTCAGAGTCCAGGTAAATTTTGAACTTCAATGGTTTCTTCATTTTGACAGTTAGGTCTTCTCTTCCTCGTCCTAATCCCCGGCCTTGACCTCGAGTGCAAGTTTGATGAGAATTATCACCTTTCACCTGTGTTGATGAAAAATAACTTTTTTCATCTATTTTCTTTTCTTTATCTTTTTCTTTTATATTTACCACTGTCTCTCTAGAGAATATTGTTTTCTTTATTGGAGCATAATATGCTACATCTACTTGTACTCCAATTTCATGGACTGAAAATGGTTGCAGATATCCTATGATACAACATTCTTGCCCTTTTTGTAATTATTTTATGCATTGATTCAGTGAAGAAGGAACCATTTTATGCTCACGAAGCCATGGTCTACCAAGTAGAGCATTAAAAGAGGTATTAGAGTTGATAATATGGAGCTTTGTCGTTGTCATCAAATCATCCATTTTCAGGAGCAATGTTATTGACCCTAGAGCTTGTTCTTCTTGTTGGTTAAATCCTCGTACATCATTGTATATCTTGATAGTTGAAATGTGTTAATATCCAAATATGTAAGTCCTTAAATTCATTATGTTAATCGAGGCACCTGGATCAAGAAGCACCCTTGAAAGTGTCGTGTCATTTATATTTATTGTAATGTATAGTGGGCGATTGTGTTCGTTCGTTCAAACTAACAAGTCATTGTCAAAAAAAGTAATTTTTTGTCTATTCTTCTAATGGACAAGCTTCACTATGGGTAATACTAGCAAGTTGAGCCAAGCAAATGTCTGGGTCTAAAGGGCTTTTATCAATGACTCCCTCTTTTCTTTGGAAAGTATAAGGGCATCATAAATACTCAATTTTGCTGGTAATTTTCTTAGATTAGATAATACATTATAATCCACTTTGTTGTGAGGATTGTCTTCATTTCTTTCAGATAGTTGTGGGTGTATCGGAGGAACGATCTTTTCCGATGTAACTATTTGTTTTCCTTTCTCTTGGTGAGCCATTCTAGGAGGCAAAAGTTTTCTACTTCACAAATTAATTTCAACTATTTCTTCAAGTTTAATGTCTGACTCTTTTGTCTCTGAGTTCGAGGATTCCAATTCTATGGAATTGGTGTTCCTTGTAATTGAAGTGTGATAGTGTCGTTTTCATCTTTATCGTCGTCCGAATTATCATTAATGTTATTATCGTTTTGATTGTCGTTAGACTGATCGAGATCGTGTATGATTTGAGTATTGTCTATAGGATCGAAATTGGAATGATCATTTTCAGAAGTATCATCCAAAATAGACAGAATGTAAGTAAAAATAGAAGTATTATTATTCACAGTTGTGGTAAAAAGAAAGTCATACAAAGTCAACGGCTCGAGAAATTTTCTCCCTTCATCCGAGACAACTATCCTAGTAGAAGGCAAAGGAACATGAGAACTAGAAAATACAAAAGGAAGAGTAGTCCCTATGTCTGAAAGACCTCTAACCCTTTTCAATTTTTTATTGTTCTTTTTCTTTCCTTTCTTGGAAGATTTTGTAATTTGAAAATGCATAAGGATCTCCTCAGAAGATTTACCTCGAGTAACATCATCTTTGTCTTTGTTGCCAGGATTAGGAATAAATTTATTGACCGAAATCATATTGACCGAACCTTTTTCAACTTCTTTCAGATACTCTTTCAGGATTACAATATTTTCTTCTTTAAATTTGTGCTCTAACCAGTTTTTGAAGACAAAGCATTCTTCGATTTTGTATCCAAGCATTCTGTGATAAGGGCAATAATTAGGATTGTCCTTCATGTCGACTTCTTCTGGCATTTTAGCCTCAGGTAGCTTGAATTCTAGTATTTTCAGCAGGCTACAGAATATTTTGTCAACAGCCTCTGTCTTGAATGGGTATTCCTTACTTATTCTCTCAATCATCATTCTTTTGTCTGTCGGTACCAGTATTGGTTGTTGAAATTGTAATTGAGAAGATGTCTGTTGTGGCAGTTGAATTTATCGCTGCTTTTTTGTTCAAGTTGAACTTGCATCACTTGTTTACCTTTTTCTGTAATGTTTCCTGGTTTCTTTTTAAATGTTTTGAAGACATTATCTTTTCTGCTTTTTTCGCTAGACTCATCTACTTAGTCTCCTCTTAAAGATTAGTAACTTAGTAGTTTCTCAAATTTCTTTATTGTGAACCCTTTAAGCAAGAATGCTATAGGACCATGGCTATTTTTAAGAAGGATTTCAACGGCATGTTGTCCCTGAAGTTGTGGTTCGCATTTCATGCTGAGGTTTCTCCAGCGCAAAATGTAATCCAGTAGACTTTCTCTAGGTTTTTATTTTTCTACCACCAAATCACCGACTGTTGTATGGTGTTATGATCTAGTGAACTGTTGAACAAAGAGGCTTTAAAGCTCTACAAAATTTTTAATGGACCCATTAGGAAGTTTTACATACCAGTCAAATGTAACTATTGTGAGACTGTTAACAAATTGACGGATAAAAGAGCGTCACTTCCTCCAACGTTGCAAAAACTTACTTTGAAGTGTCCAAAATGCTGGTGAGGATTACCTGTCCCTTCAAACATTTTGTAAAGAAAAGGAACAAAACATTTGGGGTATTAGACAAAATCAAATTCTTCTGCATAAGGTCTACTCTTTGGAATTAATAATCCAACCTTTATCTAAGCTATTGTTTCTTTTATCTTTTGCTCCACCAATTGTGTGATTTATTTTGAAGGAATTCCACTTTGAGAGGAATTCTTTCTCTTTTGAGTTCTTTCTTCAACTTATATTGGCTCACTTTTATCCTCTAGAATGTGTATTACCTCTAGTCTAATAAGTTCAACGCCAGGCAATGGATTCGTTGGTGAATTTAGTAAAGTTGCCGCTAATTCTTCCATTTTTTGTTCGAGACAATTTATTTGTTCATCTCATTGTCGGATAACCACTCGTAATTCTTCTATCGTATCTTCTTCACTTAATTCTCATGCTAAGGAAGTAGATCATGTTTCAACCATGTTTATTTCAGCGAGCTCCTCATTCAAACTATTTGAAGAATCTTTCTTTTTCTGTATCGAGAATTATTTAATATCGTTTTTCAACTTTTCAATCTTTCCTCAAATGATTTTATAGGACGTTCTTCACAAGCTCTTTCCTGAGAACTATTTGCAGGGGTACTCGTAATGTCTGAGATTCCTTCCGATGACTCTCGTTTCCATACATTATTTTTAAGTATAGGACGAGATATCTTGGGTAGTATATCATCATGTTGAGAGAAAGAACAATCTCTGCTTTGTAACATTTGGACTAGAGTCGTTATTTTAGCAGATGTGTCTTCTGCTTATGATATTAATTTGTTATGTTTGGCCCTATCTTTTGTGATGGTTACATCTTTCACTCTTGGACCTAGACGAAATTTCACTGGTACCTGAGTACACTGACTATCTAATGGAAATTGTTGATCCATTTCTTGATAAGTAGGATCTTCAATTGCAAGAATTCTTTTTTACATTTACGTAGAGACTACATATCCCATTTTATCTAACAGTCGTGAAATTGAACATTTATCTTTCCTTGCTAATCTTTTAAACATAGAATATATGGTGTGAATTGACGAAGAATTTGTAGGTTGGAAAGTATTATCTTCATATTCAACAGGTATTGGAAAAGATCAGTTTTCTTTTGACAAAGAAGAGTTCCCGAAAACACTTTGTTCAAATTTAGATGTCTCAAAATTGTCATATTCGTTCCATTTTTTCTTTCTTTTAAGAGAGCGAGTTTTATTTTTCCGTTGGGAACGAGTCTTTGGAACGCTATTGGAGCAAGATCAAACATCATATATGGACGAAGGTGGAACGCCATCTTCTAGTTCAATACAAATTTTCTTTCCTTTTCTGTCAATTTGTTCTTCCATTTCCTCAAAAGTATATTTTTCTACAGGAATGTATTGTGGTAAGTCTTGTGTAAAGTTAAGAAAATCTCCATAATGTTTCAGATTGAATTCCTCAAAGGATTGTATATAAGTTTGATATGGATTATTTAGTGCAAATTCAGTTTCGTCAAATAATCTAAAATCATTCTGATAAAAGTAAGTGTCTTCATCAATTGGTGTATTGAGATCTTGAAAGATAGAAAGACTGAATCTAGGGATTCCATTGTAATTTTTCTGAAAAATTTAAGGAGAATAAAATGTCATAGACTTATTTATAAATTGGGAATTTATCTTTTTTTATTTTGTCTTATGTTCTCATTATGGAGTGTCAAACATAACTCTTCAAAGAGTTAGATTTTGAAAGATGTGGTCATATATGTCAAAGGACGAAACAAAAAGTATCTTAACAAGAGATAAGAAGAAAGATCCTTCCCAGTGGAGTCGCCAAATAAAATCTCTTGGTCGCATTCGGAGCCGCTCGAGATTTTCTCTACGTCGATGTCATTGTTTTGGAGTCTCCACTCTGTTTATCTATAATATCGCCCTATTTTCAAAAAATCTTATTTCTTTGGATCATGTAAAGGACTTTAGATAATAAGAATTTTGAAGAAAATAAGGGCTAATAAAATAGGAAACAGTAGAATAAGAAATTTCGGTGATAATTCCTATAAAAAGGAATTCTAAAATGTCCTTTTTTAGAAATCTTTATATAAGGAGGATCACTTGTAAAATTTAACCAGAGATTTCTAGGTATAATACCTATCTTAGATCCTTAAATATCCTATAGGAGCTAGCTCCTATAGTTAATTACAGCTTAGACAATTAGAATTTGCCTAAGAAAACTTCTCATTAATGTTAACACTGATTTTCTAAGAAGTTTCAAGAACAAGGGAGAAACGTCAACATTCAATCCTAGGGTAATATGTCATACTACCCTAAAAGTTTGATTTTATGAGTGTCATTTGTCATGTTGGCTTTATTTTGTTTTGTTTTGTTGTTCGTCATTTTTATTTTATTTTGTTTTGTTAATGTCATTATTTTAACGTTTTGATTTTGATTTGTTTTGTTGTCATTTGTCTCGTCTTTAAAACATCGTCCCGAAAACAGAGTTAGCCCACCATAACAACATGTAAAGCAAATCTAAAATGAAACTTGTCTTCAACCTGCAAGAAAACAGTGTCAGAGTGATTCTTACAAAAGAAATAATGTCAACTTTATTTCTTAAATTGTTGACTTAGTTGATTTTATCTTGTAGGAATTTCAATTTAATGTCTTTTAAATTTTGTATTGTTTAAATTTAATCTTATAAATTAAATTTAGGTTCAAATTCTTTTGAATTTAAAGGTTTTCAATTAAGTGAGAATTTAGATTCAATATATTTTGAACCTAATATTTTCAAATTAAATCTAATATGAATTAGATTTAAAAATTTAGATTCAATATCTTTTGAATCTAAATATTTTGAATTAAGTCCAATGTAAATTAGACTTAAGATTTTAGATTCAGTGTTTTTTAATACTTTTAAGTTAAATCTAACATGAATTAGATTTAATAATTTAGAATTAATTCTAATGTAAATTAGACTTGGGAATTTAGTTAAGTTTAGCATAGGTTTATAGTTTTAGGTCCTGATGTCAGTTGGACCAAAAGATTTGGTTTTAATTCAATTTGGATTGAATATTGAGTTTAAGTTCAATGTAAGTTGAACTTAAAGTTAATATTTAACTTTGGGTTTATCCTAAGTTAAATGTTTGATTTCAGGTTTAATGTGAATTGAACCCTAAGTTAAAGATTTTGACTTAAATTCAACTTTAAATTAATCTTAAGTCGATGGTTTGGTTTTGGTTCAATGTGGATTAGATTTAAAGTTTATGTTGGATTAGATTAAATTTGGGTTGAATCTAAAATTCATATTGAGTTTGATTCAATTTGGGTTGAATCTAAAGTTTAAATTGAGTTAGATTCAATTTGCATTGGTGTTAGTCGTTTTATTTTATTTCTTCTTTTAAAAATATGTTTTTGGATGTTTTGTTTTGAAAAAGGTTTTAATTTTATAAAATAGAAATTTGATTTAATATATATATATATATATGGATTTTGAAATTAATATTTTTTATTTTGAAGAATATGAAATCAAACTGATCTCATATAAATAATAGTTTAAATAATCAAGTATTTCACCGCAAGACATGTATTTATCCCGAAGAAGAAGTACATGGCTTGAGGCGAAGCTTTATTAAATAAACTAAGGAATTTATGACATCTGTTTGATTTGTGAACAATTTTGACCGACAATTTCTCCTATCTAATGTGAAGGAATTTGATAGGGATTATATTAATCTGGGGTCTTTAAGTTTCCTATAAGAGCAAGCCCCTATAGTTAATTACATCTTAGATAACCAAAGTCACCTAAGAAAACTCTAAATACAGATCGAGAAATATTTATATTCATGACTTCCAAAGGTAAGGTTTTCCAAGAAAATGTGATAGTAGGAAATTCAATGGGTGAATGGCTCAAATTTTGGAACACTTCATTTTATCAGAATCCAAAGGAGAGAAGGGTAGGGGAAGGACATATATTCAAAAAAAATCTTGATGTCTTCCCAAACTATCCTATAGTTTAGCCTTAAGTATTGGAAATGAAGTTATTTAAATTTCAATCCTGCCAATTAATTATTGAGATTATGTTTGCATAATACGCGATTATGCAAACAACCTGAAAGATGGGAGGATTTAGCCATATCTGACGACAACCTCGGAATCCTAAAGCAAATTAGGGCTTATATTACACAGCAGAGCTGTGCAAAGGCCTAAAGGAGAGGTGAGGATTTGTGCTGCACTAGACAAGCCACCTCGAAGTTCTATGGTTTGTTGTTTAGACTAAGGAAATGTTTTGCTGATGAAGACAGTTTTTGGTGTTGAAGATGGTCGTGCTGTCCCCTATGCATGCTCCAAGCTCCTTGTAGTAGCAGGTTTAGTTTAAAGAAGTGTCAATTGAGGAGAATAAAGAAATGTCATGTTTTAGAAATATTTAAAATTGAGATGTCTTAATATTTTATTAAGGGAACATTAAAGTTGATTATAGCAACACCTGTTAAGACCCCACGGTTCCATCATCCCAGCACTGCTATTTTCATCAGATTTACTTAGTCTAAATGAATTTACTGAACTCAACTTAATGAGTTTCATACTTTCATTCAGACCATGGGAAAACCCTGTCAGCAACACGTGGGATACCTCCTCCAAGGAATTTCTGATCATCTAACGAGATGTTTTAATTTAGTTACAATTATAGTTTTTGTTTTGTTTGTGATTAAATTTTGAATTGCTTTATATTTTGAATATTATGGCGATGAATTTTTATCTTATTGTAATTTTTAATTTAGTTTTGGTTTTGGTTTTGTGGTTATCATAAAGGTTTTAGTTTTCATGCAGGGTGACATTGTTGTTTATCATGCAAATTTACAAGAAAAGTAAAGTGCGGTAAAGAAAACACGAGAAATGAAAGCGCTGTAAACTTATAAAAGTGTAGCTGACGAGTCTTCTCATTTCTCCACCTAAAATTTTAGTATTCCTATAATAAATATTTATATTTGCAGGAAGTAAAACATTTTGGATATGTTTGTCAAAGGCCTACCAAGTCCTAGGTTATAATCCGGTGAGTCCTATTTTTTCATTTGAGAGATATTTTAATTTAACAAGTATGATCGGTGCAGTAGTCCTGTAAGGTGTGCAAAAGACTTGTGAAGAGTCTCTAGGAGATACCTAGATGTTTCACAATTCTTTTGAGCTTCTTGAGATCATTTTATACCTATCATAATCATTAACTAATTTATATGCTCAGTAAGTTGGTGTTTTTAATTAACCCGAAAGATAGGGTAATTATCATCGTTTATTATTTAATTTAAGAATTATGTGGGTGAAGACACTAAAAGGGCAAATTAAGGTACTTAGTGAAATTTTGATTTGGGGCTTGTAGTGTCTCAAAAATACCTTAGTTTTGATTATATTAACTTTTCTAAACCTCTTTTAATTAAAATTGATCAAGCCTAGCTCACTACCAAGCCCTTAAAATTTTGATGGATATATTTGTAATTCTCTTTAGAAAAAGTTAATTGAGTTTAATTAATTTTTATTAAAATATTAGGCTCTCATTTAATACATCAAATAGGGGTGTAAGTTAATGGATTATTTACCTCCAAGATTAACCCCTAACCATAAGGATCATTTTGTTTAATTATCTTCCAAATTAAAATTAATTAGGAAAATCCAAACATTTAATTTTGATATGACAAGATTGAAGTTGGTTCCTACAATTTGTCCCTTTAATATTTCAAACATCTAAACATATCATTTAGGATCATTAATTACCTATTTCACCCCTTGATTAGGCCTAAATACTATTTGAGGCTAAAACCCTTAAAATTACAACTTTGCCCTGGGGCCTTATCACTTCATAATTTCTTAAATTCAATTCAAATGACTTTATTTTTATGTTACCTTACTAATGAGATAATTAAAACATCAGAGGAGAAAATGTGATTTTTTAAATTTCAATTTAATTTATATATTTATTTTGATGCAAAAATAGAGGTTTTCAGTGAAAATTCCATACATTAACCAAAAGAAAATATTTTACTTTAAAATTTTTAGTGGAGGTAAACCTAGACTAGAGGACCACTTGGATTAAATTTCATGATTTTTTGAAGTTTATTTTAATTATTAGAATTATTTTAGTTTATGGAGTTTTAATTAATTATAAAATATTTTAAAAGTTGAAAATTCAATTTTATATTTTTCAAAAATCTCTCTGAGGTCAGGGAACCCAGAGAAATAAATTTCATATTTTTCTGATTTTTATTTAGTTTTTAGAATTATTTTAGTGCAAAATTAGGGAAATTCATTCATTGGCCTTTTAAAATTCGTTTAAGCCTTTAAAAATTAATATCTTGACTTAGAGACTTAGGAAAATTATGTGCATGGTTCCTAAATGATTAGGAGACTAAATGTGACAATTTAATGATTTTTAATATTTTTGTAATTTTTAATATTTTTAATTATTTAAACATTAAAATATGATTTAAAATGAAAATTTTATAAAAATTCCAATGTTATTTTTAGAAAATTCCTCTGATCATAGAAAACTCCTAAAATTAATTTTATAATTTTTTGAGGGTTATTTTAATTATTAAAATTCATTTAAGTGCTAAAAATATCATTGGACTTAGAAAAATCATTTAACTTATTAAATTAATTCCAAATGACTTCAAAATTTATAGGGGAGTTTCTCTGCCCCTGAAACTTAGTGGAGAATCATTTTTAGGTTATTTTGATTTTTATTTTATCTTAATTAATTAAGTGTTTTTTTAGGTCAAGTTGATTATTTGTGCACATCTTAGCCATTTAGCCCATGAAATAATTATCCTAGGGTCCTCTGATCATGGGAGACTTAAGAAAATTTACTTTATATTCTTTTGATTATTTTTTTAATTATTACAATTTTTATACCAAAACAGACACAATAACTTGAAAAATAGAGATCTCCTCATAGAGATTCCTCATGACTTTGGAAAAATCAGGGAAGATCCCTTATGACAGATAGAACAAGACCACCAAAACTCAAGCCATGGTGAAATTTATGGGTCAATGGAGAATTAAGAGACTGAAATCGGTATTTAAATCATTAAAATAAAATATACATAAAAAGTACTTCAAACCATTTCACATTATTCTCCTCTGTTCACTGAGCAACAGGGTATTTTCTTTTATTTTTCTGATTTTTCTAGGCCAAGATATGGATTTTTAAAGTTCTGGTAATTTAAATAATTCAAAAAATAAGGATTTTCCTACTTAACCACGCGGCGCTGACTGGATCCTCGGCAGCTGCTAAAGACCACGCGTCGCTCTGCCATTTGACGCCACCATCTGAATGGGATGCCACGCAGGTGTACTTTATGTACCCGATCTTCGTCCGACTCCACCCTGGTCGTCCAAGCATTGCACGTGCGATCTGATGGCGCTCCTTCATCGTCTTTGACCGGTTCATCCCAAGAGCCGTCCATACTAAAACTCTAATATCTCAGCCTAGACTCAACAAAATCACTTCAAATTTGATCCTATGGACTCTTCTAAGCATGGAGAACATATCCATACGGCTAATCACAATTTAAATTAACCCTGATCATATAGAGAATTAAGAGAAGCTTAGGAAGAAGAAGGAGGCAATACCTTAGCTCTGAGAAGTGAAGCTTCAATCAGAGATGCTCTACACCTTCGTTGGAGTCCCAGGAGCTTAGGGATGAAGCCTCCTTCCCTTGTGAATTGCCTAAGTATGAAAGTGACTAGACCCAATTTTTCTCTTCTTCTTTCACTGCTGGGAAGGTGTGGGTGCAGTTAATTAAGATTTGGTACTGTGTGAAGTTGTATTGGAAAGTGTCCTGGTTTCCGGCCAAATTCAAGCTCTGAAATTGAGCTTAGGCAGTGGGGACTAGAGGAGAAAAATAGTTGGAATGGTCTTAAGGAGGTCTAGAGGAGCTCTGGTGAGATTTTGGCAGAGTTTTGTTAAGAAAGTTTCAGCACTTTTTTTTCCGTGGAGAGGTGGCTTTTATAGCCATGGCCAATGGGTGGAGCTCAAGGCCTGGCTTTGGGTGCTTTAGGCCACTTAGGGTGAGGGCAGTGTATGGCCATTGATCACTGAGGTGATCCATCACTGACAAGGTTCAATTTTGAGTTTAATGGGGCATGGTGGCGCTCGGGCTGAGCCATTCCGGCGCTGGGGCGGCCGGCAAGGACATGGAAGGTGGCTGGCAGGTGCAAGGGAGTGTAAGGAGTGCCACAGTGCATTTAACTAGGCATTATGGTTGCTTACTCGAGGGTTAAGGGGAGACATTGGCAAGCCATAAAGAGAAGGATCCATTGTTCCCTAGGTGAGGGACCTTTGGTCCATGACTCAATGGACCTGGGTTAGGTCAGGTCAGACCAATCCTAAGGATCCTAAGGTTGGCTACCATGGGGTTGACTTGGTCAATTTGGGTGAATTGTGTCATAAGTTCAATTTTGTGCACTTTGGGTTCAAGTTGGGTTAGCCTGGGTTTAGGCTTGGGTTAAGCCCATATGATTGAGCAATTTGGTGGACATGATTGTCACAAAGGGTTTGTGAAAGCATTGGAGGGGTTTTGAATTGGTTTAGGGGTTCAATTTGGGTCATTTAGGCTAACTTGGGTTTGGATTAGGCTAGAGTGGGGTTAAGGCCCAATTGAAGGTTCCAAATGGTCTAGGGGGATGTCATAAAGAGTTCCCAACATCAATTGGATGGAAATTTTGGGAGTAGGGCAATCCATTTGGGAGATTTTGGGCATATGGCATGTATGGGACAAAATTGGGTATTCTAGACATTAAGTGGATTTGGGTGAGACTTGGGCTCAAATTGGGGGCCATTGATTGTTCCATTCTGTTTAGGGGAGTTTCATGAAGGGTTTAGGGTTGAAATTGGGGAGAAATTAATTGGCATTAAGTTAATTTGGGGGATTAGGGTCACTTAGGCAAAATTGAGGATTTTGAGTTTCATGTGAAATTGAACTCAAATGTGGGTCAAATTGGGCTTTGGTTTGGTTTAGATTGGTATTGGATATGTTGAATTAAAGTTTGAAATTGAAATTGGGCAAGATTGGGATCAATTGGGTATACATTGGATTTAATTTGGCACTTTTGGGTTAAATGGGTCAAATTGGGGCCTTTTGGTTAAATTGGACTAAATTGGCCAAATTGGGTCATTTAGTAGTTGAGAGAAATGAAATTGGGAATATTTGGGAGGTTTTATGAATTTATGGAAATTTTTGGAATTTTTGGAATTTTGGGCTAAGAGGGGCATTTGGGTCATTTTAGGGATTTTTGGGGAAATTTGGCAATTTTGGGTAATTTTAGTCAATTTGAGAGGTAGGAAGTATTTTGGAATGATTTTTGGGGAAATATGGGTAATTTGGATGATTTTAGTAATTTTGGGGAATTTTAAGGTTTTGGAGGTATTTTTGGTATTTTGGAGCAAAGGGGTTAGGAATTTGGAATGTTTGGGCAAATTGGGATTGGTTGAAGGTGAGTAGTTTGGAATTACTTAGGTTGAACCATGGACCAAGGGTCATCATCATTTGGTCCTCTATGTGTTGGTACTAGCCAAATCCTAGCCTGAGGCTAAGAGCTTGGAAAAACCACTTACATGAGTTTCCAAAGAGTTAGAGGATCAAAGTGGGATGTGTTTTATTTAGGGTTGTGAGTGTGAGTGTAGTGTGTGGTGTGAACTCCAGACCTCCCAGGGTAGATCCTATTGCCTGACCACTTATAGGAGACTTCGCCTGGGCTTCCTTATGCTTGATCTCTTCCTCCCAAAAACTGGAAGTTAGGCCTTAAGCATATGAAAACTCCTGGTGAAGTAAGAAAAGTTTGAATTTATATGGGGAGGGGTGTCATGACTAGTCTTCTAAGAAAGTCACCAGGAGATTCTTATGACTAGACCCAAGGCTATTCTAAAGGAAGACTAGACCTCAACCAAATGTGAGGTCAACAATTGGATATAAATTTTATGTTAAATTAGATTCAATTTAGATCCAAGTTAGGTTGAACCCTAAGTTGTAGGTTTTATTTAAGCTCAATGAATATTGAACCTAAATTTTGGTTGAGTTAGATTCAATTTGGGTTAAATCTAAAGTTTATATTGAGTTAGGTTCAGTTCGAGTTGAATCTTAAAATTTATGTTGAATTTGATTCAATTTGGGTTGAATCTAAAGTTCTGATTAACTTGGATTCAAGTTAGGTTGATCCTAAGTTTATGTTTGATTTTGCTTCTCTGTTCAATTTAGGTTGAATCTAAAGTTTTAATAAACTTGGGTTCAAATTAGGTTGAACTTGAGTTATAGTTTGATTTAGGTTTAGTATGGGTTAAACCTAAGGTTGGGTTAACTTGGGTTCAAGTTAGGTTGAACTTAAGTTATGAGTTGGTTTAGGTTCAGTATGGGTTGAACCTAAGGTTTGGTTAACTTGGGTTCAAATTTGGTTGAACCTATGTTATGAGTTGGTTTAGGTTCAGGATGGGTTGAACCTAAGGTTAGCTTAACTTGGGTTCAAGTTAGGTCGAACCTAAGTTATGAGTTGGTTTAGGTTCAGTATGGGTTGAACCTAAGATTGGGTTAAATTGGGTTCAAGTTAGGTTCAACCTAAGTTTTGAGTTGTTTTAGGTTCAGTATGGGTTGAACCTAAGGTTGGGTTAACTTGGGTTCAAGTTAGGTTCAACCTAAGTTATGAGTTGGTTTAGGTTCAGTATGGGTTGAACCTAAGGTTGGGTTAACTTGGGTTTAAGTTAGGTTGAACCTAAGTTATAATTTGTTTTAGGTTCAGTATAACTTGAACCTAAGATTGGGTTAACTTGGGTTCAAGTTATGAGTTAGTTTAGGTTCAATATGGGTGAACCTAGTTGGTTTAGGTTTAGTATGGTTTGAACCTAAAGTTGGATTAACCAGGGTTCAAGTTAGGTTGAACCTAAGATATGAGTTAGTTTAGGTTTAGTATGGGTTGAACATATGATTGGGTTCACTTGGGTTCAAGTTAGGTTGAACCTATGTTATGAGTTGGTTTAGGTTCAGTATGGGTTGAATGTAAGGTTTGATTAACTTGGGTTCAAGTTAGGTTGAACCTAAGTTATGAGTTAGTTTAAATTCAGCATGGGTTGAACCTAGGATTAGGTTAACTTGGGTTCAAGCTAGGTTCAACCTAAGTTATGAGTTAGTTTGGATTCAGTATGGGTTGAACCTAAGGTTGGATTAACTTGGGTTCAAGTTAGGTTGAACTTAAGTTATGAGTTGGTTTAGGTTCAGTATGGGTTGAACATAAGTTTGGATTAACTTAGGTTCAAGTTAGGTTGAACCTAAGTTATGGTTTTGATTTGAGAATATATACTTAATAGGATTTAGGGTTACTTAAGCCTAAGGTAAATAAGACTTAAAGGTTAATTAAGTCTAATTAGGTTATACTTAATTGGGATTTATGGTTATTTAGGTTTAATGTAAGTAAGGCTTAAAGGTTAATTAAGTCCTATTAGGGTGAGACTTAATTAGGTTTTAAGATTGTTTAAGCCTAATGTAAGTAAGGCTTAAGGAGTAATTAAGTCTAATTAGGGTTAGACTTAATTAGGTTATAAGGTTGTTTATGCCTAATGTAAGTAAGGCTTAAAGTTTAATTAAGTCTGATTAGGGTTAGACTTAATTGGGTTTTGAGGTTGTTTAAGCCTAATGTAAGTAAGGCTTAATAGTTAATTAAGTCTAATAAGGATTAGATTTAATTAGGTTTTAAGGCTGTTTAAGCCTAATGTAAGTAAGGTTTAACGGTTAATTAACTCTAATTAGGGTTAGAATTAATTGGTTTTTAAGGTTGTTTAAGCCTAATGTAAGAAAGGCTTAATGGTTAATTAAGTCTAATTAGGGTTAGACTTAATTAGGTTTTAAGGTTTTTTAGTCCTAATGTAAGTAAGGCTTAATTATTAATTAAGTCTAATTAGGGTTAGACTTAATTACATTTTATAGTTGTTTAAGCCTTATGTAAGCAAGGCTTAAAAGCTAATTAAGTCAAATTAGGGTTAGACTTAATTGGGTTTTAAGGTTGTTTAAGCCTAATGTAAGTAAAGCTTAAAGGTTAATTAAGTCTAATTAGGGTTAGCCTTAATTGGGTTTTAAGGTTGTTTAAGCCCAATGTAAGTAAGGCTTAAAGGTTAATTAAGACTAATTAGAGTTAGACTTAATTGGATTTTAAGGTTTAATTAAACCTAATTTAGGTAAGGTTTAATTGAATTAATTAGACCTAATTAGGGTTAGGTCTAATTAGGGTTTATGATTAATTAAACCTAATTTAAGTAAGATTTAATTTGATTAATTAAACCTAATTAGGGTTAGGTCTAATTAGGGTTTAATTTGTCTTAAACCTAATGTGATTAAGGTTTAAGGTGATTAATCAGGTCTTATGAGGGATTTGACCTAATTAGGGTTTGTTTTGTTTTAAACCTACTGTAATTAAGGGTTAAGGTGATTAATCAAGTCTAATGAGGGCTTAGACCCAATTATGGTTTGTTTGAACCAATTAGTGTTAGGTTCAAAACTTGACTTAGCTCATTTGTGAAATGAGCTAAGTAAGGGATGGTTTTAAGGGTTAATTAAATATAAATTAAATAATTTATAATTATTAACCCTTAGAGTTCAACATGTTATTTTAATTTTTCCAAAGGCTAAGTCTTGTCATTTTAGGGTTTATGTCTATCTCCCTAAATTACTTAACCAATTTTCATTTCAATTTCCCATATTTTCATTTTTTTTTAAATTATTATTAAAAACAATTACAAAGCATCATGAAAATTAGTAAACTCTATCCTAGAGAATTTTCCTAGCCTCAGAAAAATCAGGGGATGTGTCCAAGGACTTAAAGGTTATTCCCTAAAAATTTCATATTTTTCTGATTTATAAATAATTTTTAATAATTAAATTATTTCAGAGAGTAATTAATTAATTAAAATTAAAATATAAATGGTAAATTCAAAATTTCAATTCCACATTGTTCTCCTCATTGTCCTGAGTCCATGGGTTTTTTTGTCATATATTTGTGATTTTTGGGTGTCAAGATATGATTTTTAATTTGTTTAAGGTAATTAGCATTTAATTAATTCCTTAACTAAACAAAAAATCCTAGGGAGGTTGAGTGTCCTCGTGCGCATGAAAACGGATCTGTTCCACCGTGGAGTTCATCACAGCGGGTCCACTTTAATTAAATCAAAGCCGTCCATTTCTAAACACGAAAATGGACGACATCCAATCGTCTTCTTCATTTCACTTAACCTGTGAGCCATCCATTTAAAAGCCTTAAGATCTTCGTGGATTCTTAATGTATTTTCATGATTTTTAGCTCTAAAGCTTCATTTGAGTGAGACGAAGACATCCATGCGGTGACTTATTGGTTGTGAAATCGTTTTCTTCATAAAGACCAAGCCCGAGCTTGGGTTGAGTCAAAAGATCCATACCTTGGCTTCAGTGTATGAATCCTTGATTTGATTGGCTCTACACCTTCGTATTGACCTCAACAAGCTTGCCCTAGCTTCAATTTGGATTTGATTTAGGCTTCGGTATGAGTTCCTTCAAGATGTGATTCGGCTTGGAAAGCTAAATTTGGAAAATGGTTTAGTGGCTATATGAGAGGGAAATTTCAATTTGGGCTTAACTTCGTAGGGTCCTAGGAAGCTTTTGTGAAGGTCAATTTGGGGTTTTGAACAATTTAATTTCAAACTCAAATTTGTCATGTTTTGGGGTTTTCAGGTTGGCTTAATTGGAAAAGATGAGTGGATTAAAGGGGCTAGACTCAATGAAGATTATCCCTTAAGGTATAGTGAGCAATTTCTGTCTTGGAAGGTTCAGTG
Organism: Papilionanthe hookeriana x Papilionanthe teres; assembly: GCA_022702705.1. Taxonomy (NCBI): domain Eukaryota; kingdom Viridiplantae; phylum Streptophyta; class Magnoliopsida; order Asparagales; family Orchidaceae; genus Papilionanthe; species Papilionanthe hookeriana x Papilionanthe teres. The sequence continues at coordinate 123,769,908 of CM040421.1, read as the reverse complement.
TATATGGGCTCTTTGCTTGTCTATCTCTCTCTTTGGAGCTCTCGAGTAAGGCTTTTTTATAGCCATGGAGAGGCTTGGGGAGGCCATGGATAAGGTTCAATTTACTTGGGCCAAAAGGTTATCCATCCTATGATTGTATGAGGATATGTTTGGAGCTTAAGGACAGCCATGGATGGATTTCCCATGCTTGCCATGATGAGCCCCCATTAAGGCTCAATCTGGATTTTCATTTTGGCTCTTCCTCATTGGATGACTTGGGAGGTGGAAGAGTTGATTATTGTTCGCTGAATTAACCTCCCCCATGTATACTCACTCATTCATTTAATTAATTAGAGGAGTGCATGACAAATGAGCCTCATTTTTACCCTTTTCATGGTTTGCTCGTGATGGTGCTTAACCATAGTAAAAGGGTTAGTTTATGACATGGTTGTGGTGTCACATATGTTGGCCGGCCACCTCACTTCATGAGAGGAGGTGAACCATTAAGGAAGTTGAGAGGAGGATGACACACATTTTTATTACCCATTGTTTATGTTTTTTGCTCCTGATGGCTTTTACCCTAGTAAAAGGGTTAACTTCATGTTTGGTCTCTCTCCATTGGGTTGGGGAAGACGTGCTTTCCACCTATGCAACCAAATCACACTTCATATTGAGATGGGATGACACATATACCTAAACATCATGATAATATCACGATAACTTAACCTTGGTTAAAAGTGATGAGTTATTGGTTAGGTAATGTGTTAACCACGCCATGATGGATGTAATGGGTTTTAAGTAACCCATTAGTGACTCCCCATAATTTAGATTTATGTCTAAAAATTAGTTAGGGGTTTATGACATCATGTGTGATGCCATAAATTCAAATTCAATTTAGGATTATTTTTATATAATTCCATTCCTAATTAATTATGTAATTAATTAGAAATATAGAAAATTATTATATTAACCCATCAATTAATTGAAATTTTTTTTGGGAATTAATCATTTAATTAATTTTATTGATTCAAAATTGAATATTTTGACCAAATTTGACTTTGGTTGACCATGGTTGACCAGAGTGGGTCATGGTTGACTAGTCTAGGTCTAGGATTGACTCAGATGATCTACTTAACCTTTTCATGATTAATTAAATCATGGGGTAATTGATTTTGTTAATGTGACTTAGGTTTGACTAGGTTTCACCAAATAATGTTATTTGATCATTTTAATGTCTTAAATTGATCAAATGGATCAAATTTGACCAATGTGGTATTTGGGCTGACTTAGTGGTCAATGAGGTTGGTATTGGGTCAATGCCATGGTTATTGGGGTCATGAATTGACCATTTTGACCAAATTTGACCTTTTTGGTCAAAATTTGACCAGTTAGGTCAATAGGGCGGTTATTGGGTCAATAGGTTGACCAGTTTGACCTAAGTTAACTTTTTGGGTCAAAGGTTGACCAGTTTGGTCAATGAGGTGAACTTTGGGTCAATGGGTTGACCCGTTTGACCAAATTTGACCATTTGGGTCAAAGGTTGACTTGTTTAGTCAATGTGATGGTCATTGGATCAAGGACTGACCATTTTGAACTAATTTGACCATTTGGGTCAAAGGTTGACCTGTTTGATCAATGTGATGGTCATTGAGTCAAGAACTGATCATCTTGACCTACTTTGATCATTTAGGTCAAAGATTGACCAATTTGGTCAATAGGCTGATCATTGGCTCAATGGTTTGACCATTTTTACTTAATTTGACCATTTGGGTTAAAGGTTGACCAGTTTCGTCAATGGGGTGGTGATTAGGTCAAGGATTGACTAGTTTGACCTAATTTTACCATTTTGGCCCAAGGTTGACCAGTTTGGTCAATAGGGTGGTCATTGGGTTTACCATTTTGACCTAATTTGACCATTTGGGTTAAAGGTTGACCAGTCTGGTCAATGGGGTGGTCATTGGGTCAAGGGTTGACCATTTTGACCTAGTTTGACCATTTGGGTCAAAGGTTGACCAGTTTAGTCAGTAATCATCAGATCAGGGTTTTTCATTGTTGATTTGATCAAAAAATACTTCATTAAGGTTTTACCTTAGACATTAGGGTTTAGTAACCATTAGTGAGATTTAGGAAGTCAATATTAGTATATTTCCTGTCCCAAGTTGATTTCTAAATGATCCTCACAAAAGTGAGTTCAAAAGTCAATGGAGTGATCATTGGATCATGGATTGACCATTTTGATCTAATTTGACAATTTGAGTCAAGGTTAACCAGTTTGGTCAATGGGGTGGTCATTGGGTCATGGATTGATCATTTTGACCTAATTTGACCATATAGGTCAAAGGTTGACCAGTTTGGTCAATGTGGTGGTCATTGGGTCATGGATTGACCATTTTGACATAATTTGACCATTTGGGTCAAAAGTTGACCGGTTTGGTCAAGAGTTGATCAGATCAGGTTTTGACTTGATCATTTTAGGATGTCATTAAGATTTTGGTTAAAAAGACTTCATTAGGGTTTTACCCTAGACATTAGGATTTAGTGACCATTGGTAAGGTCTAGGAGGTCAATAATTGTAAACTTTCTTTCTCAAGATGATTTATAAACGATCCACACAAAAGTGAGGTTAACAAATGGGCTCCCTATATGTGTGGAATATTGTATAAGTATGTCGTACTCATTGGCATTGATCGAAGTAGTCTGGATAACCCAACAGAATCGTCAGTTTAAGAGTAATCTTTAATGTCAAAGAAATTTCATTTTCAATATTTGAAAGGAAGATAAATGCCATATTCTATTAAAGGAGGATTTACACTATTTTTCAAAGATATCAAATGTCGATATGTCGATTTTGGGAAGGAATGTTATGCAACTTATATCCTTTCTCAAAGAAAAAGTTAAAGGAATGTCATATTTCCATGTCAGGAATGGTCTTATATCCAATAACTGGAGAGAGAGAGTGGGTACCATACAATCTCTCGGAAGTGTCAGATGTCGATATGTCAGTTTTAAGAAGGAATGTTATATGACTTATATCCTTTCTCAAAGAAAGAGTTAAGGAAATGTCATATTTCCATGTCAGGAAAGGTCTTATATCCAATAACTAGAGAGAGTGGGTGTCATACCATCTCTCGGAAGTGTCAGATGTAGATATGTCAGTTTCGAGAAGGATTGATATGAAACTTATATCCTTTCTCAAAGAAAGAGCTACAGGAATTCCATGTTTCCATGTCAGGAAGGGTCTTATATCTAATAGCTGTAGAGAGAGTGGATGCCATACCATCACTCAGAAATGTCAAATGTTGATGTCAGTTTTGAGAAGGAATTCTATACGACTTATATCATTTCTCAAGAGTTATATCATTTCTCAAGAGAGAGCTAGAGGAGTGCCATATTTTTGTGTTAGGAAGGGTCTTATATCTAATAGCTGAAGTTATGCATGAAAAACACATGAATAAGATCGTATAGCTGGCGATTTGACCTTTACAGGTCCATGGATAAATCTCATGTTAATTTTTAGGAGTTGTTTATCATGTAATTTTTAATTTAAAGTGCTCATTTTGGCATTTTTTCACATGTCGATGTATTATTGACGGTTGGGGAATCTCTTTCGAAATTTTATTCTACTACCAAAGATAATGAACATTGATGATAAAAGTAAACTGTACATCATATATCATACATCATACATTACAAACTGTCGATATAACATCATATCAGAAATTGTCAGATTGTCCTTTTGTCATCCTTGTAACCCAGGATACTATTAGACCTACTACAAATATCTAGCACTCCAAGACACTGTCTTTCAAGTATGTCTCAAGTGTTTGGATATTTATAGGGTCATGGTAGTTCCAAAGATTTTAATCCTTTGAGCTCTGGCACAGGTTTCATCGATTGTCTTACGCTGAACTTAAACCATACTTTTTAAATTTAAATCTTAGGTCTTATGGTCCTTAATTTTACTCTTCTTTAATTTTCTTTTGCATTAGAAACTTAATAGCAGAATGTTCTGTACGCAATATACATTTAGCCCCAATTAAATATGACCTAAATTTATCAAAATCATAAACAATAGCTAATAACTCTCTTTTAGTAGTGGTGTAATTAACTTGAGCATCATTTAGAGATTTACCAACATAGTATATTACTATAAAAACTTTGTCATATCTTTGCCCTAAAACAGCTCCAATGGCATAATCACTAACATCACACATTAGCTCAAATGGTTTCTCCCAATCAGATGAAACTATTATAAGAGTGGTGATTAATTTTTCTTTTAATAATTCAAAGGCTTTTATGTATTCTTCATTAAAATTGAATTTCATGTATTTTTCTAAAAGTTGACACAAAGGCTTAGTAATCTTTTAAAACTCTTTTATATAATGCCTGTAGAAACCAGCATGCCTTAAAAAAACTTCTAACCCCTCTCACTGTGGTAGGAGGTGATAATTTTGTAATAATTTGAATTTTTACCGGATCTATTCCATGCCATTTTCTGAAATTTTATGCCTAAGTATAATTCCTCCTGCAACCTTAAATTGACATTTCTCCCAATTTAAAACTAAATTTATTTTTTTCACATAGTTCCAAAACTTTTTCTAAATGATTTAAACATAATTCGAATGAAGTTCCAAACACTGAAAAGTCATCCATAAAAACTTCCATTCCATTATTAATTAATTTACAAAAAATTAACATCATACATCTTTGAAATGTTGTAGGTGCATTACATAATCCAAATAGCATTCTTTGAAAAGCAAATGTTCCACAAAGACTAGTAAATGTTGACTTTTCTTGATCCTCAGGAGAAATTAGAATTTGATGATAGCCGGTATATCCATCCAAAAAACAATAATATTTGTGCCCAACTAATCTATCCAATATTTGGTCTAGAAAAGGTAAAGGAAAGTGATATTTCCTAGTGGCGGCTTTTAATTTTCTATAGTCAATACAGATTCGTCTCTCAGTGACTTGTCTTATTGGTAATAATTTATTTTTCTCATTTACATCTACTGTTACTCCCCCTTTCTTTTGGAATGCAGTGAATTGGACTTACCCAAGCTCTATCTGAAATAGGATTTATTATTCCAGCGTCTAACCATTTTAAACTTTTTTTCCTAACTACTTCTTTCATCAACAGGTTTAATCTCCTTTGAGGAAAAGACATAGGTTCATGATGTTCATCCCATATACTTCTATGCATACAAATCGAAGGACTAATACCTTTTATATCGAATATAGTCCATCTGAAGGCTTTTTGTATCTTTTTAAAGTTTCTAATAGTTTTGCTTTTGTGATTCAGTTAAATCTGAGGATATATTAACAGGTAATCTTGATGAATCTCCTAAATATACACATTTTAAATGGGTAGGTAATATTTTCATTTCAAGTACAGGAGAGTTTATACTTGAAGGAATGAGATTTTAATTGTCACTTTCTACATCTCAAATCTTTCCTGAATATAATCCAACTTTTCATTTTCTATCTCAACATTTTTATTTTTCCTCTCATCCTTATCCTCGTATTTCAAATCTTTTTGCTCTAGTTTATCTTCAAACTTTTCCTTAAATTTCTCATTACTCAGATACTAACAAACTTCCATTCTGAAACATTCATTATCTTTTTCAATTGTGGGATATTTTATGGATTTTGATATATTAAAAGTTACCTCTTGATCATTGACTCTTATAGTTAATTCTTCTTTTTGAACATCTATCATAGCTCTTATTGTTGCAAGTAAGAGTCTCCCCAAAATAATAGGAATTTCTTTATCTTCCTCCATATCTAAAACAATAAAATCTACTAAAAAAATAAATTTATCTACATTTACCAATACATCTTTTATAACTCCTTTAAGATAGGTGATCAAACAATCAGCTAACTGAAGAGTTACAGCAGTAGGAGAAATCTCTCCTAAACCTAAAATTATAAAAATTGATAGAGGCATGAGATTAATAATGACTCTCAAACACATAAGGTTCTTCCATAAAATTTTTCTCCAAGAATGCAAGATATAGTAAAGCTACCAGGATCATTTAGTTTTTCAGGAAGCTTTTTCTGAATAATTATGCTACACTCCTCACTAAAAGCAACAGTCTCGTTATCTGTAAACTTCCTTTTCTTGTTAAGTATATCCTTCATAAACTTTACATAATTTGGCATTTGTTCTAAGGCTTCAACAAATGGAATATTTATAGTTAATTTTTTAAGGATTTCTAAAAATTATGAAAATTATTTATCTCTCAGTTGTTGTTTCAATTTTTGAAGAAACTGAGGTGGAGTTCTTTCTACAATAATTTTCATTGGTTTAGTTGGATATTCTAAATCCAGATATGTATCATAGTTACCCTTTTCAATTTCCACCCTTTCCTTTTTAGTCTCAATTTCTTTTGTGCTCTTGTTTCCATTTCCTCTCCAATTCCTTATTGAATAGCTTTAATTGTTTCTTTATTTTGATCTATTTGATTAATTTCAACTTACTAGGAAGAATTCTTTAAGGTCTATTACTAAGTGCAGTCGCAATATGTCCTAATTGATTTTCAATATTCCTTGAATTTTTAATTGATTACCTTGAGTCTGTAATAGATTCCCCATGTTTAATACCAATTCATTGATAGATAATTTCGTCTCTTTAACTTGTGAGTTACTGATAAAACCTGTAGAATAATAAAGGTTTGTAGTTAGGATTTCCTTGGTTGTTTGAATTTCCCATTGGGTTCACTGAATTTTTCTTATTATCCCAATTTAAATTAGGGTGATTCTTCCAACCAAGATTATAATAATTAGAATAGTGATTATTGGTTCTATTATTTATGACATTCAAAGTCTCATAAGATGATTGATATTCCATTACTTATCCCAATAAATTTTCCTAGAACACCAGAGGCGTTTGAGAATAGTTCATTCTAATTTGATATATTTTCTTTGATATTGCAGCAATTTGAGAAGACAAAATAGATATTGCATCAGAATCATTGATACTAGCTACTCTTTTTGGAATTAATTAAAAATTATTAGTAGTCATCTTCTCTATTAAAGAATATGCTTCATCAAAAGGTTTTGACATTAATGATCCACCGGAAGCAGCATCGATAATAGCTCTAAGAGATCCAATTAATCCATTGTAAAAAGATTAAATTATTAAACAATCTGATAAAGAATGGTGTGGACTCTTCTTGAGGAGATCTTTAAATATTTCCCAAGCTTTGTGTATTGATTCCCCTTCGAACTAATAAAAAGATGTAATATTGTTCCTAAGCTTAGCAGTTTTTGAAGGTGGAAAAATATTTAGCCAAAAATTTTTGAGATAGTTCTCCTCAAGCTTTCAAAAATTCAGGTGCTAATGAATTTAACCACATCTTAGCTTTATCCCTTAATGAAAAAAGAAAAGTCTTAAGTCTAACAGCGTCATTCGACACTCCGTCATATTTAAAATTAGCTCACAATTCTAAAAAACTAACAAGATGTAATTTATGATCTTCAGTAGGAGTTCTCCCAAACTGATTATTTCATACCATCTGAATAATAGCAACTTTAAGCTCAAATGAATTAGCAGTAACATCAGAATTTTGAATAGTTAAGAGAATTTTATCTGTTGTAGGGTTAGCATAATCCCTTAAAGTCTCTGTTGATGTTCGTTTTCAATTATTTGATTATCTAAGTTGTTCGCCATTTTGTTCAAATTTTCATATTCTTTTTGTTGTTTTCAAATTTTTCTAATAGTATGTTCTAATTCTGGGTCGTAAGGTATTAAACCTTCAGATCCAATACTACGCATAAACAAACACAATCAACACACTTAAAAATAAGCAATAACACAAATATAAGTTTTAAAGATCAAACAAAAGTCTTGAAAATACTACTAAATTTACCATTAACTTTTCCCAACAACGATGCCAAAAACTTGATGCGGTGTTTTTTAAATTTATATATTTTCTTATAGTCACCAGGATGCAAATGCAATCATACGTATCGCTCAAGTAATATAGGGCTCTAGTGGAACACTGGTTATCAATCCCACAGAGAAGGTGTAAATTTATGATAGTAGCACTAAAACACAAGGTTCAAACTATATAAAACTTACAAGTCAAAAAGTACAAGTTGACAATGTTTAATGTTGCTAATAGAACTAAGTTTACCAAACTACTTTCTAAACTTCAAAGTAAATTTACTAATTCTAAACAAAGTTTTACTATTTTGTAACGAAAGGTTCAAATTGGAGAAAGTATCATTCCACTTGCAATGAGGTTATGGTTAGTGAAAGATTTAGATTGTTGGAAATTGTATTGTGCCAAATAGGAGCAATATTATTCTTTACCCTCTTCCAAGTGCATAATGAACATTAGCTAATCCTAGGTTTAGTCCCTAAATCTATGGTTAGGCTGCAGGGATACTGGCTCTCACTCTAGAGCTCCAACTTTCCCCTCACCTTAGGGTTAACTCTCTCTTTAATTTCCAAACACTAGGACCAAATTAAAGATTTTAGTCTGTCACCCTAAAAATCTCCAATTCTACTCCCAACAAAGTATATTTCACTTTTTATTTTCACTCAACCCCATTGACTACATTCTCATCCATGGAATTGAATGAACGTGTAGAATCTATAATTAACCGTCATGGGCACTGTCGACACCTGAATTGGGCATCGTTGGTGCCCAAGCTCTGTCAAATGGAGCTGGCAGTGCCTGTCCTAGTGTCGTTGATGCTAGCTATCCCTTTCTAGATATCAGCATCGTTGGCACCCATTCAAGCGTCGTCGACGCCAGAGTAGTTTCCAAAAATGCCTCATTTGACTCCAAATTACTTCCTTTTGCTTCATTTTTGCTTCAAATGCCAAAAATTAACATGCCTACAACAAAACATGAAAATACCCTCCTTCAAAGTGCAATATCACAAAAAATGAGTATAAAATATAAGTGAAAAATCAAACATATTTTTGGTGCATCAACGCTCAAAATTTCATATTATGTTGATGAGTTAATAAAGGCTTATGGTATTTAATTAATTTAAAAATAAATACAAGTTAAATAATTTTGATTTTTGGTTCACATGATTCTCCTCTATTCACTGAGCACAGGGGTTTTTAATTTTTTTTATGACTTTTCTACAACAAGTTATAAATATTCAAAGTTTTCTAAATTTGTTAAATGAAAAATAGGCTCTTTTCCAATTTATCCACGTCGGCGCCACGTCCCTCCTCAGCAGCTCAGAAAGACCACGCGGTGCACTCCTATTTGACGCCACTATCTCAGCCAGCCATCGCGCTTCCCGCAGTTCACGAACAGATCTCCCATCCGATGCAATCTGGTCCATCCATCTGATACGCGTTCGATCAGACGGCACTTAGCCTTCATCCCCAAGTGACCTAACCCGTAAACCGTTCATTTTTTAAACATAATTTCTCCCTAGATTCTCAACCAAGTCTTGCAAGGAGTGTTCCTATGCCATCATCTACTCAAGGCGAATGTATATATACTATTGATCAGGTATAAAAAAAAAAATTTACAAAGGCTCAAAGCAAGCTCAAAATTAGGGAAAATGGTCCATACCTTTGTCTAAGAGGTGAAGCCTCAAATGGAATGTTTCTACATGTTCATTGTGGTCTGGCAAACCTCCTCTAAGTGTTACTTTGAGCTGAGGTTAGAGTTTTGTAGGACTTCATTCAACAGGTGGCATGGCTTAGGTAGAAGTATGATACAGAGAACTTAATTGAATGGGATTTTAGTGGGGAACTTCCTCTCTTGCTCTAGTGAAGCTCAAGAGTCAATTCATTTGAGGAATTGATTGAGTTCTAAGGATGAAAGTGAAAACCCTTAGATTTTAGGTCTGAAATTAGGCAAACCAGTTGGAATTAAAATAGGTGAATGGTGAGGATTGACTTATGTGTACTGCTAGAGGGTCTAAAGAAATATTGGCAGTTTCGTTAAGGCTTTTGCACTCTTCTTATTGGTCTGTGGGGGTGGTCCTACTTATAGCCATGGACATGGTGGCCAACAGGGCAAGCCAAGGTGGTAGAGAGGCCGCTTAGTGCCAAATTTGGATAACGATTGATGTGCATGAATGGTATGCTCCATATGATGCCATGATGGGGTGATTTATATGTCATGATATGATTAGAAATTGATCTTTTATCATGTGGTCTCAAATTGGGCTTTTAAAATTGATCCCATGACCTTTTGAAAATGGTTTATTCAATTGGGCTTTTAATCATGCTTGATGGACTTTAAATTTTTGGAATTGATCATGAGCTAATCAAATGAGCTTGTACTTGATTCAATTTGAATTTGAATATGTTGAATTTTGATGTAGATATTGAAATCAATTTAAAAGAAGTTTGGAGCAACTTGGGGATTTTGGGCCTTTAGGGCCAAAATTGGGAGTTTGGTCAAAATTGGTCAATTTGTTCAAATTAGGCCCGTTGGGTGGTTTGTATTGGTTTAGGGAAGGTTTGGAATCATTTCGGAGGTTTTGGGAATTTTAGGGATATGAAGGGCATTTTGGTAATTGTTTGCAAATTTAGGGGGTATTTTTGGAATTTTGGGGAAATTGTGGTGTTTTGGTCAATTTGGGTATCTTGAAATGGTTTTTCATAATATTTTGGAGGCAAATTAATAATTTGAGCAATTTTGGGAAAATTATGGTTTTTAGGGACATTTTGGTAATTTTGGTAAAACTGGGTATTTTAGGAGGATTTAGGGTTTGGGGGTATTTTCTCATTGGCCTTAACCATATTTAACCACCTTGGGACCAAGCCTAGCTAAATGGAAACCCCTTTATGAACCTTCACATATTGATCCTAGCCATCTCAATCAAAGACCTGAGGCTTCGGACTATCCATGTGAGTTTCTTAAATGGTAAAGGAGGCTAGTCTAATGGGTGTGATTTATGGTTTTGGGGCAAGTGGGAGAGTTATGATTTGCTTGGGTGTGTGAGAGACCAAACCCTAGCCACTCAGGGTTGTCCTATGTTCAACAGTTCTATGGGGACTCATCTTGGAACCCTCACATGTTGGTCTCAACTTTTCAAGTGCTGGAGGCTAATGATCCTCCATGTGGGTTCCAGAGAGAGCAAGTAAGTGCTTTGAATTTCTATGTAGGTGGGCTCCATCTCTAGTATTCTAGGATAGTCACAAAGAAAAGTCCTAGGCTAGATCCTAAGTACCAAGAGGAAGGAAAGACCTCACCAAAATTGAGGTCAACAAATGGACCTCCAATAAGTGTGGTGTGCTAACTAAGCACACCGCGCGTATTGGTGTTGACCGAAGAGATCAACAAAACCAACACAAATGTTCCAAACCAACACACTTAGAAAAAAATGTAGAAAGAGTGTAGAAGATTTCCGCTGAGAGTATTAGGTGAACCATCGATCGAAACAGAAGATTTTAGAACTCTCTCTAGGGATTAGCTGGTGTACCTTCGAATAAAAAATCTCCCAAAGTGAATTTGAAATTCATGCCACAATTTTGTGTTCGTGAACCCTTATGAAGGGGTGTTTTATTAATTTAGAGAGCAAGCATTAGGGGACTCTAATGACTGCGATGAAGATTTGATTCATTTCGTTATTTCTTCTCAAATTCTAATTTTGATTTTTATTTAAGATTTTAATTTCAATTTTCGGTTTCAAATTTTTATTTTTTAATATTTTAATTTTGGAATTTGTGGAAAGTTTAAATTTAGATAAGTACGAAGACAAGCTTGAGAAAGAAAGCATGAGGACTCACATATGACTCAAGACATGATCGAAGAAGAGAGAATGCTACGTTGGGGAGGAAAGTACTAGGCACTCACATCCAATCGAAGGAGTAGCGATGATGCCTTATTCCATTTAAGGTGGTCTCATACTTGCCTCCAAGTGTTGAGAAAAGAATCAGATGCCTTACTCCATTTAAGGTGGCTTCACACTGATCTCGAAGTGTTAAGATGAGAATAGAATGTCTTACTCCATTTAAGGTGATCTCATACGTATATCAAGAGATAAGAATAAGAATTTGGGTACTGATCCCGAGATGGGAATTAGAATTGGAGTACCAAACCCGGAAATGATGAGAATTAGATGCCTTACTCCATTAAAGGTAGCCTCACACCGATCTCAAAAAAGGAGGGAATTGAAATTTATGTACTGATCCCGAGATGGAAATTAGAGTTTGGGTATCAATCCTAGAATAAGAGTCAGAATTTGGGTACCGACCTTAAAAAAGAAGGAAATCAAAATTTGGTTATTGATCTCAAAACGAGTGTTTTTTTTAGAAGGAAAAGTCCAAGGACTTGTTTTCCAATTCAGAAATCATTTTGGAGAATCAGTGAAAATTTATGAAAGTTTTTAAGAAGTTAAATTACGGAAGATTTGGATTTGTAGAGAGTATATAAAGTTCGTGAGATTCCATGAGTGTTCAGAATTTGAGAGATTTTCGTTTCTTTTAAGTTTTCATATTTTGGTTATTTTCATATCTTCATTTCATTTCTTATTTATTAGTTTTGTTTTCCTTTTATATTTTGAATTTCTTTTGTTGTTAATTTTCATTATATTTATATCGTTCCTTGTTCAACATTCCTTAAATTAAGTCAAGTGCAATTTAGTGGCATTCACAGTCAATTACACATAAACTAAAGGCAAAATGAGGTAGTCGCTTCCATTTAGTTGCAGAAGAAGTACAACATGTGAGTCCATACATATAGGAATAGGCCAAAAGGATATCTGATATCATCCCTTGAAAGTCAAACCTAGACACTGTAACTTCAAGTGGATATCATTCTGAATCATCTTATCATTCTCCAAAATATTCATCATCTTTTCATCCATGTCGGACCAGTAAACTGCATATGCAATAATATCACCTTCTAAGCCACCATCAAAAATAGAATTTTGTATATGTGTGCATTAGAGGTGTGTTATCTCTATGTAGCTTACAGCTCAAGAGGTTGTAGGCTCTCTAGATCTGGATCTTGCATGTACTTGAATGACCTCTTTTCTTCGCTCATTTTTCGGAAGGTGATTAAGATTCTCTGCCAAGGAACTGCTGGAATGCAATGCTTTGCTACATCTACACTGTTACCTTTCAACACCAGGACTGAAAAGATATTTCGACCAGCCCTCAGAATTCTCCTGGGCCAACTATTCGGAGTTCCGTCCCAAGCATTATGTTGCATTGATTAATGTACGACATAGTACAGAAAGGCCTCATGATGTCGTGGTGATCTATGTAAGGCACGATCCAGTCACCTTCTTCATATATGTTGATGATGCATCTATTTGGAATGCAAGCAGCAAGTAACACATGCCAGGCCACCATTCGCTTGATCATCTTCTTTATGATTGTTGGTATCAGATTGACTTTCTCATTACGAAGTATTCTTGGCGGGATTCCTTCATTGTCTTCAACAAAGTTGTAGCCGCATCCACATTGTATCGTGATTTTTCCTTTGCCCTGCATCCACTTTGGGGCTCTGAAAATGACTTCCTCTTCAAATGGCCTGCACAAAACAAGTCCCTAAGGTGGAATGCAAAGTCCACTATCCTCTCCTGCTTGTACTCGGAGAACGCATTCATATGTAACTCAAAGCCTTCCAAGATATTGATTATTTGCTTCGCATCCACTGGAAGTACTCAAAATCTCATTTTTGCACTTGTTCAATTCTTTCTAATTCATGTTCTATGATAATTTGCAATTGCTGGGGTCTAGTGAATAACTGCGGTATGTACGGCTTGACATCGGTGGGCTTCTCCCTTACCTTAGAAGCAATTTGCGAGTGGTGGCCATCTCACCTGTCCTCGCTGAAGTGGTCGTACTGTCTGTAATAACCCTTCCTCGTTCTGCATTGCCAATTTAGTCAACATCTTGTGGATTCGGCGGTTACGACTCCACCTTTGAGTTAGGGTGGGTGTTACTCTTCTTTCCATCTGGAGATCTACAGGCACGATGCTGACGAGCTCACCTCCTGTAATCTTCACCATGGACTTCATTTTACTGCTCTCGGCATTTTGGCTATCATTTGCCTATGTCTCATTAGCTCTTTCAGATTTCATTTTCTTTGCGGCAATTTGCTTGCCCTTGTTTCTAAATTTCACCACTGTCTTCTTGTCATGCAGCTCTTCTTGACTCATGTTGGTAAAGGCTTCTCCTTCATATTCCAGCCCTGCCTATCCGAAGTTCAAGTCAAACTTGATCCAGTGCAAGACTGACACCTTCTACAAGTTTTTCTTCGTCCAGCACAAGACTGAAGCTATCTTTAAAGGTAAGGGCCAGCCTCCTGTTCAACATCCTTCTATAAGAAAAGGAAGAAATCAGGGGCCAAACCTCGAAGAACAATAACAGTAAAATTTTAACTATTAGTGAATTTTTCTTTTATTTTCAATTCGGATTCATTATTTACGAAATGGAAGGGAAAACATATTTTTATTATATGAATAAATTTTATTATACTTCTTTTTTTTTATTCAGGGAAATTTTTATTAATTTTGGGTTCGAACCCAGTTGTACACAATTACTACGTTAGTGTTTCTAGGAAAACAACTGTATTTCTAAAGCTTGTTCTTTGAAACATCACGTCGTGTAATACTTCTTCAAGTATTGTCCATTAATGGAAAGCATAGGTCATTCTCCTTAGCAATTCACAAGTTGGTAGGAGCCTCTAGAGAAGACTTTCTCGACCACGAATGGTCCTTCCTATGTTGGTTCAAAGTTACCTCATGTCTTGCACTGTGCAAGAATAGGTCTTTTAAGAACAAGCACCAAATCACAAACCTTGAAATTTCTTGGGCGGACTAGTTTATCATGAGCCTGAATCATCCTGACCTGATACAGTTCTAAGTTTTTTGTGCTAACAGTCATTTTCCTTCCAAGCTTTCCAACTCTTCCACTCATAATTTTGGCATTTTCTTCGGTGGTGATCTTATTGGAGATGAAAACTCTAAGAGATGGAAGTTAAACTTCTAACAGAGTTCTGAACGTTGTTCTGTAGGCCTATAAGGCTTCTACTAACTGCTCGTGCTAATTATTTTTGTTTTCATTCAAATTTTTCTTTAAGATATGAATGAGAGCTTTATTAAAAGCCTTGGCCAAGCCTTTTACTCTCGGGTTATAAATTGTTGAATAGTGTCAATCTATCTCGTGTCTTCTGAAGAAATTATTGATTCTTATACACTTGAACGCAGACCGATTATCTAAAATGATTCTATGTGGTACTTCGAAATGGTAGACAATTTTATTCTCTGAGAGATACTACCTCAGCCCACTTTTAAAAGTAATTGATAGCTGCAAGGATGAATAGATGTCCCTTAGAAGATGGGGATTCTATTGATCCCATCATATATGTGCCCCAACACTCAAATTCCTATGATGCAATAGTCGGATGCAACACATTTAGAGGTTGGTGTTGAACCACTTTGTGCACTTGGCACTGGTGAAAACTTTTAGTGATCTTCATGCAGTCGATCATCATTGTGAGCCAATAGTACCCCCTAACCTCTTAATTTTCATCTTAATCTTTAGACCTGACTGATGAGCACCACAAAGTCTAGGGTGCATCTCTTTGACAATATTCTATACTTTGGACCCATTCAGACATCTCAGCCACATATGATCAAACGACCTCTTGTACAAGACATCATTTATCAAGGCGTAGGATAAAACTCTTTTCTTGATCTGATGCGCAACTGACTTGTCATCCAGTAGCTTTTCTGTTTGCAAATATTCTAATAACAGTTAACACCAATTTTTTGTAGCTTCTGCAACTGCTACCACTGCTTTGTCATTTCCCAATCTACACAATGTATCTACTTCGATCTGGGATAGTACTTGACATCCCTGGATTGTTACTTCAACAAAATTTTCTTGCAAGCAAGCAAATTTTTTTGTAAGTTTTGTCAAAGCATCTACAAAGGTATTCTCTCTTATGGAATCTTGTATAGTATTACATTAGGATTCTGCTCTAATAGCTTTATTATATACTAAAATTACTGCTCAAGCTTGGGTTTCAGAATTCTAAACTGCCCGATAACCTGTTGTTTAATTAGTTGTGAGTCACCAAAAATATTGATGTCAGTTATCCCCATCAAAATGACTAACTTTAATCCAATTATGAGGTCTTTATATTCCGCTTCATTATTCTTACACGGCTCTGTTAAATGGTAGGAGTATCTCAATGTTCCTTGTTCTGGTATAATGAAGATTAATCCAATCCCTACTTTTCAGGGCACTCTCATTTGCAAATGTTTGTCCTTTTGTGCTCATGATGCTCCATCAAAGTACATCTCCTAGCTTTGAGCACTAGGGTCCTCTATTCATTATCTGCTCGTCTGGCAATTCGTCATTGAGAGGAGACTCCACTAATAAACGGTGCGCTGCGAGGAAATCCGCTAGTACCTTCTCCTTTACAGCCTGAAGAGGAATGAAAGTTATATCAAATTGCGATAATATCATTGACCACCTGGTTAACCTACCGAAAAGCATCAGTTGAGTCATCAAGTATTTCAGAGAATTAAATTTCAAAATCAAGTTGACCTTATGAGAAAGCATGTAACGCCTGAGCTTCTAGGCGGCGAAGATCAATGTCAAACAATGCTGCTCAATAGAAGGATACTTTGCTTCCGTCGTAATTAGATGGTGACTCAAGTAGTAGAGAGCATTTTCTTTACCCTTATCATTAACCTGAGCTAGCAAGGCTCCAAGGAAGTCGTCTAAAGCTATAGTATAAAGTATCAATAGTCTACTTGATACAGTAGCTGCTAAGGCAAAATGTGTCATTAGATATTGTTAAATATCTTCAATGGTCTGCTAGCATTTTTCATCCAACGTAAGCTTGATGTACTTTTTAGTTAATTCTGAAAAGGGCTGACACATATCTGCAAAATTAGAAATAAACCATCTAAGATATGCTAACTTCCCTTTGAGTGACTGTAGTCGCTTTAAGTTCTTAAGGGGTGGCATTTCTAAGATGACTTTAATATTTTCTAGATCAATTTCAATTCCGTGGTGATGGACAACAAACCCTAAGAAATTCCTGGAGGTAACACCAAAGGTGATCTTTAAAGAATTCATCTTAAGGTTGAATTATCGTAGCCGCTCAAAAATAATTCTTAAATCATACAAGTGATCGTCTTTCAATTTAATCTTGATAACCACATCATCCATATAGCATTCAACTTGATTATGGATGAGATTATCAATGATCCTTGTCATTGCTCATTGATAAGTTACACCAGCGCTCTTCAACCCAAAAGGCATTACTGTGTAGTAGTACACTCTAATAGGTGTGTTGGCATCCAGAGCTGCCAGAAATTTTCTCGTGTCGATGTCAATGTCATTTTTTGGATTGGCTGATCCCAGAAAATTTATTATTATGTTTTAAACTTTATATTTCTTCTCAATGATAATATCTCTTTCTTTACAATGACACCAAAAACTTGATTCTGAAACAAATAAGAATTAAACTTTAATTATTTTTAATATGAGATTCTACGCAAGTATACGTATCGTTTATCAAGTAATATAGAACTTGTTGATTAAGCCTCGAGGTATCGAACCCACATGTAAATGTTCTAAAAATTTAAAGAAAGCAGAAAAACAACTTTTTACTTTTCAAATTGATTTTGCGAGTTATGTTTTATAATTAAAAAGTTTAAATTATTTTTGTTAATTTTATAGAAAAAGTAAATTAAGTAACTATAATTAACAAGACTATTAAATGATATGATAGCAAATGAGAAAAAAGTATCTTTTTTCTCTTTCAATGAATCAAATAATTATGGAATTTCGTTGTGGAAGTATTTAAATGTGTTGTGCCAAATAAGAGCAGTTATATTCTTTACCCATACTTGGTTCTATAAAGAACATGTGTTTTTTTGATATTTTGAAATCTTGAAGATGGGTTAGGCAGGGAAGATACTAGTTCTCACTCTAGAGTTCCCTCTTTTCCCTCAACCTGGGGGCTAACATCTCATAACAAACTTAAAACATTAAAATAAATTGGGGACTTTAGTCTGTCACACTAAAGTACTCTAATTCTACACCCATTAAAAAGTATATCTCCCTATTTATTTGCACTCAACTATATGGAATACAACTCTTCCATATATGCCTTCCAGAGATTGGAATGAGGGAGATGATGATGATGGGGATGATGATTAGGAATGATATTTGCTGAGTTAGTGATGTTTTTATTTGTGTTTTGTGTTGTTTAGACTTTTTATTGTTTGGTGTATTTTGTTTTGAACTCTGATATGTATGGTTTATAGTTGGATTATTTATGTTATGCATATTCAGATATATCTGTGTTGGATTGATGTTTTCTAATAGTTATAATTTATGTGATGTATTGTAATATTTTTGTGGTAGTAAATGTTTTAATGTAGTTATAGTGTATTGTGTTTTTAGTAGTGTATAATTTAATTCCAAAAACTGTTAGGAAATTTTAGAACACTATTAGAAACCACTATTTAAATTGCATGTTTAAACTTTTCAAGATTTGCTACCATATATTTTCTAGTATTGTTGTGATTTTTGTTATGTTAAGTTGGTGTGTTTGCTTTGAAAACCTCCACTACTTTAGAAATCATTTGAAATTTCTATTTTATGAAAAATTAAAAACTTAAATTTGATTTTTGTTTACTCCTGTTTTTAAATTGTTATACTTGCATATTTAGGTTATGAAGATTCTTGTAAGCATGTTATTTTAGTTTTTAATTCTTACCCATGTATCACTTCCTATGCTTAAATGTTTATGTTAATTAAAATTTTAAATTTTGGGGGGAATTTAAAAATAATTTTCAAAAACTAAAATTTTATTTGCTCAATAATACTATAAATATAATTTAATTTTTGATTGAGAATAATTATGTATACGAATTTATATTAGAGGAGAAAAATTTTGAATATAGAAATGAGTAAGAAAATTTAGTTAAAATTTATAGTAATGATGGAAAATTTAAAGTTAAATTTTTCTTTGTAAAGATATGTTAAATACATATTAACTATCTTTAGTAGGAAATCTTATATTTTTGGAAAAGTAGAATATTTTACTTTTATTTTTAAAAACTTAAATTTCTTTTATTGAAAAATAATTTTCAACACTATTATTATAATTTTTAAGTGAAGGATATATATCAAACCTTTGATTAAATGGAAGGGTGGAATTCAAATTATTAAAGACTTATACAGATATAGTAATCCTTGCCTGAAAAGAAAAGAAAAAAAAAGGAAAAAGAAAAAGAAAAAGAGTAAAAAAAAAAGTAAAAAAATAATATGTTAAAAAAGGAAGGAGAAGCTTGAGGATTTAAGGCTTAATAAAGAATTGGTTCCACACCTAAATTTTTAAAATACAAGTTTTTAGAAAATCTAAAGCTTAAGAATATAATATAGTAAATAAAATTATTTTCTAATAAAAAGTTTTAAGTGAGGAAAGTAAAATGTTTAAATCTTATATTTTGAAAAATCTACAAGTATTTCTGAATTAGATAGGAATTCCTCATGCAATGAAATTAGTGACATGTGTAAAAATAAAATAAGTAGCGAGAGAGATTGTGACAAATAGGAGCAATTATATTCTTTACCCTTACATGGTTCTATAAATGACATAGGTTAATCTGATGATTTTAAATCTTGAAGATGGGTTAGGCAGGGAAGATACTAGCTCTCATTCTAGAGTTCCCTCTTCTCCCTCCACTTGGCGGCCAACATCTCATAACAAAACTTTTCACATCAAACCAAATTAGGGGCTTTAGTCTGTCACCCTAAAGTTCTTTAATTCTACACCTCTTAAACTTGCTTCTCTCTCTACTTATTTGCACTCAACCATATGGACTATATTCTCGCCCATATAATCTCATGTGATTTTTACCAATAGTTAACTGAGACAATACCGCATTGGTTCTTACATGTTCTCACAATAGATTTTAACATGCAAGTTGATCAAGTTTACTTGTAAATGAAGATCAAAGTAAAATCATCACAATATATTCTCACTCTACTCAATTCTATATCCTACACATGCATACTAATTCATTGTAAAAGAGAAGAATAAAGAAAACTACTCACTAAACATGGAAAAACAACAACTTTTCATTGAATAATTCTTTGAATCCATACAAACAAAGTACCATATTCAAACCAAAGTAAAATGAAAATATTTATCTTTGATGGAAGATAAACTCACCTTATATAGCAAAAGAAACCTCCTTGCAATCCTCTCGAAGAACAAAGTGAAAAGAAGAAATTCTCACACTCTCTCTTTCTCTCTCACCTTGTCGCCCCACTTGGGGATAACGCCCAAGCCTTCTTTTTCTTCTCCAAGCCTTCTTCTCCTCTTCTAATCTTCTTATCCTCTCTCTAAATCTATTATCTTCTCCATGATTTCAAGAGTGTTTATAATTTCCCAAGAGATGCTTAAGTGCCTCTTCAAAAGTATCCATATTCAATGAATCTTCTAATGGGTGCCTTAAGTGCCTTTTCACTCCAAGAGAAATATCTCATCCATAATAACTCCATCAAACTAACCCAAAATCTTCTAGAAAGTTTATTTTATCATTTCCAATGAATTCCCCATGAGCCACACTTCGCAATGCTTCGAAAATCGTCCAAATTTGACATATATTGAAGACGTTATGCCAAATACCGTTACTGGCGGCTATTGGCGGCGCCTAGGCTCCATACAGAGGTACAAATGTGTGCAGTTTGACTCGTTTTACTCTGGTATGTTTCGGTTCGACCCATTTTGCTCCGGTATGCTCCATTTTGGTCCTTTTTTGTTCCTTTTGCTCCAATCACTCAAAATTCTTCAATTTGATGTACCTACAACCAAAAACCCAAGAAAACATACCTTTAAAGTGCAATATCATTATAAAATATAGCATAAAAAGTAGTATATTTTTAGGTTGATCAACAGCGCATTAACGTAACGATCCTCAACTCTAGAACTGACGAACTTGTCTGAATCGAATCTATCCTTCCCCTTCGAATGCCTCAATTTTGGAGCCATTTCTAAAAATTGCAAAAATATTCACCATAAATTTCAAAATCAAACTAAATTTGCTAAACTCAACTTCTAAAGGCACAATCTACTTAATCCAAGCTATTCCCACAATTTTTCACAAATTTTCACCATGAATAGTGATTTTTAGATTTCTCAAGAATGTACTCAAATTACATGATGAAAATAAAAAATTTTTGCTTAGGAGAAGTGCTCACACATTAAGGAGTTGAGATCTAATAAATTTCGTCGAAATTGGCTTTAAATTGATCAAATTAAGTGATGCCCTAGGAAGCTTATCGCGACATTGGGAGGTTGAAAGTGACAGTGGGGTAAAAAAATGTCAATTTTTGGCATTTTAACGCCTCTAAACAGGTTTTCGCGAACCAGCGCCTATGCGCGAAAATTCGGTGCATAGCCGCAAGTGTAAGCTCTTTTGGACCGAGGGTTTGGGGCTTAGGCGCGACCTTGCAAATTTTGAAATTAATTAAATTGAACTAATATGCCTAGTTATCACCCTTAAATGATTTAAATAATTATTTCTACCCCATACACACTTAAATACTAAAAAATCTCACTTAAATATCAATTGATTCACACAAATTTCACACACAAACATATATTTCATTAAAATCAAAACACTTAATACAACTAAAAATTTCAATCCAAAATCCTTGGATGAAATTTTCCAAAATGCAAGCTCCTTACACAAATAACTAAACACAAAACCACATAATTATGATGCAACACACTTAAAACACAAACACTAAACAAACATTAAACACTAAACATAGATAACTAAATCACAAGTCCACACTAGAATTTAATTCCATTCTCCATTAGGGGGAATATGTCTTGAATCACCATTAGTTCCATTTGAACCATCTGGAATGTAAATCTGATAAAAATGGTTAAAAACTCTCACATCTTCTTCTAACCATTTGTTCTTTAGAAACATCGCTTTATTCGCTTCTTCCACATGACTTGTACGGCAAAATTGCATTTTAAATTTTCATCCAATGTGCGTTAAATGTGTGTTAGTTTCATTTACCATTACTTCGATTGAAGCCACTTCAGCCTCGATCTTTGAAATCCTTTCTGTGATTCCTTGAATACTAACAGCTAGAAACCCATTATATAACTCTTACGCATTCTCACAAATGAACGTCTTCTTGTTGACTTCGTATTTCTTCTTAACTGTTCTCTCCTAAGAAGTCATTTTGGCTCTCAAAATTCTCTTCCTTAAGACTCAGAAGTGAAAATAAGAACTAGAGCAAGTATCTCTTAATTCTAGGCCTTTTATAGACTTGGGAAGTCTCAGAAACCGACCCTAGACGTGTTTTAACTCCTAAATAACTCCCAAAACCACTTACCCACGATTTAGGCTTTTAGAACCACATTTATCATACTTTTAATAACTGTGGCGCCTAAGTGCCAACATCTGGCGCATAAGTGTCAGTGCTCATTTTAACACAGGTCTGCTAAACGTCTAAATTTTCATTTTGACTCCTCTAAGTCATCAATTAAGGTCCAATAAACACCACTATATCATAAAAACATAAAAATACTATCACATTTCTGAAATCAAACCAAACAAAAGCACTCAAAGCAAACTTAAAGCAAAGCACACCGATAAATATGGGTTGTCTCGCACAAAGCGCTTGGTTTAACGTCTTCAGCCTGACATACCCAGAGCTTATTCTGAGTGACCCAATGATTCTTCAGACTTATATTGCAAGAGTTTATGAACTCAAATTGATATATTTATAATGATTTTGTTAAGTCCAAGCATTCAACGCAAGCATAAGTATCGTATCGAGTAATACAGGGCCCTAATGGAGTACTGGTTATCGATCCTACAGGGAAGTTTGGAATATATAAGAAAGTGTTCACAATATAGGTAATGTAGCACTAAAATTTAATATTTAATTTGTAATGAAAGTTTACTACTTACTACTATTATGCAGGAAACAGTAACGATTAACTACACTACAATTAGTTCTAACAACTTTAGAAACAGAATTAACTAACAAACATACTAAACTAAGTATTTAAAAGGTTTTCGATATATAAGAAAAGTATCTTTCCTCTTTCAATGAGAATATGATGTGTGGATTGATATGGAACAAATATTTATGTTATTGTGTCAAATAGGAGCATAGATGATTCTTTACCCTTAAAAGAGTACCCCTCTTCTAAGTAAGAAAAGAACATTGACATATCCTAAGTTTAGTCACTAACTCTAAGGCTAGGCTGGGAGGATACTGGCTCTCACTTTGGAGATCCCACTCACCCTTCACCCGAAGGCTAACCTTTGACATTAGTTACTAATCTTAGAACCAATTTGGGGATTTCAGGCTGTCACACTGAGATGTCCACATTGAAGTCCATCAAAACATATTTCCCTATTCATTTGCATTCAATTCCCATGAACTACACAATTCATCCATAGAAATTGAATGGATCTTTCATTATTTTTGTAGGACATTAAATCTTTTTAAACTTAATGTTCAACAACATATTTTAACATTTCAATTGGCCAAATTGAAAGTAAATTAAGTTATAAATGAAAAACCATCACAATCTTTTCATTACATTAAAAGCACATCAAATCCACATCAATCCATCATCACATCCCTATGCAAGAAGAAAGACAAGGGAAACTACTCAGAATTCATGGAGAAGATATAATAAATCATGGATTTTATATATAAAAGAAAAAGTCATACAAACCATAAAAGAAAATACAACTTGTCTCTTTCTCTTCCCCAATGCAATTCCCTTGAAGTTCCTTCGAATCCTCTTCTCTCTTCTTTACAACACTTGATTCTCTCTTTAGAATGGAAAGGAAGAAGCAACCTCTCACTTTACCCCTTCTCCTTCACTCCTTAGAGAAGAATTCCTCTCAAATCCTCACTCTACACACTCTTCTACTAAACCCTAACACTTAACGCTCACTAAAAATACACTAAAAGACACTAGACTCCACTGAAATGCACACCATTTTCATCCAAAAATAGTTACTTATAAGATAGGGACGAAATCCCAAGAGTTTCCATAGGCATCTCATCAAAAAGTCGCCAAAACTCTTCAAATTTCAACTCCACCGACTTCGGGCGAAGGCGGCGCCAGATAGGGCGGCGGCGGCGCTCTATCATGCAATTAATTTTGGACTCTCTGGATTTGGGCATCGGTGGAGTCCATTCTGGCACCGGTGGCGCCAGAACACTTTTTCACCATTTTGCTCCTTTTTGCTCCCTTTTGCTCTGGATTCGTTCCTTTTTGCTTCTTTTCACTCCAATCACCTAAAATCATCATACCTGCAAAAAATCATGAAAAATATATTTCATTAAAGTGTAATATCACCAAAAATGGGTAAAATTATATAGCAAAAACCGTATATATTTTTGGTGCATCAGAATCCCCCCAAACTTTAACTATTACTTGTCCTCAAGTAATCCTTTTACTAAATAAAATATAACTCTAGGTAATGTACTTTTCAACTGTAAGACACTAAAATTTTTCATTCAAAAGAATATATTGGTTAGATTTTTAGAAAGATATTTAGCAACTCATGTTAACACTACAGGTGTAAGAATATTCAACAATCAAGTCTAAGAGTTCTACTATTCTCTTTATTTCAAGATGAACCATAATTCATCATATTAAGAGTGCCTCAGAAGACTATGTGAAAAAGAAGTTCATGTAAACTTCATTAGAATGTAGGCCAATACTTAAAACATAAATTTAGAAATGAAATCAAGTTTTCGCTTTATGGTGATTCAAGTGAAGCCAATTTTAGATTAGGCATCTCCTCAAGCTTCTCCTCATAAACATTTTTATTGCTTTTTCTTTCTTTTCTTTTTCTCTTTTTTTTTTTATTTTTGGGATTGTTTTTCAATCCTTCTTTTCTTTTCTCCTTTTTTTACTGAGGATTACTATATCTGGATAGCCTTTTAATGATTTTGAACTTCACTCTCCTCTTTCTTAAGTTCAAACCTGAAACATCTCTTTACTTTATAGTTAAGTATAAGCTTTATTATTTATCATAAAGTTACAATCTCTTCTTAGCACACAATACTTTAAGTCCCTTAACATTTCAAAAATACAGTTTTCTTTAATTTAAATAGTTAACTATAATCAAATCCTTTCATACCAAATATTTTACTTCTATAAAATCAACCTTTATCACTACAATTTTTCATCCTATCCTTCCATAATATTCAACTGAAATGAAAAGTTTTAGTTATCTTCTAATGAGGTTCAACTGCCAGAAGTTATGCTAATAATTTTTGAAAATATAATAATTGAGAACAAATAAAAGTTAGTATTTCTCTACCCTCTGATCCATGAAAAAAATACCTATTTTTATGCCTTGATTTTTATTAAATTTTTAAGGATATTATGCTTTAATGAAAGGTATTTTTGTGTTTTTGGATGTAGGTGCTGCAAAAATGTTCAAAAAGGATGAAAAAGGAACAAAAAGGAGCAAAAATGGAGCCAAAGTGCAAAATTGCCAAAATAATGGGTCTGGCGCCTACGCGCCAGAATCCCGCGCCTAAGCGCCAACTCGATACCAAAACAGTTTCGAATTTGTAACTACTTTGGGCAGTTATTTTGATGGTTAAAGCGGTTATTGGACCTTCTAGAAGATTTGCAGTTATTCCTGGATTATAGGACATGTGATACATTGTATCTAGACGCTTGGAAATGGTTTGGATCGTGAAAAGGTGTGATCCAAAGTGAAGAGGTCAGAAGAACTGGACGCGGAGTCTGGCGCCTAGGCGCCAGACACAGTTTCTAGAAGATTCATTGAACTTGGACACATTTTGAAGAGATGCTTTAGGCAGCCCTTGAAACCTATAAATAGGAAGCCATTTCTATAAAAAAAGAGGCCCCCAATCAGCGAGAGAGAGAGAGGCCCCCAATCAGAGAGAGAGCCCCAATTAGAGAGATAATTTTAAATTTAGGGCCACACTTTTAGTTTACTTTCCTTCATAAATTAGTGAGTTTATTTTATTTAAAGTTTGTATTGAGAGTTTGGAAGAGTTGGTGCTTTTGAAGTCTATTTCACTTTGGAGACAGTAGGAATCAGAGGTTCAGTTGGACAAAACACTTGAGATAAGTATTTGTAATTTGATTCAAAATTTTATTTATATGTTTTGTTATTTAAATTCAATGTGTTCTGAATAGTTACTTTACTTTCTCCTTTCAATTATGAAAAGATAAATAAGATAATATAAAATTCTTTGGAGAATTAAAAACTAAATATGTTTAAATATTGTGATGATATTAATATCGGATCTTCATTTACTATTTAAATTGTTCATTTAAGTTATTAAAATCTTTTGAAGAATTTTGAGACCTAGAAGGAGATGAATTCTTAACTAGTAGATATCACGTGAATCATTGGGTAGTCGAAGGCCTTGTGCGGGTTATTCAAGGTGAAGTGCAAATACATAGGAAAATATTATTCAATGAGCGTAGAATTAATAAGTTTTTAGAGTGACAGACTAAATTCTTTTAATTTGGTTTATAGAAAGGGAACAGGTCACTAGTAGGGCCGACTATAGCCACCCTTGGACATCTAGTAGTGTGAGCCTAGATTAACCCATTCTACTAACAATACATCCAGACATGATCTATAGATTAGCTAATTTTCTTTATACTATCGAGCGAAGGTAAAGAATAGGGATGCTTCTATTTGGCACAATACCATAAATTTATATTCTCCACGAATATTATATTATCTAAAAAGTCTTGGATTAATTGGAAGGAAGAAAGTTGTTTGCTTATTATTATTTACATCACTCATTATTTTAGTACTGCTTTATTTCTTCATTTAGTAAATTAAATATTAAATTTATAACTTTAAAAGAAATACATAAAAATAAAATAAAAATTTTAAAATCTATAAACCTCCTCGTGGGATCGATACTGGAGTCTTTATTTAAAGCCCTATATTACTTGAAACGATACATATACTTGCGTAGTACCTCTAGTGTGTAAAATATTTTCCATAAAATTATATTTATATACACTAGCCACTATTATTATTTGGGTCAAAGTATTGACTATAACATATTTTTGGAAGCATAAATTACTGTGTTATTTGCGATCGGGTCAAGTTTTTGGCGCCGTTGCCTGGGAGGCAAATTTTTAGATTTTAAATAATTTGTATTTTATTTTATTTCTTTTATTGTCAAAATACAAAAATATAAAATACAATAACATTTATAAAAAACAAAAATAAAAAAAGAAGAAGAGATTTTATTTCTTGCTATTTTATTTCACTGTTTATTTTTTATGCGTAGTTCTGGATCTGAAGGATTATTATCTTTAGACTTTGAATTAGAAAGAACTGTAAGAAGAATTAAAAAAGGAAAACAAATTCAAAAATATCAAGAGATGGCTAATTTACATAATAATTTACAGAATCCAATTGAAATTAATGAACAAAATGTTTACAAACCATTAAGGGATTATGCTAACCTTACAGCTGATGAACTTCATATTAGTATTCAAATACCTGCTATAAATGCTAATTCTTTTGAGCTTAAACCGTCTATTATTCAAATGGTTCAAAATAATCAATTTGGGGGAACACCAAATGAGGATCCAAATTTACACCTTGCTAGTTTTTTAGAACTTTATGCTACCTTTAAATATAACAATGTTTCTGATGATGATGTTAGACTTAGACTCTTTCCTTTCTCTTTAAGAGATAAACGGACTTATTGGATCACTGAAATCAATTATTGATGTTGCTGCTGGAGGTTCTTTAATGGCTAAATCATTTGAAGAAGCTTATACTTTAATTGAAGAAATGGCTAAAAATAATATTAATGGCCTTCTGAAAGGGTTAATCCTAAAAGAATGGCAAGTATTCATGATAACGAAGCCTTTTCTATCTTAGCTTCACAAGTGGCTGCAATATCTAAGAAATTGGATAATTTTGCCATCAATGTATCACATAACAACTATGCTAATATTGAAGATTCTCAAAATATTGAGCCTTTACAAGCTATTGCTAGTAAAAATAACCCTTATTCAAATTATTATAATCCTCGATGGAAAAATCACCCTAATTTTAACTGGAATAATTCACAACAACAATGGGGTAATAATCAATCTCATCCAACTGGAAATTGGAACAATCAATTAAATTCAAACTATAAACCTCCTGGATTTAATAATCAACCGAAAAAGTTATCTATAGAAGAATTAATTTTACAACTTAGTAATCAATTACAAAATCAAAACACTGCTATTCATAATATTGAGAATCAAATGGGACAAATCGCTAATTTAATTAATTACAGACCTCCAGGAACACTTCCTAGTAATGTTGAAATCAACCCGAAAGAAACTGGAAAAGAACATGAGCATGCTAAAGCTGTATAACTTAGAAGTGGAAAGGAATTAAAAGAAAGAATTCAGAATGAAATTGAAAATGAGATTGAGGTTGAAGAGATTGAAAAACCTAAAGAAACTCCTTCTTCTAGTAGAGATCAGACTGTTATTCCTATTAATGTGGATGTTGAAAAACCACCACCACCTTTTCCTCAAAGACTAAAACAGCAGAAGCTTGATCAACAATTTTCTATGTTCTTTTAAATTTTTAAGAAACTTACCATTAACATACCTTTTACTGAAGCTTTGGAACAGATGACAACTTATGCAAAATTTATGAAGGATATTTTAAGTAAGAGAAATGAAGGATATTTTAAGTGAAGAATGTAGTGCAATAATTCAAAAGAAATTACCTCAGAAACTTAAAGATCCTGGAAGTTTCACTATACCTTGTGCTATTGGAGAAAAATTTTGTGGAAAAGCTTTATGTGATTTAGGAGCAAGTATTAATCTCAAGCCATTTTCTATTTTTTGAAGGTTGAATTTAGGAGAGATTTCTCCCACCACTGTAACCCTTCAGTTAGCTGATAGATCTATCACTTACCCTAAATGAGTTATAGAGGATGTTCTTGTTAAAGTGGATAAATTTATTTTCCCTGTGGATTTCATTGTACTTTATATGGAAGAAGATAAGGAAATACCTATTATTTTAGGGAGACCTTTTCTAGTTACCGGACGGGCAATGATTGATGTGCAAAAAGGAGAATTAATGATGAGAGTTAATGATCAAGAGATTAAATTCAATGTCCTTAAATCAATGAAGTACCCTGACAAAGAAAAATGTTATCGAATGGATATTATTGATTATATAATTGAAAAACATTATCAAGAAAAATGTAAAGTCATTTCTGAAGAAAAATTGAATTATTAACTAACGAAAATGAAGAACTAAAAGAAGAAGAATTATTAAAGAAACTCATTATATTAAAGATAACTAGGAAATTTTAGACATAACTCAAAATGATATACTTTTACCCTCGATTAAAAAAGCCCCTGAACAAGAATTAAAAATGTTACCTGCACATTTAAAGTATGCTTTTCTTGGAAATTCATTTACTTTACCTGTTATTATTTCTTCTAAACTAAGCTTAGATCAAGAAGGAAAATTATTAGGAGTGTTAAAGAATTATAAGAAAGCTTTTGGTTGGACTATTGCTGATATAAGAGGAATAAGCCCTTCCATCTGTATGCATAGGATTTTAATGGATGAAGATTTTAAACCTACTATTGAACCTCAAAGAAGATTAAATTCTATCATGAAAGAGGTTGTTAAAAAGGAAGTTTTAAAATGGTTGATGCTGGAATTATTTATCCTATTTCGGATAGTCAATGGGTGAGTCTTATTCATTGTATTAAGAAGAAAGGAGGAGTAACTGTTATTGTCAATGATAAAAATGAACTAATTCCTACAAGACAAGTTACTGGATGGCGAATTTGCATTGATTATCGGAAATTAAATAACGCCACTAGAAAGGATCATTTTTCTTTACCTTTCTTGGATCAAATGCTTGATAAATTAGTTGGACACTCATATTTTTGTTTTCTTGATGGATATTCTGTTTATCATCAATTACCTGTCACTCCTGAGGACCAAGAGAAAAAACATTTACAAGTCCTTATGGAACATTTGCATTTAGAAGAATGACTTTCGGTTTATGTAATGCACCTGCAACTTTTCAAAGATGTATGATGTCAATATTTTTGTGATTTGATTGACAAAGGAATTGAAATATTTATGGACGATTTTTCAATTTTTGAAACTTCTTTTGAATCTTATTTGGAAAATATTTCCAAAGTTCTAAAAAGATGTGAAGAAACAAACTTAGTTCTTAACTGGGAAAAATATCAATTCATGGTCACAGAAGGCATTGTACTTGGTCACAAAATTTCACAAAAAGGGATGGAAGTTGATCAAGCAAAAGTGAAAATTTTTGCTGAATTGCAACCACCTACTGCTGTTACTGATGTGAGAAGTTTTCTGGAACATGTTAGATTTTATAGAAGATATATAAAGGATTTTTCTAAAATTTCTAAACCTCTTTGTCATTTATTGGAAAAAAAAGCTAAATTTGAATTTAATGAAGATTGTATTAATGCTTTCAATATTTTAAAAGAAAAATTAATAACTACACCTATTATTATTGCACCTAATTGGAATAAACCATTTGAATTAATGTGTGATGCAAGTGATTTTGCAATTGGAGCTGTATTGGGACAAAATAATGAGAAAATTTTCAAAGTTATATATTATGCTAGTAAAACTCTTACTGAAACTCAAAGAAATTATGCTACTACTGAGAAAGAGCTTTTAGCTATAGTCTATGCCTTTAATAAATTTAGACCTTATCTTCTTGGTACCAAATGCATAGTTCATACTGATCATTCCGCTATTAAATATTTAATGTCAAAAAAAGATGCTAAACCTAGACTGATAAGATGGGTTTTACTTCTACAAGAATTTAATTTTCAAATAGTGGATAGAAAAGGAACTGATAACCAAATTGCTAATCATTTATCTAGAATTAAGAATGATATTATTATTGAAGAGAATATAAATGAGAAATTTCATAATGAACAGTTATATGTTATTCAAGGATGCCAAGTACCTTGGTATGTGGATATAGTTAACTATTTAGTTAGCAATATTCTACCTTATGGATTGAATAACAAATATATTAAGAAATTTGAAAATGATGTTAAATCTTATATTTGGGAAGATCCTCGTTTATTTACATTAAGAAGAGATTCTGTAATTCGAAGATGTGTACCATTTGAAGAAAATTTTGTTATTATTCAAAAATGTCAAGATTCCAAATTTGGAGGACACTTTGGAGTAGATAAAACTGCATTTAAAATTTTAAATTGAGGATTTTATTGGCTTACCTTGTTCAAAGATGTGAGACAATATGTGAAAACAAGTGATCAATGTCAAAGGATAGGAAATATATCTAGGAAAGATGAAATGCCTTTAAACTATATATTGGAATTTGAAATTTTTTATATATGGGGTTTAGAATTTATGGGACCATTTGTACCATCATCTGGAAAGGTTTATATTTTATTAGCAGTTGATTATGTTTCAAAGTGGATTGAAGCTGTATCTTTACCTAACTGTGATTCCAAAAGTGTTTCGAAATTTTTAAAGAAAATGATTTTTCAAGATTTGGAATGCCTAAGGTAATTATCACAGATGGTGGAAGTCATTTCAGAAATATAAGAAATCAATCATTACTGGAAAAATTTGGAATCAAACACAGAATTGCAACTGCTTATCACCCACAAATAAGTGGAATGGCTGAAGTATCAAACAGAGAAATTAAAAGAATTTTAGAGAAAACTGTTAATCCTAAAAGAACTGATTGGGTTGATAGACTTGATTCTGCATTATGGGCTTATAGAATAGCTTATAAGACACCAATCGGAATGTCACCTTACCGGTTAGTTTATGGTAAACATTGTCACTTACCAGTTGAACTTGAACATAAAGATTATTGGGCGATAAAGGAGTTTAATTTTGATTTGATTACTGCAAAAGAAAAATGATTATTACAATTAAATGAGATGGATGAAATAAGAAATGAGTCATATGAAAATGCAAAGATTTATAAAGAGAAAATGAAGATATTTCATGATAAAAAGATTTAAGGAAAAATATTCGAGCCTGGACAAGAAGTATTTTTATTTCATACTCGTTTAAGACTTTTTCCTGGAAAATTAAGATCTAAATGGATGAGACCATATATAATTGAGAAAGTATACCATTATGGAGCTGTGGATATTAAAGACCCCAAAACGGGAAAAATATTTAAAGTTAACGGATTAAGACTGAAGCCTTATTTGAGAGACATAAAAATGATTTATAAAGAGGCTTACGAGTTGAGTCAACCTGATTAAAGACTTAATTAGGTCGGGTTGACGACGTTAAACCAAGCGCTTTGTGGGAGACAACCCATAGTTATTTTTGTGTCTTTTTACATTTTTAATGTAAGGTTATGCCTCGGTCTTGACTAAATTTTATATATAACTTTAGAAAATTGGATGCTAACAAGTCTTTATTGACTTAAGCTAAAGATTATCTCGAAGTATATAAAGTTTGGACTTTGATCACTCCATTTTGTATTTGAGTAAAAAGGTGATCAAGTTATCTTTCATTATGATTGTTTATAATTTGAATTAATTTTAATTATTGAGTTTATATTGATCTTACCATTCTAATTTACCTATTTTTGAGATCAAAACTTTGAAATTTGACGTTAGGCGAAACGGAGTTGAACATGGTTCCGGTGCCTAGGCGCCGAATCCGGCACCTAAGAGCCAAAGTAGACTGTGTATCGATGGGTCCAAAGCCTAGGCGCCAGTTTTGGCACCTAAGCGCCACCATTACTGAGTTGTGTAAAAACAAAAAATTTTCAGTTTTTCACACGATTTTCTCCAATAAACTACCCCATCTTCGTTCCCAATCCCTAAGCAACCATAGATACGATCTTTACACTTCATTATTGAGGAGATAAGAGAAGATTTTGAAGAAATGGAGAAAAGAAATCATGGAGAAGAGGCTAGAGACAAGTGTTCTAAGGATCCTCAACTTTTCTTCAATGGTTTTATTGCTGTTAGTTTGGAGAATTTTTCGAGTCACCTAGATAAGTTTGAAGCGGAATTCAAAAGTATTGGAGATCGCCTCCATGAGATGTATCATCAAATCGAGCATCTGGAATGGCAGGCAAAGCTTCAATTCGATCATCTAGTGGCCTATTAAGATGCTCAAGTAGAGATGTATGTGAAGAACAAATGGATCGACGAGAAAACGGCTTCGCATTTTCCAAGGATGTTAGTGTTCTTCCCAAGTAGGCAGAGTAATCTTCATTGTGATAAGAGTGGAAATTTCAAATTTGAAGATTAGATAGTAAATGTGGTTAGATCAAGACTTTATCTAGTGTCTCGTTGCATCGATTTGGTAAATCGAATGTGTTGTTTGTGTGTTTGTTTCATTGTTCAATGTGTGTTGTATTTGCTTTGAAATTTTGTTGTTTAATTGTTTGTTAAGACTTGAATCTTATTATTATATTTATCTGTAATTCATTAAGCAAGAAATTGAAGATTATGAAATGGAATTAAAAGAATTTGACTTAAACATGTGTTTCATTGGTGGATTTAATTTATATTTTTTAAAAATTTTTAGAAAATATTTTGGAAGTTGGAAACTGAAGCAATACTCTTATATGAGTAATTGAAAGTTGAAGTACTAAGTTTTGGTGGAAAATTAAATTTTTAAAAAGATTTTTGTGAAAGGTGAGTCTGGCGCCTAAGCGCCAGATGTCAGCGCCTAGGCGCCAGTTCAGCCTGCTAATCGAAAATCAAATTTAAACCCCCCATTAGCCATTGCCGACGCCTAAGCTTCATCCCCTTCCTCTTTTTCATGAAAAACTAGCCCCTAAATCCATATAGAGGCCAAACCTTCATGTCTTTGAGCCCGAAATTACTTGATTTCTTCATCTTGAGGTCAGATCTACCTTCTAATCAATTTATTTTTTATTTCTATCATGGATTTTTCTATTTTTGCTAAAAACTGAAATTTTGGAGAAAAATTTTGATTTTTAGAAATACTCCATGGATTTTTAAACTCATTTTAAGTTTCTTAAGATTATAAAGAGTTTAGATATTTGATTCCTTAATTTATTGGTATTTTCTTTCACGTTTAGATGGCACCTAAATCTAAGCACGGAAAAGAATGAGAAAATTTCGATAGCAGCAAGTTCGCTACTGCGGCAGCGTACTTTTGTTACCAAGAATTTGCGACATCAAGGAAATTTATCTCTGAGCGCAGTTTTTGCAGTCCTAGAGAGATGATTGAAAACACGATCGTTGCACACAACTGGCAACGATTCTGTTATTTCACTGATGTTGCTGTTATTCCTGTTGTACGAGAATTTTTAGCCAACTTTATGAATGTGGAAGACTATGAAGTCTTCGTTAGAGGTGTCGGAGTGGGATTCACTCAGGAGCGGATCAACATTTTCTACGGCCTACCACCTACCGTCGAATGCTACTATACTGGTCTATCTCTATCTAAAGGAGATTTGGACATGATCATTGCATATCTGACTGACGGCACTGGAGCTTGGAAGATCCGGAACGACAAACGGGTAAACTTTAAATCTTCTAAGCTGAATGGTATTTCAAAGGCCTTGCACTATTTTATTTCTGCTAGACTACTTCCTTCCAACCACCTGAGTGAAGTTACCAGAGATAGAGCTATCCTGAACTACTGCATTCAGGAAAGGAAGTCCATTGATGTTGGCAGCATTATCTATGATTCTGTAGAATTAACTGCACGATCCAGCACTTCTGTGGGATTAGGTTTCCCATCTTTGATATATTCTTTATGCATAAGCGATGGAGTTATTGCTGATATTTCTGAGGAGAAGCTGAAGACTACAAAGCATATTTGTTCTGAGAGTGTTAGTATTTATGATCGTCTTCACGGGAAGAGATCTACTGCTCCTTCTACTTTTGTACCTACTCAAGGTAGTGCTTCTACATCTAGACCTTTTGCTTTTGCTACACCACCACCTAGTTTTTGGGAGACTATGGATGAGAGGTATTCAGAGCAGCTGAATATGTTACATTTAGCTCATTTTCGCATAGATACGATCGATGCAAAATTTGATCATCTTGCTGATTTTACCCATAGGAAGAGTAATTATGATGCTGATTATGATGAAGCTCTTGTTAGATTCCTGGAGGGAGAACAGTCTGTTCAGTTCCCTACTTATCCTAGATTCACACCTTATGATCCGAAGAAGACTAAGGATTTTTCCTTTGGTGACGATGATGATGATGATGAGGAGACTGCGAGTGATGATTAGAGTGTCGAGATTATGTTCTTGTTTTCTTTGTCTGTGTATTAGACTTAGTAGTATGATTGGTTTATGTTTGTTTGATGATTTGTTGATGTTAGTTGTGCTGATGATTGTCGCTATTTAGTTATTGATGTTATTCTGCTTCTGTTGTTGTGATTAGTATAGTCGTTTAATTTAGCTACTAATATAAAAATTGAACCTGCTTACTTTTATATATACTTCATTATTTCAGTGACATTCATAAAAAGCATGTGTAGAAGTAAATTTTTCTTCGTAGACTGTTTTTACATACTTATAAAATTCCTTTTTGAATTATGCCTTTCTTTCTCTCATACATTAAAATTTTTCAGGATATACCAAAACTTAAATTTGGGGGAAGGGAAAATACATACAAATTTAAATTTTATTTGTCCTTAAGTGCTAATATTTTCTCTTTAAAAAAATATTAACATAACATAAGGAATGAAAAATCTATTTAAGATTACTTAAATTTTTGAAATTATAAATAATTTAGTAGACTTAACCAAAATTTTAATAACTTTAATTGATTTTAAGAATAGAATTATTCAACTTAAAGAAGAGTAAGATTAAGAATTTTTTCTATTCATGGTAGAGATAATTGAATTTTAGAAGTATTAAAAAATCAAGAATTATAACTTGAAAAAGAAAAAGATTGAAAGTCTTCTTAAAAACTATTCATGTTATAGTAATTATGTGAAGATGTATAAGTTTGTAAATATAAGTTAAGGATAGTGAAGTTCAAAATCATTAACAGGCTATCCAGATACAGTAATCCTCACTATTTAAAAAAATGTGGAGAAGCTTGAGGAGATGCCTAATCAAAAATTGGCTTCACTTGAATTATCTTATAAGAAGAAAACTAATTTCATATTTTACTTAATTTTTATGCATGCATCTTTATTAGACAAGATTTTCATGAAGATCTTTTTCTTATAAATAATTTATGTGATCTTAATATAATAAACTACAATTATTTTCGAAATGAATGAAAAATTTTGAAGTCTTACGATTTGGTAGTTAAATATTCTTTAAATTATTAAAATTAAACTTAGTTAGTGAAACTTGGTTAATGATTTATTAAAGCCTTTATAAAATAAAAAATTACAAGGAAACTTAAATATTTAACTTTTATTCCAATTGTTATACATTTTATATAGTAAAAAGGGTTACTTGAGGACAAGTAAAGTTTAAGTTTGGGGGATTTTGATCCATGAAAAAAATACCTATTTTTATGCCTTGATTTTTATTAAATTTTTAAGGATATTATGCTTTAATGAAAGGTATTTTTGTGTTTTTGGATATAGGTGATGCAAAAATGTTCAAGAAGGAAAAATGATGAAAAAGGAACAAAAAGGAGCAAAAATGGAGCCAAAATGCAAAATTGCCAAAATAATGGGTCTGGCGCCTAGGCGCCAGAATCCGGTCCTAAGCTATAGCTCGATACTAAAACAATTATGATTTTGTAACTACTTTGGGCAGTTATTTTGACGGTTAGAGCGGTTATTGGACCTTCTAGAAGATTGGCAGTTATTCCTGGATTATAGGAGATGTGATACATTGTATCTAGAGGCTTGGAAAAGGTTTAGATCGCGAAGAGGTGCGATCCAAAGTGAAGAGGTGCGAAGAACTGGACGCGGAGTTCAGCGCCTAGGCACCAGATTCTGATGCCTAGGCGCCAGACACAGTTTCTAGAAGATTCATTGAACTTGGACACATTTTGAAGAGATGCTTTAGGCAACCCTTGAAACCTATAAATAGGAGGCCATTTCTACAGAAAAAGAGGCCCCCAATCAGAGAGAGAGAGCCCCAATTAGAGAGATAATTTTAAATTTAGGGCCACACTTTTAGTTTACTTTCCTTCATAAATTAGTGAGTTTATTTTATTTAGAGTTTGTATTGAGAGTTTGGAAGAGTTGGTGCTTTTGAAGTCTATTTCACTTTGGAGACAGTAGGAATCAGAGGTTCAGTTGGAGAAACACTTGAGATAAGTATTTGTAATTTGATTCAAAGTTTTATTTATATGTTTTGTTATTTAAATTCAATGTGTTTTTAGTAGTTACTTTACTTTCTCCTTTCAATTATGAAAAGATAAATAAGATAATATAAAATTTGTTGGAGAATTAAAAACTAAATATGTTTGAATAATGTGATGATATTAATACCGGATATTAATTTACTATTTAAATTGGCCATTTAAGTTGTTAAAATCTATTGAAGAATTTTGAGACCTAGAAGGAGATGAATTCTTAACTAGTAGATATCACACGAATCCTTGGGTAGTCGAAGGCCTTGTGTGGGTTATTCAAGGTAAAGTTCAAATAAATAAGAAAATATTATTCAATGGGCATAGAATTAATAAGTTTTTAGAGTGACTGACTAAATTCTTGTAATTTGGTCTATAGAAAGGGAACTGGTCACTAGTAGGGCCGACCATAGCCACCCTTGGACATCTAGTAGTGTGAGCCTAGATTAACCCATTCTACTAACTATACATCCAGACCTTATCTTTAGATTAGCCAACGTTCTTTATACTATCGAGCGAAGCTAAAGAATAGGGATTCTTCTATTTGGCACAATACCATAAATTTATATTCTCCACGAATATTACATTATCTAAAAAATCTTGGATTAATTGGAAGGAAGAAAGTTGTTTGCTTATTATTATTTACATCACTCATTATTTTACTACTGCTTTATTTCTGCATTTAGTAAATTAAATATTAAATTTATAACTTTAAAAGAAATACATAAAAATAAAATTAAAATATTTAAAAATCTATAAACCTCCTCATGGGATCGATACTGGGGTCTTTATTTAAAGCTCTATATTACTTGAAACGATACGTATACTTGCGTAGTACCTCTAGTGTGTAAAATATTTTCCATAAAATTATATTTATATACACTAGCCACTATTATTATTTGGGTCAAAGTATTGACTATAACATATTTTTGGAAGCATAAATTACTGCGTTATTTGTGGTAGCGTCACCCTCCCCCAAACTTAATTTTTTCAATAAATTTGAAACAGTTTAGAGTAGAAGAAAACTAACCTCTCTGTGTTGGGATCTTGACATCTTCAACAGTTATCTGGTAATAGTCAAAATTTACAACTAGCAGGCATGAAACAATTAGTAGCAGTGATATAACAATTTTTAAATATTTGCATGGGTAAAGAGAAATTAACATTAAACATCTAAAACATCAACATAACACAACAACATGAAACAAACTATCACAGTACTACACAATCTAGCTAACAATTTTAATGGTTCAGTACAACATAACAATACACCAATAGAGTTACACAACATATGAAAATAAATACTACAACAGTACAACAACAGGGTTACACATTATATGCAAAGCAAATATCCACTACACCACATCAGTACAACACAACACAAAAAGCACAACATAAATAAAAAAAACAATCTACTAGTCTCCATCACCAGGATCAGCAGGGTCATCAACAGGGTCATCAGCAGGGTCCTCAGCAGGGTCAGGTCTATATGGTGTATAGCTGGGGCAAGAAGGAAATATCACATCGGACTCCCCCTCATAAATCTGATCTGAGCATCATAATAAGCAATATCAAACTCAACTCTCCTCTGCAGATAATCTTCATTCACATCACTCCTCACCTCAAATACATCCATCCGACCATGGAGTTTATCTACACTAGCACTCTGTAGTCTCAGCTGCTCCATAATATCAGATAAGGTAGGCGGCTCAGAAGTAGATGGAACATCATAACTCGTAGTAGGAATATCAGTACTCCTACGCTCAGCTCTGGCTCCTACATGAGACTCATAAGTACGGATAATATTCTTTGTAATTGGTCTCAAAGGTATAGCCACTTCTTCAGAACTACTGAACTCCACTCCAGACTGAACACAGAGGGCATGAACTAAAGCAGGATGTCCTAATCCTCCAGTGGTCTCGCCTCTAGCAATCGTCTGAATATTCTTGTAAATAATAGCCTCAATATTAATATTTTTCATCTTCTGAATACAGTAGTTCAGAATCACTCTATCTCTAATAACTTCATTGTGGTGATAAGATGGTAATAGTCTCGCAGAAATGAAATAATGCAAACTTTTGAAGCAACATTCAATGTGGAGGCGGGGCAAATTATCAATTGTTTTTGACTTACTTTCCATTCTCCTCGCCCGTCAGTCAGAAAAGCAATAACTTCTCTCATATTCTCCCTCCTAGTGTCAAAGTTTTCGTACTCACACATGAATGGTTCCCGAGTCTGATAGAAAGCATTGATACGTTGAGGAGTAAACTCAACCATTTTTTCTCTAACAAGCACATACTCAGTCTCAGTGCAAGTTATATTCGAATAGAATTCTCTAACCACTCCCATAACAGCATTCACAATGAAATAACAAAATCGCTCCCAATTTCTCTCTGCAGTTAATTGTTCTACAGATCCTCCAGGACTATCAAAAGCTTGACCATGGATACACTTCTTATTGTGAAGGTAAGAGTTATAGCAAAATTGGGCTTTGATGTTGACGAACCTCTCCTCATCAAAATCCAATTTCCTCTTCCCTTTACTCATCCTTGGAGCCATGTGAATTTCTAAAATTTGCAAGAAAACTCCAATAAATCCCAAATTCACAATGTAACAAACTCCAAACACTATTCTAAACAAGTAAGAGCAAATTTCATCATGGAAATCTCAAAATCTCTTCAAAACTCCAAAATTTCCACCATAAGCAATGTGAGAGATTTCCATGGTAAAAATCCAAAAATTTTAACTTAAAGTGAAGCTCTTACAAAGAGAAGTATAAATCCGGTGTCGAAAAGCCTTGAAATCTCCTTGAATCTGAGATCTAGCAAGCCCTAGATCTTCAAAATCACGAAAATAGAGGACGAAGACGAAGGAAAAGGAAAAATTTGCGGGTCCCAGCGCAAAAATCGCAAAATAAAGGGTTTTAGGCCTTTTTCTAGGTTCGGGCGCCGGCGGCGCTCTATTTAAATAAATTGGCAAAACTCTCTGGATTTGGGCACCGACGACGCTAGTCCAAAATATTTTCTGGGTACGAAAGCTTTTTCGTATTTTCGATCGTTCCACAAAGATGTTTAACACTTTAATAGGCATTTACATCATCCCATAAGCAATAATTAACACAATTCTTCACACAAACAAAACACAACAATCTTATATATATATAATCCAAGTTACATCATAGACACCAAATATGTTCATTCAAACCAACTATTCATAGATATTTAGTGCAGTAAGTACTCTATAAACTAAGATCTAAGCACACAATGAAAGTAAACACATCCAAATCCAAGTTCAAAGTAAATACTACACAAACCAAACATAACTAAGCAAAGAAAACTAAACACACAACAAACATAAGTAGAATCCATCAATTACTCCAAATCAGTTTCAGAACTATCCTCTCCTCTAATGTCTCCAATTGATTGTTGATGCACAAACAAATTATAGAATGGATGAATTAGAAATTTGTCATATGATTCTTCAGCAATCACCGCGTTCTTCTTCATTAGATTGATCAAGCCCATCTCAATTCTACCAGTGTGATCGAATTGCTCTTTCA
This sequence comes from Papilionanthe hookeriana x Papilionanthe teres, assembly GCA_022702705.1. Lineage (NCBI taxonomy): Eukaryota > Viridiplantae > Streptophyta > Magnoliopsida > Asparagales > Orchidaceae > Papilionanthe > Papilionanthe hookeriana x Papilionanthe teres. Next base: position 123,729,093 of record CM040421.1, on the reverse strand, counting down.
TTCTCCAATCTATATGATCGAATAAATCAGTAATGTTATTGATCGCATTCATAACGTTCTGTACCTCAATCTCCAACAATTTTATCCTCTTCAATATCATTCTCGAACCTTCATGAAAATAGGGTTGAATCGGTTGTGAAGTCTGCGTTGGTTGATCAGACAAGTTCATGTCATCTTCATCTCTAACTGTCAGGTAGTCATAGGGATTAGTTGGATCAATAGGTCTCCATGGAAGAAGAACCTTTTCCCAACTTTCATAAGGAACCTGTGACTAACTACAAAACAGAAATATGGTGGACGGGTGTCCAAGCCCATATTTAGATCCATGCACAATTAATCCAAGTACAGATTTCACAATAATATTGACAATGTCAACCATTCTCCCAGTTTGAATACAGATATTAAAAATGGCGCTTTCCTTGGTTACCTTGCTAATCTTTATTGTCAGAAATAACTTTGTCGAAATAAAGTAGTGTCACTGCTTTGATACTGGATTGAGAGAAATGTATCCATTCTCTCTAACTTCCCATTCTTCATTCTCATCCGTTAGATATCGATACACATCATTCGTATTATCCCTCGTGGCATTGAAATTAGAATAATGGAAAATAGGTACGTTCTCGATCATAAAGAGATCGTTAATTTGTGCAGGAGTGAATTATATAAATCTACCACGCACAAATATGAACCCTTGATTGATCCCGTGAAGATTTGCATAAAACTCTTTCATGACGGGAACAACAAAGGCAGCGGTAGTGTAGCAAAGCACTTCCCAACATCTCTCCTTAATAATCTCTTCAATTCTAGTAGTAGGATTATCCATACCTCAATTAATGAAGCATCTTTCCTTGATAATCCGTCTTCTCATCACCACTTAGTTGAACAAATGCTGCACTTCAAAACTTATGAACTTCCTTCGATTGAAAAGCGAAATCGAGGGGTTTCAATGGGAAAGGAATCCATAGCATACAAATTGGGATTGGTGACTTTCATTTTTCTGGAGTTAAGAAGTCAAAAACAGAGTTTAGGGAGTTATAAGGACGACGATCCAGCCAAAAACCGCCAAAACTTGCATTTTAAAACTTAAACACCGTCAAACAAATTTTGGGCGCCGGCGGTGCTCAAATAGGTAAGTTCAGTGTATGGTCTGTGATAGGGTGCCGGCGGCGCCCATTCTGGCGCCGGTGGTAAAAAATTCTCACCAAACTTCGTTTGGTCCAAAATATTCCAATATCTCGATTCGATCCATCAATTATCATGTAAAGTATTTAGGAGTACTTAGGATTTAAAAACAACTATCTAAAAAGCACAACTACAACAAACAAGCAAACACACCACAAAGATATGTCTGGGTTGCCTCCCATAAAGCGCTTGGTTTAACGTCATCAGCCCGAAAAACCATTCAGTTAATCTAGATGACTCAGCATTAAAACCTCTTTGAAGTCAGGTTGAAACCCTTCAAATTAAGGCTTTAATTGGTGCTCATTAACTTTGAAAATATTTTCAGTATTAGGATCTTTAATATCAACAGCTCCGAAAGAATGAACTTTTACAACTGTAAATGGTCCTAACCATCTAGACTTGAGCTTTCCAGGAAATAACTTCAATCTTGTGTTTGTAATAAAACTTTTTGTCCAAATTCCAAGTTCTTTTTCAATATCTTCTGATCATGTCATAATTTCCTTTTTTTCTTTATAAATCCTATCATTGTGATAAAATGCATTTCTAATCTCTTCCAATACATTCAATTGCATAAATCTTTTATTTCAAGCATTTTTCAAATTAAAATTTAACTCTTTTATCGCCCAATATGCTTTATGCTCCAATTCAGCTAGTAAATGGCAAGTCTTACCAAACACTAGTCTATAAGGAGAAATTCCAATAGGGGTTTTAAAAGCAGTTCTTTAAGTCCATAAAGCAGTATCTAATCGAGCAGACCAATCTAGTTTATGATTATCCACAGTTTCCCCAAAATTCTTTTAATTTCGCGATTAGACACTTCTGCTAAACCATTAGTCTGGGGATGATAAGCAGTAGAGATTCTATAAATAATATTATATTTTTTAGTTAATCTCTTAATTTGATTATTCCTAAAAAGGGATTCACCATAAGTTATCATCACTCTCGGCATTCCATATCTTGTAAATATATTTTTATTTAAAAATTTTGAAACACTCCGAGCATCACATCTAGGTAAAGCAACAACTTCAATCCATTTCGAGACATAATCAACGACAACCAATATATATAAATTTCCAAATGAAGGAGTAAATGGTCCCATAAAATCTAATCCCCATACATCTAAAATTTCAACTTCCAAATTATAATTTAGAGGCATTTCATTTCTTCTAGAGATATTACCTACTCTCTGACATCGATCACATGATTTAATATATCTATAAACATCTCTAAAAAGAGTAGGCCAATAAAATTCAGATTGTAAAATCTTAAAAGCAGTTTTATCAAAACCAAAATGACCTCCAAATTTAGAATCATGACATCGTTAAATAATCAAATTTGTTTCATCTTGTGGCACACATTTCCTAATAATCAGATCCTTACACTGTTTATATAGATAGAGCTCATCCCAAAATATAATTTTGCATCATATTTAAACTTCTTTTGTTGTTGTCTTGTTAAATCAGGTGGTACAATATCACTTACAATATAATTCATAATATCAGCATACCAAGGCAAACTACTTCCTATAATAGTATAGAGTTACTCATCAGGGAAATTTTCAGTAATTTCTTTCTCAAATTCAGATAATCTATCATATTCTATTCTGGACAGGTGATCAGATATTTGATTGTCAGCTCCCTTCCTATCAACTATCATAAAATCAAATTCTAGCAGAAGAAGTATCCATCTATTTAGTCTAGGTTTCGCATCCTTCTTTTGCATTAAATATTTGATAGTCGAATGGTCTGTATGCACAATACTTTTAGTTACAATTAAATAAGGCCTAAATTTTTTAAAAGTAAATAGTATAGCTAATAACTCTCTTTCAGTTGTGGTATAATTAATTTGAGCCTCATTAAGAGTTTTACTAGAGTAGTAGATGACTTTGAAAACTTTATCATGCCTTTGCCCCAATGCTACTCTGATCGCATAATCACTAGCATCACAAATAAGTTCAAATGGTTTCTCCCAATCAGGTGAAATAATTATAGGTGCATTGATTAATTTTTCTTTCAATAATTCGGAAGCTCTCAAGCATTCATCATTAAATCAAATTTTTTATCATTTTCTAACAGTCGGCACAAAGGTTTAATAATTTTAGAAAAATCTTTAATATATTGCCTGTAAAATCCAGCATGTCCTAAGAAACTCCTCACCTCTCTCACAGTAGTGGTTGGCGGCAATCTCTCAATTACTCTAATTTTAGCAGGATCGACCGTCATACCATGTTCAGAAATTTTATGCCCAAGCACAATTCCTCCTGCAACCATAAATTGACATTTCTCTCAATTCAGAACTAGATTTGTTTTCTCACAAAGCTCCAAAACTTTTGCTAAGTTTTCCAAGAAAATTTCAAATGAATTCCCAAATATAGAGAAATCATCCATAAAAACTTCTATTCCATTATCTATCATACTACTGAAGATAGACATCATACATCTCTGAAATGTTGCAAGTGCATAACACAGTCCAAAAGGCATTCTTCGAAAAGCAAAGGTTCCATAAGGGCTAGTAAATGTTATCTTTTCTTGATCCTCAGGAGCAATAGGTATTTGATGGTAACTAGTATATCCATCCAGAAAATAGTAGTACTTGTGTCCAGTAAGTCTTTCTAGCATTTTATCGAGAAAAGGAAGAGGAAAGTGATCTTTTCTGGTGGCGGCATTTAATTTATAATAATCAATACAAATTCGCCATCCTTTAATTTGTCTCGTGCGTATGATTTCATTACATTCATTCACTTCAACAGTCACTCCTCCCTTTTTCGGTACACAATGTATTGGACTCACCCAATCACTATCCGAAATAGGATAAATAATTCCAGCATTCAGCATTTTAAAATCCCTTTCTTAACTACATCTTTCATTATAGGATTCAATCTCCTTTGTGAATCAACTCTCGGTTTATGTTCTTCATATAATAAAATTCTGTGCATACAAATCGAAGGACTAACTCTTTAATATCTGTCAAAGTCCATCCAAAAGCTTTCTTGTATCTTTTTAAAGTTTCCAACAACTTCTGTTCTTGGTATTCGTTTAACTCTGAAGATCCAATAACTGGCAAGGTAGATGATTCTCCTAAAAACATATACTTTAAATGACTAGGGAGAATTTTCATCTTAAGTTCAGGAAGTTTTATGATAGATGGAATTAAGCTTTTATCTCCACCTTCCATAGTGTCCAATACTTCAAATCTCTCCTGAACATACTCCAAATCTTCATTCTTCTTACTGTCTAAATTTTCTTCATTTTCACTTTCTTCTTCAAACATATTTTTATATTCTTCTTCTTTTTTAAATATATTTTCAAAATGATCGTTTCTCAAGTAATCACAGACCTCCATCCTAAAATATTCATTATCTTTTTCCATTGAGGGATACTTCATAGATTTTAAAATATTAAAGGTCACCTCTTGATCATTAACTCTCATAGTTAATTCTCTTTTTTGAACATCAATTACCACTCTTCTAGTTGCAAGGAATGGTCTTCCCAAAATGATTGGAATTTCTTTATCTTCCTCCATATCAAGTACAATAAAATTCACAGGAAAGATAAATTTATCCACTTTCACTAACACATCTTCCACCACTCCTTTAGGATAAGTAATAGAACGATCGGCCAACTAAAAAGTCACAGATGTAGATGAAATTTCTCCTATTCCCAACCTTTTGAAAGTTAATAAAGGCATAAGATTAATACTAGCTCCCAAATCACATAAAGCTTTTTTCAAAAAAATTTTCACTTATAGCACACGGAATACTGAAACTACCAGGATCTTTAAGTTTTTCCGGAAGCTTCTTCTGAATAATTGCACTACACTCTCTGCTAAGTGCAACAGTTTCATGATCTGTAAACTTTCTTTTCTTTCTTAGAATATCCTTCATAAACTTAGCATAGTCAGGCATCTATTCTAATGCTTCAACAAAAGGAATATTTATCATTAATTTCTTAAGGATCTCCAAAAATTTTCCAAATCTATTATCCCTGTTTTGTTTCTTCAATCTTTGAGGAAATGGAGGTGGTGGTTTTTCAACAGATAGCTTTATTGGCTTAAGAGGATAATCAAAGTCTGGATAAATCTTGTTTGAACCTTTTTCGATTTCCACCTTCTCCTTTTCTATTTCAACTTCTTTTTGCACTCTAGTTTACAATTCTTTTCCACTCATAAATTGAATAGTCTTAAGTTGTTCCTCTTTTTGATCTTTTGGATTGATCCACATCACTTGGAAGTGTTCCAGAAGGTCTATTATTAAGTGTAGTGAAAATATGTCCTAATTGATTTTCAATATTTTTCATAGCAACACCTTGAGCTTGTAATTGATTTCCTATATTCAGAAACATTTCTTCAGTAGACAACTTCTTATCATTAAATTGTGGGTTACTATTAAATCTATGAGGATAAGATGGTCTAAAATTAGTATTTTCTTGATTTTTTGAATTTCCAATTGGATTTATAGAATTATTAGCCCAATGCGGGTTAACATTAGCATTGCTATTATTCCAATTGAAGTTTGGGTGATTCTTCCAACCAGGATTATAATAATTTGAATAAGGATTGTTAGGTCTATTAATAGCATTTAAAGTCTCATAAGGTGTTTGAGATTTTGTTATCAGTCCAAATGAATTTTCCTCTAACACTTGAGGTGGTTGAGAATAATTCATTCCATATTGATCTATTTTCTTCGAAAGGGCTGTAATTTAAGAAACTACCATAGTCATCATATCTGAATCAAGAACACTAGCTACTCTCTTAGGATTTACCCATTCAAAGGGCCATTGAAAATTATTAGTAGTCATTTCTTCAATTAATGTGTATGCTTCATCAAAAGGTTTTGACATTAATGATCCACCAGCAGCAGCATCTATAATAATTCTCAATGATCCCACTAATCCATTATAAAATGTCTGAATTATTAACCAATCTGGTAAAGCATGATGTGGGCACTTCCTAAGAAGATCTTTAAATCTCTCCCAAGTTTCATATATTGACTCTCCTTCAAACTGACAAACGAATGTAATATCATTTCTTAGTTTAGCAATCTTTGATGGAGGGAAATATTTCAATAGAAACTTTTGAGATAATTTTCCCCAAGTTCTAATAGATCCAGGTGCTAACGAGTTTAACCATGCCTTAGCTTTATCCATTAATGAAAAAGGAAAAAGTCTAAGTCTGATAGCGTCACTAGACACTCCGTCATATTTAAAAGTAGCACATAGTTCTAAAAAACTAGCTAGATATAAATTAGGATCCTCATTAGGTGTTCCTCCAAATTGATTATTTTGTACCATTTGAATAATAGCAGGTTTAAGTTCAAATGAATTAGCAGCAACATCAGGATTTTGAATAGTTATGTGAATTTCATCTGTTGTTGGGTTAGCATAATCTCTTAAAGGTCTTGGAAAATTTCCAATATCATTTCTCTGATTATCTTGATTATTTGCCATTTTGTAAGGATTTTCGATTTGTTTTTTTTTTTTTGTTTTTGTTATTTTCTAATTTTTCTGACAGTACGCTCTAACTCCGAATCGTAAGGCACTAAACCTATAGATCTGCTACTACGCATATACAAACACAAATACTATAATAAAGTAAACAAACACACAATATTTTCTTAACTCCGTTACCTTCCTACTTACTTTCTTGACTCTGTTACCTTCCTACTTACTTTCTTAACTCCGATACCTTCTCCGGCAACAGCGCCAAAAACTTGATGCGTCGGACTTATATTGCAAGAATTTGTGAACTCAAATTGATATATTTATAATGATTTTGTTAAGTCCAAGCATTCAACCCAAGCATACATATCGTATTAAGTAATATAAGGCTATAATGGAGTCCTGGTTATCGATCCCACATGGAAGTTTGGAATATATAAGAAAGCATTCACAATATAGGTAACGTAGTACTAAAATTTGATTTTTAATTTGAAATTAAAGTTTACTACTTACGACTATTATGCAGGAAATAGTAACTATTAACTACACTACAATTACTTCTAACAATTTTAGAAACGGACTTAACTAACAGACATACTAAACTAAGTATTTGAAAGGTTTTTGATATATGAGAAAACTATCTTTCCTCTTTAAATGAGAATAAGATGTGTGGATAGAGATGGAACATATATTTATGTTATTGTGCCAAATAGGAGCATAGATGATTCTTTAACCTTAAAAGAGTACCCCCCTCTTCTAAGTAAGAAAAGAACATTGACATATCCTAAGTTTAGTTACTAACTCTAAGGCTAGGCTGGGAGGATACCTGCTTTCACTTCGGAGCTTGACACGCCTAAAATATATACCCTTTTTGCTATATAATTTTACTCATTTTTTATGATATTGCACCTAAAAGGAAGTTATTTTGTATGTTTTTTATTTTTAGGAACAATAAATTTCTTTTGGAGAAAAAGAAGCAAAAATGGTGCAATTTGGAGTAAAAACGAGCAAGGAATCAAATTTTGTCTTGACACCTTTCGATAAGTCTTTTTATGTTTAATCTCTTTTACACTTCTTGCATATTTTTGAATGAGATTACACTTTAAAGAAATGTAATTTTTATGCTTATTTTGTAGGGCTATCTTTTAGGAATGCAACGGACCTGAAACGAGGCAAATCGGAGCTGAAACGGAGCCAAATGGAGCAAAATGGCGGAGCTGCGCAGGATGGGCACCGGGGGCTCCCAAATCAGTGCTGGAGGCACCAGAAGCACGAGACCATGAAAATAGGGTGCCAGCGGCGCTCCAGATGGTTGGGATGAGATATTAGGTGGTTTTTGGCCAAATACATCGAATCTGGACGCTTTTTGGACGGTTTTTTTCATGCATCTCTTGGGAAATTCGTTCCTACACTATTTTAAACCGAATTTGAAGCCAAAAAGAGAAGGGTAGAAGTTATAAAAACTTAGAGAATGATTAGAGATTTTAGAATAGGAGTAGAAATATAGATTTCTACCTTTTTGGAGAGATTAGAGAGGGGATTTTGAGAGAATATGTAAGGGAATGTTCTAGAATTGCATGGATCGACGGGAGAATTTGTGGGAGAGATTTTCATCTTTCTTACAAGGGGAAAAAGCTAAGTATTTTGTTTTTCATTATCTCATGATATTGTAAACATTTATTTTGTGGATTTACTTTGAAATGAATTTTTTTGTAGTGTTTTCTTCGGACTTAGTGATGTCTTTCTATTACTCTTTCTTCTTCTATGAAAATAGTGGCATGAGAAGATTATGCCATTATTTTCATTCTACTTTTCTTTTGCAATGAGTAGGACTCATGTTTAGGATATTGGGATGCTTGCTAAAAGAAGTTTTAATTATAAATTTGATGGTTTTTACTTGCACTTCATTTACATTACAATAAGGGCCCGTTGTATTGTTAAAATTTGTTGTAATTGCATTCTCCTGAAAGGGCAGTGTAATTCTCAATAAAGTGGAACCACATTCAATGTCCATGAATTAATTGCATAGTTCATGGAGATTGAGTGCAAACAAATAGAGAAATATGGTTTTGATGGGAGTCGAATTGGAGGTTTCAGGGTGACAGGCTGAGATCCCCAATTTGGTCCTAAGATTAGTAACTAAACTCGAAGGTTAGCCTTCAAGTGAAGGGTGAGTGGGAGCTCCGTAGTGATGACCGGTATCCTCCCAGCCTAGCCTTAGATTTAGTAACTGAACTTAGGATATGTCAATGTTCTTTGCATGCTTGAAAGAGGGGGTACTCTTTTAAGGGTAAAGAATATGATTGTTTCTATTTGGCACAAACAATATTTAATGCATCACATTCCTAAACTTTATCCAATTCATTACATAAGAATAGTACATTTCATTATCTCAAAATTCACCAAACTAATTTCCCCAAAAAGGGTTATCTTTAGAAGTATTATTTGCATTTAGGAGTATTTATTATCCTTACATATAATCATCTGTATTTAGGAGTAGTTGTTAGAAAAATCACTTATATCACCCTTCCAAACTAAGGTTGTTATAGTAGACTAGAATTTTACTAAGAATCTCTTACCTCGCTTCTCTGTGGGATCGATAAACGGGACTCCATTAGAGCCCTGTATTACATGATATGATACGTATACTTGCGTTTGAAATTGTGACTTTTCAAAAATCATTATAAATATGTAAATCTGAGGTCATAAATTCTTACATATAAAAAATTCACGTCAAGTTAAATTTCAAGGATGATATTAATATGAAAATTCAGAAAATCAATAGAAGAATATTGGATCTAGAAAGAAATATGAGGAACATTGATATAAATCCATCTAAAAAGGAAGAGCTGAATGAAGAATTACAATTTGAGGATTTTGTAGGAATTCTAGGATCTTAAAAAAATTGGGCAATTGATCAAGGATTACTTAATTGGAATTTTGATCTAGAAGGAATCATTTGTCGGGCCCGCGACGTTAAAACCAAGCTCTTTATGGGAGGCAACCCATAGTTATTAGTGTGTTTTGATTTAGTGTACTTGAGAGTCATGATTGTTAGTGTTGTATTGTGTTTTATTTAATGTGGATTGAATAGCTTAATTCATGTTTGGATTAGTGGATTGACTTGATCTTTATGTGTCATTATGGATTGATCAGTTTGATTGTTGTTAGTAGATGTTTGGATTGTTAGTGGTTGCATTTGATCTTTGTGTGTCATTAGGGAGGTGATTCCTTAACTTCTTATTTTGGTTAGATTTGTATGTTCTCTTGTAGTAGTTGGATTGATGAGTCCACTATGACTCGGGTCTTGCTCGGACTTGCATTTTACAAGAGATATCATGAATTTGAACAATGAAAGCTTCATCTCAATTTTTTTACATCCTTTCTCTAACTTTGTTTTCATTTGGTAGGAGTCACAAACCTATTTGATGAATAACTTGTGGATGATCTTACACTACGATATATAACTGTTAGAGGTGCTTAATTAAAGATATTAGATGATGTCTGAGATTGGTGCCTAGGAGTCAATGTATCAGGGATAATCTTATCTTTAGAATTATAATCTATAAAATCATTTAAAAGTACCTAGCTTATTAGTGTAGTGATTCCGTTAAAAATTGGAGCTAATTTAGTGAGATGTGATAAGTTAATGGAAGAATTGTCCTCATTTATCATATGTGTGTTTATGTTTGTGTTACAACTTTATATAAGACTTGAAGAACATTTTTATATTCACATGTTGATACCTGCTATGCTAGTTAAACTTTTATTTCGTGAATTTCATTCTGACATGCTTAGTTTAGATTTACTTTCTGCTAAATGATTACTATCCTAATTAATAATTGTAGATGTTTCTGATAGACATATGTAGTAGATAAAATTTCTAAAATGTTTTCTTCCTGGTTATATTTTCTGTACTAAATGCTATATATATTAAAAATCAAATTTGGGGGTAGGAAGAAAATAAAATTTTATTTAAATACTTTCTTTTAGTGTAATATTATTGCAAGCATGTTTTAGGATAGATTTACTTTCTCCTGCAGTCATTCTATCATGATTATGCATGTATATGAATTTGATAGGATGTTGTACTAGTTAGTAGATTCAGTCTTTACTTTTTCTTCCAGCTGCATTTTATGGAATTAATTGCAAAGTATTTTAAAATTTAAGTTTGGGGGAGAAAGAAAAATAACTTTCAAAGTTAAACTTTATTTGTACTCAGTAGTCCATATTTAATTTAATATTACTTTTAAAATGACTTGTGGTATGTGGTGTTACCTTTAGGTTACTATAATTTCAATTTTAGGAATGTTAGAAAAATAACTTAGTTGAAATCCTATGTGAAGAAACTGTTCTAGAGTTAAGATATTTTGTAGGAAACTTTGGGAAAATGATTTTGTTATTTATGTAGAAAGGAGATGAATATTTGAAAAGCTAAAATTCTTAGATTTTTACTTAATGAGAATTGTGCCTTTATTGAAAACCTTTTTCGATCTAATACTTACACTTATAAAAAGTAAGGGAAAGTTTTGAGTTTTGAACTTTAGAAAGGGGATAATGAAATTCAAAATTATTAAAGGTCTATCCAGATATAGTAATCCTCACATAAAAAAAGGAAAAAAAAAGATTGAAAATGATCCCAAAAGAAAAGAAAAAAAGAAAAGAAAATAAGTGAGGAGAAGCTTGAGGAGAAGCCTAATCAAAAATTTGTTTCACTTGAATCTTTTTAAATGTAAAGACTTAAAAAAATTACTAAGCTTATTCTTATTTCAAAAAGTATTGGTCAAATTGGTATAGATAAGGTGCTTAAATTATGTTTTTATACTTTCTTTGAATCTTTAGTTTGACAAGTTTCAATAACTTTTGAAGAAAATATAAAATTAGGATTCCTAAGTTGAATATGAGATATGCTTACACTCTAGTCCTAGGTTGATTTGCTAGAATTACTCCTATGTTATACTATAATATTTCTGAGATGAAATTATAGAAAATTCTATTGAAAACTACAATCACAAGTCAACATATTTGGTTTTTAAAGTTATAGTGTTACTTGAGGACAAGTAACAGTTAAGTTTGGGGGTATTTGACACGCCTAAAATGTATACGCTTTTTGCTATATAATTTTACTCATTTTTTATGATATTGCACTTTAAAGGAAGGTATTTTGTATGTTTTTTGGTTTTAGGTACAATAAATGGCTTTTGGAGAAAAAGAAGCAAAAATGGTGCAATTTGGAGCAAAAACGAGCAAGAAATCAAATTTTGGCTTGACACCTTTCGATAAGTCTTTCTATGTTTAATCTCTTTTACACTTCTTGCATATTTTTGAATGAGATTACACTTTAAAAAAAGGTTAATTTGATGCTTATTTTTTAGGGCTATCTTTTAGGAACACAACACAACTGAAACGGGGCAAATCGGAGCTGAAACGGAGTCAAACGGAGCAAAATGGCGGAGCTGCGCAGGATGGGCGCCGGGGGCGCCCAAATCGGTGCCGGAGGTGCCAAAAGCCCAAGACATCGAAAATAAGGTTCTGGCAGCACCCTATTCAGCACCGGCGGCACTCCAGACGGTTGGGATGCGATATTGGGCAGTTTTTGGCCAAATACATCAAATCTGGACGCTTTTTGGACGGTTTTTTTCATGCATCTCTTAGGAAATTCGTCCCTACACTATTTTAAACCAAATTTGAAGCCAAAAAGAGAATGGTAGAAGTTAGAAAAACTTAGAGAATGATTAGAGATCTTAGAATAGGAGTAGAAATATAGATTTCTACCTTTTTGGAGAGATTGGAGAGGGAATTTTAAGAGAATATGTAAGGGAATGTTCTAGCATTGCATGGATCGACGGGAGACTTTGTGGGAGAGATTTTAATCTTTCTTACAAGGAAAAAAAGCTAATTACTTTGTTTTTCATTATCTTATGATATTGTAAACACTTATTTTGGGGATTTACTTTGAAATGAAGTTTTTCGTAGTGTTTTCTTCGTGCTTGGTGATGTCTTTCTCTTACTCTTTCTTCTTCTATGAAAATAGTAGCATGAGAAGATTATGCTATTGTTCTCATTCTACTTTTCTTTTGCAATGAGTAGGGCTCATGTTCACGATATTGGGATGCTTGCTAAAAGAAGTTTTAATTATAAATTTGATGGTTTTTACTTGCACTTCATTTACATTACAATAAGGGCCCGTTGTATTGTTAAAATTTGTTGTAATTGCATTGTGCTGAAAGGGCAGTGTAATTCTCAATAAAGTGGAACCACATTCAATGTCCATGAATTAATTGTGTAGTTCATGGGGATTGAGTGCAAATAAAAAGTAAAATATGGTTTTGATGGGCGTCGAATTGGAGGTTTCAGGGTGACAGGCTGAGATCCCTAATTTGGTCCTAAGATTAGTAACTAAACTCAAAGGTTAACCTTCAGGTGAGGGTGAGTGAGAGCTCCGTAGTGACAGCCGGTATCCTCCCAGCCTAGCCTTAGATTTAGTGACTGAACTTAGGATATGTCAATGTTCTTTACATGCTTGAAAGAGGGGGTACTCTTTTGAGGGTAAAGAATAGGATTGCTCCTATTTGGAACATACAATATTTAATGCATCACATTCCTAAACATTATCCAATTCATTACATAAGAATAATAGATTTCATTATCTCAAAATTCATCAAACCATTTTCCCCAAAAAGGGTTATATTTAGAAGTATAATTTGCATTTAGGAGTAGTTATTATCCTTACATATAATCTTCTGCATTTAGGAGTAGTTGTTAGAAAAACCACTTATATCACACTTGCAAACTAAGGTTGTTATAGTAGACTAGAATTTAACTAAGAACCTCTTACCTCACTTCTCTGTGGGATCGATAAACGGGACTCCATTAGAGCCCTGCATTACTTGATACGATACGTATACTTGCATTTGAAATTGTGACTTTACAAAAATCATTATAAATATATAAATCTGAGGTCATAAATTCTTACATATAAAAAAGTCGCATCAGAGCTCCCACTCACCATTCATCCGAAGGCTAACCTTTGATATTAGTTACTAATCTTAGAACCAATTTGGGGATTTCAGGCTGTCGCCCTGAAATCTCCACATTGAAGTCCATCAAAATATATTTCCCTATTCATTTGCACTCAATTCCCATGAACTATGCAATTCATCCATAGAAATTGAATGGATCTTTCATTATTTTTGTAGGACATTAAATATTTTTAAACTTAATGTTCAAAAACATATTTTAACATTTCAATTGGCCAAATCGAAAGTAAATTAAGTTCTAAATGAAAAATCATCACAATCTTTTCATTACATTAAAAGCACATCAAATCCACATCAATCGATCATCACAAGACAAGGGAGACTACTCAGAATTCATGGAGAAGATACAATAAAACATGGATTTCATATATATAAAAGAAAAAGTCATACAAACCACAAAAGAAAATACAACTTATCTCTTTCTCTTCCCCAATGTAATTCCTTGAAGTTCCTTTGAATCCTCTTCTCTCTTCTTCACAACACTTGATTCTCTCTTTAGAATGGAAAGGAAGAAGCAACCTCTAACATTACCCCTTCTCCTTCACTCCTTAGAGAAGAATTCCACTCAAATCCTCACTCTACACACTCTTCTCCTAAACCCCAACACTTAACACTCACCAAAAATACACTACATGACACTAGACTCCACTGAAATCTACACCATTTTCATCCAAAAACAGTTACTTATAAGATAGGGACGAAATCCCAAGAGTTTTCATAGGCATCCCTTCAAAAAGTTGCCAAAACTTGAACTCCACCGACTTCGGGCGCCGGCGGCGCCAGATAGGGCACCGGCGAAGCTCTATCGTGCAATTAATTCTGGACTATCTGGATTTGGGCGCCGACAGCGCCAGAACTTTTTCATAATTTCACTCCTTTTTTCTCCTTTTGCTCTGGATTTGTTCCTTTTTGTTTCTTTTCACTCCAATCACCTAAAATCATCATACCTGCAACAAATCATGAAAAATACCTTTCTTTAAAGTGCAATATCACCAAAAATGGGTAAAATTATATAGCAAAAACCGTATATATTTTTGGTGCATCACCCAACATTAAATTATCATCAAATTTAGATTAATCAACTAAAAAATAAGGTTTTAGGATATGACAATTGACTTTGAATTTTTTTCCAGTCTTAGGATCTTTAACATCCACAGGTCCATAGGAATAAACTTTCATCACAACAAATGGGCCCATCCACTTGGACTTAAGTTTTCCAGCAAATATTTTCAATCTAGCATTATATAACACTTGTTGTTATGGCTCAAGATTTTTAGTAAGAATCTTCTGATCATGCCATAACTTCATCTTTTCTTTATAAATCTTAGCATTTTCATAAAATTCATTCCTTATTTCTTCAAGCTCATTTAATTGCAACAATCTCTTTTCACTAGCATCTTTCAAATTATAATTGAACTCTTTAGCAGCCCAATATGCTTTATGCTCAAGTTCAACTGGTAAATGATAAGATTTCCTAAAAATTAGCTTATATGGGGACATTCCTATAGGAGTTCTGTATGTTGTCCTATAGGCTCAAAAAGCATAATCCAGTTTGATTGACCAATCCTTGTTTTTTGCATTAACACTCTTTTCCAAAACTCTTTTAATTTCATGATTGGATAATTCAACCAAACCACTAGTTTATGGATGATAAGCAGTTGCAATGTGATGGTTAAGATGATATATCTTTACTAGCTTTTCCATAATCGCATTTCTAAAATAACTTCGCCCATCAGTTATGATCACACTTGGTATTCCAAATCTACAAAATATATCTTTCTTAAAAATTTTGCAACACTTTGAGCATCACATTGAGGTAAAGAAACATCTTCAATCCATTTGGATATAAAGTCTACTGCTATCAAAATGTATATATTTCCCAAAGATGGTACAAATGGTCCCATGAAATCTAAACCCAAAATGTCAAATATTTCAACTTCCATCATATAATTGAGGGGCATCTCATTTCTTATAGAAATATTTCCTACACATTGACATCAATCAGAATTTTTAATATAAGCATTAACATCCTTAAAAATTGTAAGCCAATAAAATCCATATTGTAAAATTTTTTATGTAGTTTTATCAACACCAAAATGTCCCTGATAATCAGAATTATGGCATTTTTGAATAATTTCATAAGTTTCTTCTGAAGGAACACATCTTTGAATAATCAGATCATTTCCTTGTTTATATAAAAATGGGTCAACCCAAAAATAAGTCTTAGCTTCAGATAAAAATTTCTTCCTCTGTTGGTATATCAAACCATAGGATAAAATATCACTGACAATAAAGTTTACAATGTTGGCATACCACGGAACACGCCACTCATTGATAGTGAACAATTTTTCATCAGGAAAATGTTCATTAATTTCATTTTCAAAGCAAAGAGATTTTTTAAAGTCTATCCTGGATAGATGATCAGCAATTTGATTATCAGCACCCTTCATATCTACTATTTCAAAATCAAATTCTTGCAAAAGAAGAATCCGTCTTATCAGTCTTGGTTTTGCATCCTTCTTTTTCAATAAATACTTAATAGCAGAATGATTAGTATGCACCACACATTTTGTTCCAATTAAATATGATATGAATTTATCAAAGGCAAATGATATAGCTAGTAACTCTTTCTCAGTTGTGGTATAATTAATTTGAGCTTCATTAAGAGTTCTACTAGCATAGCAGATCACTTTGAAAGTCTTATCATATTTATGACATAAAACAGCTCCAATAGCATAATCACTTACATCACACATTACTTCAAAAGGTTTTTCCTAGTTTGGTGAAACTATAACAGGTGCAGTGATTAATTTTTCTTTTAATTATTCAAAAGCTTTTAGGCATTCTTCATCAAAATAAAAAATCACATCTTTCTCCAGTAAACAGCAAATGATTTGAAATCTTTGAAAAGTTTTTGATATAATGTCTGTAGAATCCTGCATGTCCTAAAAAACTTCTAATTCCCCTTACATTAGTTGGGCAAGGTAAATTAGCGATCACCTGAATTTTTGCAGGATCTACCTGCATAACTTTTTTCTGATATACGATGTCCCAATACAATTCCTCCTGCTACCATAAATTGGCATTTTTCCCAGTTAAGGACTAAATTAGTTTCTTCACAACACTTAAGAACTTTTGAAAGATGTTCTAAACATGATTCAAATGAAATTTCAAATAATGAAAAGTCATCCATAAAAAGTTCAATTCTTTTTTCAATTAAATCACAAAAAATTGCCATCATACATCTCTGAAATGTATTAGGGTCATTACATAAACCAAAGGGCATTATTGTAAAATCAAATGTACCATAAAGACTGGTAAACATTATTTACTCTTGATCCTCAGGAGCAATTTGTATTTGGAGGTAACCAGTATATCCATCCAGAAAAAAAAGTATTTATGCTCAGCCAGTCTACCCAACATCTGATCTAAAAATGGTTGTGGGAAATGGTCTTTCCTTGTGGCAAGGTTTAATTTTCTATACTCAATGCATATTTGCCACACTGTAACTTGTCTTGTTTGTATTAATTCATTATTTTAATTAGCCGTCACAGTAACTACTCTTTTCTTAGGAACATAGTGAACAGGACTAACCCATGCACTATCTAAATAAGAGTTGATAATTTCAGCATCCAACCAATTTAAAATTTCTTTCTTGACAACATCTTTCATGATAGGATTTAATCTCCTTTGAGAATCAGCCTGAGGTTTCCAATTGTCTTACAAAAAGATTCTATGCATACACATTGAAGGACTGATTCCTTTAATATCAGTTATTGTCCATCCAAAGGCTTTATTATATTTCTTTAGAACTTCAAGCAAACACTCTTCTTCTTTTTCAGTCAATTGAGAGGAAAATATAACTGGCAAAGTTGAAGAATCACATAAAAATGCATATTTTAAATGAGTAGGAAGCATCTTTAATTCAAGTTCAGGAGGTTTTCAATTGATGGACTAATAGATTCATCTCTTTCAGTCATGTCCAACAATTCAAATTTTTCATGAACATAATTTAAATCTTCCTCATGAAAAACTTCAGAATGTTATAATTCCTCTTCTTGCTCATGTTCCAATTTTTCACTTTCAGATTTCTCTTCAAAAGTTGACTTGAAATGACATTCACTTAAATATCCGATAACATCCATTCTGTAGCATTCATCATCTTTATCTCTTACAGGATATTTCATTGATTTTGAGATATTGAATGAAACAATTGATCATTAACGTGCAAAGTTAATTCCCCTTTATGTACATCTATTATTGCTCTGCCTATGGCTAGGAATGGTCTCCCTAAAATTATGGGTATCTCTTTATCTTCCTTCATATCTAGCACAATGAAATCAACAGGTTGATCCACCTTCACTAAAACATCTTCTATAACTCCTTTAGGATATGTGATCAAATGATCTACTAATTTTGGAGTTACAGTATTTGGGGTTATTTCTCCTATTCCCGGTCTTTTGAATATAGATAATGGCATAAGGTTAATGCTTACACCTAAATCACATAATGCTTTCCCATGAATTCTGTCTCTAATTGCACATGGAATTATTAAACTACCAGGATCTTTACGCTCTTTAGGAAGCTTTTTCTGAATTATTTTACTGCACTCCTCACTAGTGCAAAAGTTTCAATATCTTCAAACTTTCTTTTTCTGTTAAAAATATCCTTCATAAATTTCACATAGCTTAGCATTTGTTCTAAGGCTTCAACAAATGGAATGTTGATTACAAGCTTCTTAAATATTTCTAAGAACTTTGAAAATTGCTTATCCAACTTTTGTTGTCAAAGTCTCTGAGGAAATGGAGGTGGTGGCTTTTCTAAATTAATCTTAGGTGGAGAAATAGGTCTTTCCAAACCTTTCGGAGTGTCCTCTTTTTATTCTTCAATCTCTTCTTTCTCTACCTCAATCTCTTTTTGAACTCTACCTTCCAACTCTCTTCCACTTCTCAACTGAATAGCTTTTACTTGCTATTTATTCTGGTCTCTAAGATTTACTTCTGTATTACTAAGAAGTGTTCCTTGCGATCTATTACTTAATGAATTAGCAATCTGTCCTAATTGATTCTCAATATTTCTGATTGTAGCTCCTTGACTTTACAATTGATTTCTCATTTGTAACACAACTTCTTCTATAGACAACTTCTTCTCCTAAAATTGTGAAGCATTGTTAAAACTTGGAGGATAGCTTGTTCTATAATTATTATTCCCTTGGTTGTTCCAGTTCCCCAATGGGTTTACTTGATTGTTCCCCATTGTAGATTACTACCACCCTGATTATTGTTGTTCTAGTTAAAGTTTAGATGATTCTTCCAACCTTGGTTATAAAAATTTGAATATGGGTTATATGCTTATTAATGACATTCAAAGTTTCTAATGATGTTTAAGAGTCAACCATTTGGCTTAATGAATTTTCTTCAATCATGGAAATTGGCTGAGAAAAATTCATTCCAAAATATCTATCTTCCTTGAAATTACAGCAACTTAGTTTGCTAACATTGAAAAAGCATCATTTTCATTAATATTGGCTACCATTTTAGGATCTAACCTTTCAGAAGGCCATTAAAAATTATTAATAGTCATTTCTTCAATTAAAGCATAAGCATCAAAAAACTGTATAGACATCAATAGACCACTAGCAGCGGCATCAATAATAGATCTAAGAGATCCAGCTAATCCATTGTAAAAAGTTTGAATTATTAATCAATCTGGTATCAAATGATGTGGACACTTTCTTAGGAGATCTTTAAAATTTTCCCATGCTTCATAAATAGATTCCCCTTCAAACTGAAAAAAAGATGTAATATCATTTCTAAGCTTTGTAGTCTTTGATGATGGAAAATATTTAGCAAAAAATTTTTGCGCTAAATCACCCCAAGTTTTTATAGATCTAGATGCTAACAAATTTAGCCATATCTTAGCCTTATCCCTCAGTGAGAAAGAAAAAAGTCTAATTCTCATAGCATCGCCCGAAACACTATCATATTTAAAAGTAGCACACAATTCTAGAAAACTGGCAAGATTTAAATTAGGATCTTCAGTTGGTGCTCCCCCAAACTGATTATTAGATACCATCTGGATAATAGCATGTTTAAGTTCAAATGAATTAGCCACTAAAGCAGGATTTTGAATACTACCTTACAGTTCATCTACTGTAAGGTTAGCATAATCTCTTAAAGGTCTGGATTCTTGATAGATTTCAACATTTTGATTTGCTATGTCTTGAATATTTTTGTCTTTTTCTGAATTTTTAATTTTTCGGATTTTTCTTATAGTTCTTTCTAATTCAGAATCGTGAGGCATAAGTTCTTCAGAACCTGAACTACACATACACAATTATAAAGCAAAATAAAATAAAACACTCTAACAAAAGCAAGGAAAAGTAAAAAATTGGTTTTTCTTGAATTTTCTTTAAAAAAAAAATTTAATTAATTTCCCTGGCAACGGTGCCAAAAACTTGATCCCCAAATATTTAAGCTTACTTTTTACACTTTATATTTCTTCTCAATGATAATATCTCTTTCTTTACAACGGCACCAAAAACTTGATTCCAAAGAAAAATAAGAAATCAACTTTAATTATTTTTAATATGGGGTTCTAAGCAAGTATACGTATCGTTTATCAATTAATATAGGACTTTTTGATTAAGCCCCGAGATATCGAACCCGCAGGGAAATGTTCTAAAAATTTAAAGAAAGAAAAAAATAACTTTTTACTTTTCAAAATGATTTTACAAGTTATGTTTTATAATTAAAATGTTTAAATTCTTTTTGCTATTTTTTTAGAAAAAGTAAAGTAAGCAACTAAAATTAACAAGACTATTAAATGATATGAAAGCAAATGAGAAAAAAATAAAATTTTCCTCTTTCAATGAATCAGTAATAATTTTGGAATTTCATTTTGGAAGTATCTAAATATGTTGTGCCAAATAGGAGTTATATTCTTTACCCTTACTTGGTTCTATAAAGAACATAGGTTAATTTGATATTTTGAAATCTTGAAGATGGGTTAGGCAGGGAAGATACTAGATCTCACTCTAGATTTGCTCTTTTCCATCCACCTGAGGGCTAACATCTCATAACAAAACTTAAAACATCAAACCAAATTGGGGGCTTTAGCCTGTCACACTAAAGTCTTATAATTCTACACCCATTAAAAAGCATATCTCTCTGTTTATTTGCACTCAACTATATGGAATATAATTCTCAACCATACAATTTCATATGATTCACTCCAATTATTGTTTAAGACAATACCACGTTGGTTCTTACATGTTCTCACAACAAATTTTAACATCTCAATTGGCCGAATCAAGAGGTAAATGAAGTGCAAGGTAGTGGAATCATCACAACTTCTTCCAACATTAAACATCTATACTTTACACAACTTCCTTCCATAATTTAATTACTTCATCATTTGAAAGAAAAAAGATAAAGAAACTACTCAAAACTCTTGGAGAAAACACAAACACAATTTGATTTGAAAGTAGAAATCATAGTGAAAACACAATAAGTCTTACTTTAAAACCAAACGTAAAAACAAATATAAAAACTTATCTGAAAATCCTCTCCACAAGACTCTTGAAGTTCCTCTGAAACTTTTTTTTCCACTAAAAAGACTCCTTAGAGTGGGTCGCCCAACTCTGTAGACTCCAACGGACTCCAAACTTAAATAAAAACTAGATAAATGGATGAAAGAGAAATTGGTGAGAAGAAGGCTTCAACCCCAACTCATTCCTCTCTAAAACTCTCTTAACTCCCTACATACTACAAAACTTGATTTTTAGACTCTAGAGAAGACTAACTAAGACTCACTAACTGATTTCATGTCTTCATTTTAATATCTCTTCAAAAGGTGCTTTGGTGTCTCTTCAAATCATGTCCAGATTCAATGTATTTACCAAAAGATGCATCTCTTCATTTGAATTTGTCGCCCAAAAGAAGTTAAGGAAGTTTAAAACAAAATTTTCTTCAAACACACCTTAGAAATGGCGAAAAATTTGATTTAATTCATCACTTTTAACTGTCGCGCCTATGTGTCAGCCATCGGCGCTTAGGCGCTGATGGGTAATTTTGTACACCTTTCATTTTTGCTCCAAATTTGATCCTTTTTTGCTCCTTTCATCACAATCACTCATTTTAATTGTACCTATAAGAAAAACATGAAAATACCTTCCATTAAAGTGCAATATCATCAAAAATAAGTATAAAAATGTGCATAAAAATACTATATATTTTAGGTGTATTAGTCGCCACTTTGTTTATCTACCATATTGCCCTAGTCTTCATGAGATCTTATTTATTTAGATCATGAAAAAGATCCTTAGATGAAATTTGAAGAAAATAAGGCCTAATAAGATAGAAAAAAAGTAGAATGAGAGATGTTAGTGATAATCCTTACAAAAAGGGAATTCTAGAATGCCTTATTCTAGAAATTTTTATGTAAGGAGGATCACATGAGAAATTTTGATAACTAGAGATATTTAGGAGTGATACCTACTCTGAGCTCTTAAATTTTCTATAGGAGCAAGCTCCTATAGTTAATTACATCTTAGACAATTAGGTTTATCTATGAAAACCTCTGATTAATGTTAACACTTGTTTTCTAAGAACAAGGAAAGAAACGATAATGTTCAATCCTATGAGTAATATGTTTCTAAGTGTCACGTACCCTAAAGGTTTGATTTTGTCAATGTCATTTGTTATGTCATTTTTGTTCTATTATTTGACATTTTGTTGTTGTTTTGTCTTGTAATTTGTTATTTGTTTGGTGTCTATTCTAGATGTTTTAGGTTTTGTTACTATCCTAAAAGTTTAGGTTTTGTTTTGTTGTCAATTTTGATTATGTCATTTTAGTTTTGTTTTTAATGTCATTTATGTAATTTTTATTTTGTTTTGTTGTTTCTCCCTTCTTCAGAATGTCGCTCGGTAAGATAGAGTTAGCACACCCTAATAACATGCAAAGTAAATCTAAAACAGAACTTATCTTCAAGCTACAAAAAACAATGTCGGAGTAATTCTTACAAAAGAAATAATGTCATTTTTATTTATTGAATTAATGATTTAGTTGGTTGAATTTTTAAATTTTTAAACAACCCGGTCAAGATGTCCATGGCTCCGTCTTCCCAGGGTCATCTAATGCCTTGATCTACTTACTCCGAAAGATATTTAAACCAGAACCAGAAGTCTACTGTCAACAACCAGGATTTCATCGTTCAAGAAATCTTCGTAGATCAAGAACGTTGGGGTTCAAGTTGCATTTGGTGATCTTTGTTCATTAAGTTTTCATTTAAGTTTTAATGTCTTTTAGGATTTTAAATTGGAAAATTTTAAGTTGTTTATGATTTATTAACCAATTAAAATTTTCCATGTGCCCTTTTGATTGATCTTTATATGTTGATTTTGATTTTTTTATCTAATGTAATTTAGACTTAAAGAATCAAGTTTATTTAGATTTAATGTCTGTAAGATCTAATTAGACTTGAAAATTTTAGATTCAGTGTCATTTAAATCTAATTATTTCGAGTCAAATCTAAAATGAATTAGATTTAGGAAATTAGATTCAAATGTCTTTTGAATCTAAAGGTTTTGTATTAAATCTAATATAAATTAGACTTAAGAATTTAGACTTACTGTCATTTGAATCTAATGACATTGAATTAAATCTAAAATGAATTAGATTTAGGAATTTAGATTTAAATGTCTTTTAAATATAAATGTTTTGAATTAAGTCTAATGTAAATTAGACTTGGAATTT
Source organism: Papilionanthe hookeriana x Papilionanthe teres (assembly GCA_022702705.1). Lineage (NCBI taxonomy): Eukaryota > Viridiplantae > Streptophyta > Magnoliopsida > Asparagales > Orchidaceae > Papilionanthe > Papilionanthe hookeriana x Papilionanthe teres. The sequence goes on along the minus strand of CM040421.1, from coordinate 123,705,680 downwards.
TGATTCAGTGTTGTTTGATTCTAATGTTTTCTAATGTAGATTAGATTTAAGGATTTTGATTCAATGTTTCTTAAATTTAAAGTTTTTGAATTAAGTTTAATGTAAATTAGACTTAGGATTTTAGATTTAGTGTTATTTGAATTTAATATTAAATCTAATACGAATTAGATTTAAGAATTTAGCTTCAATGACTTTTGAATCTAAAAGTTTTGAGTCTAAAATAAATTAGACTTCAAATTGAGAAAATCTAACATAAGTTAGATTTTAAAATTTTATATTTGATGTCTTTTGAATCTGCAAGTTTTATATCTAATATATATTAAACTTAAAAAAAATCTAACATAATTTAGACTGTTAGATTCGATGTCTTTTGAATCTAAAACTTTTGAGTCTAATATGAATTAGACTTATATTTTAGTCTGAAGTTCAGACTAATTTTATGTTGATCCTAAAATTTTGGTTCAGTTCAACTTAAGTTGAACTTAAAGTTTTATTGTTTTAAGTTTGATATAGATTGAACTAAGAGATTTGACTTGAGTTCAAGTTAGGTAGAACTTAAGTTAGAAGTTTTGACTTAAGTTCAATATGGGTTGATCTTAAGTTTGGGCTAACTTGGGTTCAAGTTATGTTGAACCTAAGTTAGAAGTTTTGACACAAGTTCAATATGGGTTGAACTTAAGTTTGGGTTAACTTAAGTTCAAGTTATGTTGAACCTAAGTTAGAAGTTTTGACTCAAGTTCAATATGGGTTGAACTTAAGTTTAGGTTATTTTGAACCTAAGTTAGAAATTTTGACTCAAGTTTAATATGGGCTGAACATAAGTTTAGGTTAACTTGGGTTCAAGTTATGTTGAACCTAAGTTAGAAGTTTTGACTCAAGTTCAATTTGGGTTGAACTTAAGTTTTGTTTAAGTTGGTTCTAAATTGAGTTAGACCTTAAGGTTAGGTTTAATGTTTGCTGAGCCTAAAAGATTTGAGTTTGACTTAGTTTTAAGTTAGATTGAACCAAATTATAGGTTAAGGTTTGGTTCAATGTCTGTTGAACCTAAGAGGTTTCAGTTTTGACTTAGGTTCAAGTTGGGTTGAACCTAAGTATAGGTTAAGGTTAGGTTCAATGTATGTTGAACCTAAAAGGTTTGAGTTATCACTTTGGTTCAAGTTGGGTTGAACCTAAGTATTGGTTAAGGTTAGGTTCAATGTATGTTGAACCTTAAAGGTTTAAGTTTGACTCAGATTTAAGTTGGGTTGAACCTAAGTATAGGCTAGTTAATCCATGTTGGGTAAGGTATAATTAGTTAATTAAACTTAATTGTGGTTAAGTCTAATTAAGTTAAGGTTAATTAAACCTAATTTAGTTAAGGTTAATTGATTAATTAGACTGAATAGTGGTTAAGTCTAATTAGTTTAAGGTTAATTAAACCTAATTTGGGTAAATTTTAATTGATTAATTAAACTTAATAGTTGTTAAGTATAATTGGGTTAAGGTTAATTAAACCTAATTTGGGTAAGATCTAATTGATTAATTAGACTTAATTATGGTTAATTCTAATTATGTTAAGGTAAATTAAACCTAATTTAGGTAAGGTTTAATTGATTAATTAGACTTAATTATGGTTATGTCTAATTAGGTTAAGGTTAATTAAACCTTATTTAGGTAAGGTTTAATTGATTAATTAGACTTAAATAGTGGTTAAGTCTAATCAGGTTATCGTTAATTAAACCTAATTTAGGTAAGGTTTAATTGATTAATTAGACTAGTTAAGGTTAAGTCTAATTAGCTTAAGGTTAATTAAACCTAATTTGTGTAAGGTTTAAATGATTAATTAGACTTAATTATGGTTAAGTCTAATTGGGTTATGGTTAATTAAATCAAATTTAGGTAAGGTTTAATTAATTAATTAGATTTAGTTAGGGTTAAGTCTAAGTAGGTTAAGGTTGATTAAACATAATTTGGGTAAGGTTTAATTGATTAGTTAGACTTAGTTAGGGTTAAGTCTAATTTGGTTAAGGTTAATTTAACCTAATTTAGGTAAGGTTTAATTGATTAATTAGACTTAATTAGTGGTTAAGTCTAATTGGGTTAAGGTTAATTAAGCCTAATTTGGGTAACGTTTAATTGATTAATTAGACTTAATAGTGGTTAAGTCTAATCAGTAGGTGAGGTTTAATTGATTAATTAGACATAATAATGGTTAAGTCTAATTGGGTTAAGGTTAATTAAGCCAATTTTGGTAAGGTTTAATTGATTAATTAGACTTAATAGTGGTTAAGTCTAATCAAGTTAAGGTTAATAAAACCTTATTTAGGTGAGGTTTAATTGATTAATTAGACTTAATAGTGGTTAATTCTAATTAGTTTAAGGTTAATTAAACCTAATTTAGTAAGGTTTAATTGATTAATTAAGTTTAATTAGAGGTTAGTCCTAATTAGTCTTTAGGGTTTGTTAAACCTAATGTAAGTAAGGTTTAATTGATTAATTAGATTTAATTAAGGGTTAGGCTTAATTAGGGTTTAGAGGTTAATTAAGCCTAATGTAAGTAAGGCTTAATTGATTAATTAGGTCTAATTCGAGGTTGGACCTAATTAGGGTTTAGAGGTTGATTAAGCCTAACGTACGTAAGGCTTAATTGATTAGATAGGTCTAATTAGGGGTTAGACCTAATTAGGGATTGCTTTGTATTAAACCAAATGTAATTAAGGTTTAATAGATTTAATTAAGTCTAATGATGGATTAATCATAATTATTGTATTAAGCCTATTATGATTAAGGCTTAATTAGAGTTTAATTAGATCTAATTAGTTTCTAAGGCCAAATTAGGGTATGTCTTGAGTTTATTTGGAGTTAAACTCAAAATTTACCTAGTCAATTGTGGAATGGGTTAAGTATGGTGAGGAAAATAATTTTTAGGATTTTAAATATTAATTTATAATTAATAATTTTAATCCCAAATTAAAATGTCTTTTTAAATTTTTAAAAGGTTAAGATTTGTCATTTTAGGGTTTGTAGTCTGTCTTCCTAAGTTTCTTAACCAATTTCAAATTTAATTTCCTTAATTTCTTATTTTTTATAATTATAATTAAAAATTATTACAAATTTCAACAGAAATTAGGAAATCCTACTCTAGAGAATTTTCCTACAATTAGAAAAATCAGGGGATGTGCCTAAGGACTTAATGATTGATCCCTAAAATTTTTATAATTTTTCTAATTTATAAATATTTTTTAATAATTAAATTACTCCAGGGAGTATTTAATTAATTAAAAATTAAATATAACGCCTTAATTTATGATTTCATTTCCACATTATTCTTCTCACTATCCTGAGTTAAAAGGTATTTTTGTTTTATTTTGTGTCAAGTTATCAATTTTTTATTGTTTTAAGATTAATCTGGATTTAAAAAAATCCATATTAACCAGAAATAACCAGGGAAGGTTGTGTTTCTTCTTACATGTGGAAACGCGCTTAATTAGTTGTGGGGCTCCGAACATGGGATCAAGCTGGATTAAATAAGAGCCATCCATTTGCAAAACACATAAATGGGTGGCATCCGTTCATCTCCCTCCTACTGGTTCTTTCTGCGAACCGTCCATGATCTAGGAACAAAATATCACTCGAGTCTTGATGGATTTGAGTGAGTTTTGTTTCTATAGCTTCATTTGGGGAGGGAAAACCCATCCATATGGTGATGATAGGGTTGAGAATTGGTTTTCTTCTCAATGTACCAAACCCGAGCCTAAGCTAGGTCGAAAGAGCCATACCTTGGCCTCAGTGGATGAAACTTTAATTAGATTGGTTCAACAGCTTCGTCTTAACCTCAGAAATCTTTTCCCCAACTCAATTCGAGGTGAAATTGGGCTCGGGTATGAGTTTGATCTCAAGGTGCCACTGTTTGGAAGGAGAAAGTGGAACAGTGGATTAGATCCTATGGGAATGGCCAATTTCGATGGGCCTTGTCTTTGTAGGGTTCTAGGAAACCTTTAGAGAGGTTAATTTGAAGTTTTGAGAAACTTCACTTCAAACCTGAAAATTGTCTTGTTTTCAGGTGTGGAAATTAGGGCAAATCAGTAGGTTTTAGGACCTAATTCTAGGGGGAAACAACTGCTTAGGTCCTAGTGGAGAACTTTCATGTTGGAACTTTTTGGATTTGAGCAAAGTAACTGGATCTGTGGGTTTGGCTTATTTGTAGCCATGGGAGGCCATGGGCAAGCTTGGGCTTGCCTTGGGTTCACTTGAGGGAGTTACTATCCAATTTTATAATTTATGAGGGTAGGATTTCAGCTGAAGATAAGTCTAATTTATCTCCCCAAGATGAACCCAAGCTGGTTTCCAATTATGGTGAAGATTTAACTCAAGGTTTCGCTTCCCTTCATTAGCTTCTCCTTGAGGTGGATAAGGCTTGATAACTTTCTGAAGTTACCTCCCCTATATGATTTCGATTGATCATTCAATGTTTTGAGGAGAGAATTACACCTAAGCCACATCTTTCATCCTTTTCATGGCAGGTCATGATGGATTTTCACCATGGTGAAAGGCATGGTTTAAGTAGTGTGTGCTTCTTATTGGAGGCCTCATGAAATGGTTGAAGTGGCATTGTATTTGGCCGGCCAACACACTTCATGCAAATGGATGAATCACTTAATGAGTTGGGAGGAAGGTGACACATATTTTTCCTCACCCCATTATTTATGTTTTGCTCATGATGGCTTTTAACCTAGGTGAAGATTAAATTTCATATCTTGGCGTCCCTCCATTGGAGAAGAGTAGAGGTGAGTGATGACCCATCCTCATTCTTGGTGGAAAATTCATGAGGGAATGACACCTCATTATTCCCTTCATAATGAAGTCAATATGGTGTTTAATCATGGTTAAAGTGGTAGGTCATGGGTTATTCAATGTGTTAACCCATGTGTGATGAGTCTCATGGGTCTTGGGTGACCCATTGATGACTTCACATGATGTTATTTATGATGTCATGGTGGAGTTTTAAATTTGGAGGCCATTTATCATGTTATATATGATGTCATCTTTAATTTGAATTTTAGGGTTATTTTCTTATAATTCCACTTTAAATTAATTATGTAATTAAATAAAATTTTAGGAAATTATAATATTAACTCATAAATTAAACAACATGATTTTGGAGGTTAATCATTTGGTTATATTTGTTAATTTGGTTCAAAATTGAGTTTTTTGACCAAATTTGACCAAAGTTGACCATAGTTGACCATGGTTGGCCATGGTTGACAGTCCAAGTCCAGGGTTGACCCATACTTAACCTTGTTATGATTAATTTAATAATGGGGCCATTAATTTTGGTAATAGGACCTAGGTTTGGTTAGTCTTAAGTAAATGACCACGTTTGAACATTTTAATGTCTTAAATTGATCAAATTAGTCAAATTTGACCAATTTGGTGTTTAGATTGACTTGGTGGTCAATGGGGTTGACATTAAGTCAATGTAATAGTCAATTAGTCATGGATTAACCAGTTTGACCTAATTTGACTATTTAGGTTAAAGGTTGACTAGTTTGGTTAATGGGGTGGTCATTGGGTTATGGATAGACTATTTTGACCTAGTTTGACCATTTGGGTCAAAGGTTGACCAGTTTGGTCAATGTAGTGGTTATTGGGTTAAGGACTGACCATTTTGACCTAATTTGAACATTTGGATCAAAGGTTGACCTGTTCGGTCAATGGGAAGGCCATTGGGTCATGGACTGACCATTTCGACCTAATTTGACCATTTGGGTCAAAGTTGACCATTTTATTCAATGGGAAGGTCATTGCATCATGGACTGACCATTTTGACCTAGTTTGCCCATTTGGGTCAAAGGTTGACCAGTTTGGTCAATGGGAAGGTCATTGGGTCATGGACTAACCATTTAACCTAGTTTGACCATTTAGGTCAAAGGTTGACCTGTTTGGTCAATGTGGTGGTCCTTAGGTCATGGACTAACTATTTTGACCTAATTTGACCATTTGGGTCAAAGGTTAACATGTTTGGTCAATGGGAAGGTCATTGGGTCATAGACTACTTATTTTGACCTTATTTGACCATTTGGGTCAAGGTTGACAAGTTTGGTTAATGTAGGGTCATTAGGTCAAGGACTGAGTATTTTGACATAATTTGACCATTTGGGTCAAAGGTTGACCTGTTTGGTCAATGGGAAGGTCTTTGGGTCATGGACTGACCATTTTGACCTAGTTTGACCATTTGGGTCAAAGGTTGACCTGTTTGGTCAATGTGGTGGTCATTAGGTCATGGACTGACCATATTGACTTAATTTGACCATTTGGGTCAAATGCTGACCAGTTTGGTTAATGGGAAGGTCATTTTGTCATAGACTGACCATTTTGACCCACTTTGACCATTTGGGTAAAAGGTTGACCTGTTTGGTCAATAGTTGATCAGATCAGGGTTTGTCATTGTTGATTTGATCATTTTACAATATCATTAAGATTTGGGTTTAAAAGGCTTCATTAGATTTTTACCCTAGACACTAGGGTTTAGTGACCATCAGTGAGATTTAGGAATGATCCTTACAAAAATGAGGTCAACACGGTGTTTTGAAAGTTGTGAGCTTCTCATATTCTAGTGCTATCTTTATCTGATTGTGTCTAAACGACCCATCCATAAAAGAGAAAATTTTGTAGCTCGATGCAATATCAATCATCAAATCTGGAATTGGTACCGGAAATTCATCCTTCGGGCATGCTTTGTTCAAATCTTTGAAGTCCACGCAAATTCAAATCTGACCATTCTTCTTTTTAACTAGCACTACATTGTTGGCTAACTAAGTTGGGTACTATTCTTCACAGACAAACTTAGCTTCTATTAATTTTTTAACTTCTGCTATGACTTGTAGCTTAATTTCCAAACACATTCATCTTGGAGCTTGTATGGCTGGAACAACAGTGTGATCCACTCCCAACTTATGAACTACAACCTCTTAAGCTAATCTGGGCATTTTTTCATAACTCTAGGTGAAACAATCTTTGAACTACATTAACAATTTAACTATATTTGTGGAGTCTTCTTCACTGAGCAAGGTGCTAACAAAGGTTGGCTAGGCTCTTCGCTAGTCCCCAAGTTAACTTCTCTTAGCTCGTTAATTGTTGACTTAATTTTTTCTTCAAACTCCAGTGAAGCATCTTCAACTGGAGAATCTTCAAAGTCTTCTGAATCTTCCAAAAAAACTTCATCAGGCTCATCAGTAACAACCAGGCAAAATTATGTATCATCTATTGGCCCTTCAGTGTCGAACCCAAGACCTTGCTTTGAACTAAATGGCCGGCTGGTATTACTCCATAATTTCTTAAAAAGTTGTGATTGGTGTTTTGACCACTGCTTAAGTACAACACCCCATTGAAATAATTTCTGAACACAAGGATAATACAACTCAAAAGGCATTTCCATTAATTCAGTTGAAGCAATATCTTCTATTTTTACATCATTTTCTTGGTTGGAAGAAGAAGAAACCCGATAGAAGTTGATTAGTTTGACATTAACACCATGTACCTCCTTGACCATCAAGCCTTTGACCTTAATACAACTCAAAGTTAGGGTCATAGTCTGCACATAGTTGTTAATCCTATTGTACATTGATTTGTAATCTTCATTCTTTTCACCTTCTTGTGACATCTCAAACTGGGGCTTTCTTGAATTTATCATCATTGCTTCTTTCTTGACTTCTTCTTCCTTGGAACTATCTTCCTAATTAATGTTGATCACTAAATTATTTTATTCAACAATCCCATTGTTTCTTCCCCGACCTCGTCCCAAGCCTTGACCTCAGATTTGAGCTCTAGAGAAACTTTCACCATCTTGTCGCGAGGGAGCGGTGAGGGGCCGCTGAACTAGAATTGGTTGTTCTTCATCTTGTGCCTCTTTCACCTCTTTTCCTTAGTTTGGTGTGGCGTTTCTGGAGAAAAATGTCTTTTTCGAAGGTACATAGTAAGCAACATCTTCATGGATTCCTATTCATTTACATAAAAGGGCTATAAATCTCACTTAATGCACCGTTATTGACCACCTTCATAGTAATTTATACACTAGTGTAGAGACGACAGAATTATCCGGTATTCATGGATCCAGGGCCAACCCAGTAGAGCATTGAATGAGGTTTTAGAATCAATTATGTAAATTTTACTGTTGTCCTTGTCAAATAACTGATCACCATAAGTAGTGTTATTGATCCAATAGCTCTTTCTCCCTTCCGATTGAAGCCTCTTAATATCATCATGTCCTTTTTAAGGTCTCAAGCATCGATTTCCAATTAGTCTAAAGTCTAAAGGTTCATCACATTTATTGATGCTCCCAAATCAACTAACACCCTGGAGACAATAAACTTTCCAATGGTGACTGAAATGTACAAAGGTCGGTAATGGTCAACTATATCGAGCAACAAGTCATTATCTATGAAGGTAACAGTGTACTGTTCTCTTAGCAAGTAGACCTTATCCAAGGAGTTACTAGCCAATTGAGCTAAGAAAATCTCTAGGTCGGGTGAGGCTTGATGTAGTATGTTTATATTTCAATAAATTTTTTTATAGAAACCAGAATACAAACGCAAGTATACGTATCACACAAGTAATACAGGGCTCTAACGGAGTCCTAGTTATCGATCCCACAGGGAAGTGTCAATTTTTGTAGTAGCACTAAAATACAATGTTCAAATATATAAAACAAATAAGTGAAATGCACAAGTTTACAATGTTTAATTTTGCTAATAGAACCGAGTTTACCAAACTACTATCTAAACATCAAAGTAAATTTACTAATTCTAAACAAAGCTTAACTATTTTGTAATGAAAGGTTCATATTTGAGAAAGTATCCTTCCCTTGCAATGAGTTTATGATTAGTGAAAGATTTTAAATTTTTGGAAATTGTGTTGTGCTAAATAGGAGCCTTCCTACTCTTTACCCTCTTCCGATTGCATAAAGAACATTGGCTAACCTCATGTTTGGTCCCTAAATCTGCGGTTAGGCTGAGAGGATACTAGCTCCTACTTTCCTCTCACCCGACGGCTAACTCTCGCTTTAGTTTCCAAACTCTAGGACATTATTGGGGATTTTAGTATGTCACCCTTAAAATCTTCAATTCTACACCCAACAAGGTATATTTCCATATTTATTTACACTCAACCCTATGGACTATATTCTCATCCATATAATTGATTATGATTCCCACTTTGTTGTAGAACTCATAGCCCTTTAGGATCTTATGTTTCACAAAAAATTTTAACATTTTAATTGACCAGATCGACAAGTAAATGAAGAAAAAAGTGTAAACCATCACAGGTATTTAACATTTAAATAACATATCCAATCTATTTCTTCCTTTCACCATATCTCATTCCAAGGAGAAAGGCAAAGAAATCTACTCAGAATTTATGAGGAAGATACGAGAAAACATGGATTATATATATAAAATAAAGTTCAGACAACCACAATATATCTTTAACTCTTTCCCAAAGCAAATCCCTTGAAATTCCTTTGATTCTCTTTCTCTTCTTACAATAACACTCAAAACACACACCGAACAAGACTCCACACACTCTCTACAGTAACTATTCCACTTTTCTCCAGCGACTCTCTCCAACTTCTCTTCTTTTCTTGTGTTTAAAGCACTCTAATATAGTGTAGGGACGAGTTTCCCATGAGATTCCCCAAGTAACCCTCCAAAAGTGGTCTGAATACGTCAAATCTAAAAAAAAGTCGCGTCGGGCTGTGTTTTAAGATTTTTGCTCTCTGGCTCTAGGCGCTGACGGAGCCCAGAGTCAGTTTTCCAAAATTTGCCTCATTTGACTTCAATTTCATCCCTTTTGCTTTCTTTTGCTCCAAATGCCAAAAATCAACATATCTGCAACAAAACATGAAAAATACCTTTATTTAAATTGCAATATCACCAAAAATGAGTATAAAATATAGGTGAAAAATCCAATATATTTTTGGTTCATCAAGGCCCTAACTAGAGCTTTCCTCATCTCCTTTGACAGGATAAGAGCATCGTAAATGCTCAATTTGGTGGGCCACTTTTGAAGATGGGCTAACACATTGTACTCCACTTTGTTGTTACTAGTTTGCTCAATTATTTTCTGAATAGGCAGTTCATATGTTGATGGGGTCGGCTCTCCTTGAGTAACCACCTGCCTTACATTATCTTTTGGACCCATTCTCAGAGGTAGAGCTTTTCTTCTTCTTAATTTGATTTTTTTTATCTCTTCCAAATTTTTTCAGAAACTAATGGTGTCTTCTCTTGAACTGGGACAGCTGACTCTTCTGGAGTTAATTTGGAGTCTGAGGGATTTAAGTTCAGTTTTGATAGGTGGTCCTCAGAATTCGCAAAGGCTATCGTAACCGTCCTCATTAACACCCTCCTCTTTATCATGATCACTAAGGTTTTGTATGATTTGAGAATTATTATTAGAATCAAAATCAAGATCTAGATTGGGTTGGTTTTCATTAGTTACATTATTGCTAGAAACAGTAAAAACGTAGCTAACATCGGATCTCTTCTCATTATAGTACCCCATAGGGCAAACAGATAATCATACAGAGTTAGAGGTTTAAGGGATGTCTCTCCCAAATCTGAAACAACCACCCTAGAAAAAGTCGCCCCTAGTCCACTCTTCGGGTCTTCAGTCTCATTTTCCTCCGTGGTCTTCTCCATCTCCTTCTCTTGAAGCGGCTTTTCAACTGCAATCAATAGTGTCGGTTTAGTAGGCCTTAAACACTGGACTGAAGAATATATTAAAGCTGTTTGGATCTGATGTAGCATCTTCCTTAGGGTTTTCCCATGTTGTACTCCATCCATCATCGGCTGCATACAGGTCAATCAAAACATTAGGATCTGACGAAATAACATTAACAGAACCTCTTTTAGGTTCTTTCAGTATGTTTTCATGATCGTTACATTCCCATTCTTGAGGTTGGCCTCGAGCCAATTCTAGAAGGTGAGGCAGTGCTTTATTTTATGCCCAAGCATTCTGTGGTACAGGCAATACAACAGATGATAGTTCTTATCCACTAATTCTAGCTTTCTGGACTCTGACAACTAGAAATTAGACACCTTCATTAGTTTGTGGAACATCTCAATAACTGCTTCATCTTTACAAGGATTGACTTTACTCAGGAGCTCTGACAAAGTGCATCTTCCTTTTGTCGGATGATACATCTGCAGAGATGACTGTTGATCATGTTATTGCGCCTGTTGATAACTTTGTTGCGGTCATTTTATCTTACTCTTCATCGGTTGTTTGCCTTTACCCATTGCTGCGACAGTTCCATATTTCTTCTCGAAGGCTTTCATCGATTTTTGCTTATCACTCTTCTTCAGGAAACTGAGTTCTTTAGCAACTTCTTGAAGACAGGCAGCATTACTAATCAATTTCTCAAAAGGCTTAATAGTAAAACCCTTAAGAAGAAATGTTATTGGGCCATGGATACCCTTCAGTAAGATTCCAATGGCATGTTGTTCTTGAAGCTGCGGTTCACATTTCATACTTAAATTCCTCCACTGTAGAATATAGTCCACCAACGTCTCATCTGGTCGCTGTGTCTCGGTCACAAGATCACAGACAGTGATGTGGTGTTGAGCCCCAGCAAACCATTTGACGAACAGGTTTTCCAATTATACGAACGCTCTTACCAAACCATTTGGTAACTCTGCGTACCAGTCAAAGGTAACTCCAAAAAAGCTGCTAACAAGCATGTGAAACAAAAAAGCATCGTTACCCCCTGCGTTGCAACAACTTGTTCAGAAGTAAGCAATATGTTGTCAGGGGTTTCCTGTCTCATCGAAAATCTTAAACAGAGGTGGTATGAAGCCTTTATGTTATTGGACAGTATCAAACTCTTTGAGATAAGGTCTAGCCCTCATAATCAATGCCCCTCCTTTAGATTAAGCTAGGGCCTCTCGTACTTGTTGTTCTACTACCAACTTATGATCCTTCTCCAACATTTGACTTTTGTTCAGAGTATTTCTTAGGTGGCTTCTCTCTATCGATGGAGATGATTTCTCTTCTTCCATCTATGATTTGGAAAACTTCTGCGGGTGATTTCTTTAGCGTTTGAGGCTGGCTCTGAAGCGTAGCTATGGTAGCCATCATCTCCTCCATTCATTTTTCTATATGATCAATCATCTCATCCCCTTGTTGAAGGAGTCCTCATAATTTCTACAAATCATCTCCCTCTACGAGTTTCTAAGCCTCGGATAAAGACGATGACGCTCGCCTCTCAGCTACATTTATTTCGGCATGTTCTTCCTCCATGTAATCAGCTAATTTTTCCTCTCCATCTTTGTCAGAATTATCCTTTCTTTCTTGGGACAACTGCTTGAGATCAGTCCTCAACTTTTCCAATTTTGCTTCAATTGAACTTCTTAAATGGTCTTGAGATCCATTAGCAGTGGCTGATGAATCTTCTCCTCTAAGATGTCCATGATCTCCTTAGTCCATTTAGTAGTTGCTAGCTCGACAATTTTAGGTTTACACACCATCTTTTTTGATGTCGGTAGCTTAGGGCCATATGATCTATCTGCAGCACCAACACGTTGATGAATGGTGAGAGTCCTAAAATGCGGACTAGATACTATCGTAGATGATCTAACATCTCTACTTGATCCTTTTCTCAGCGAACGAGATTTCTCTTGTGGTACTATTCTCGATCTGAGGCTATCCTTGATAGATACATGTCCCATCCTTCTATGAATTTCAGTGAATGAACCATTTTCCTTTACGGCTAGCTTCATGATTATAGTTTGTAATCAAGCCATCGACGTAGCCTTGATCTTCTTCTCCCTCTGACCCTCGTAGTGGAAAGGTCGAGGCAGCGTAGTGGCAATCTTTCTGGCATCCTCCTCATCCTTGGCAACAAACAACAGGTGAACCTGCTTTCTCCTAATAGCGATGAAGTCTCAGGTAATCCAAACTCATCTTCTACAACTTTTTTAGGGGCAACATCTTCAATAACTTTCATCTTCTTTATCATGGCAACTCTCCTGTTCTTGTGTTCGAGTGAGAGGTGTGCACCTTGAGCTACACAGAAGGTGCTGCAGGGAAAGTTGAACCCTCCACAGTGACTGGTTCATCATCCACTTGAACACCTTTTTCCTCTATTGAGGCGGGAATTATGACAGTTGTAGTGACGACTAGACCGGCGGGGGTAGCGACGACTGTCTTGGGGGTACCTCCCACGGCTCGAACAGACTTAGCATAAACAACATAATTCATCTCAACTAAAACCCTCTTTAGGGGTGGGAACTTCTGGGTTGACTTCAGGTTAAACTCCACTATCGGTTCAACACTCTCAGGCAACCTAGTCCTTAAGACGGTGACAGTAACGTATCCAAACTTGATCTTGGTATTGTCAAACTCTTGTCCGAAGCAGATGACTACTCCATCAGCTCGCTCTTGTTGACAGTAAAATTATCTTTGGTGCAAACATTCTTCTGTAGAGAGGATTTGAAATGTTTGCATCATCTCATGCTTCCTTCCATCATAGCAAGGACGAAAAAAGAACTCGTTCAACAACTTTGTCTGAACACATTTTTTATTTATTTCATTAAGGTCTTTTATATTGTAAATTTTACAAATTTTGGGCCTCGTTTCATTTATTATTATTAGAGGAAAGGTTTTGAGCATTTAAAAACTGGCATAACTTGTCAAAAATAAACAAGCCACAGGGGAGGAAAAAAGAGAAGCAGAGGACCCAATCTGAGCTTGAGGGAAAGGGTAGACTCTGCACCGAACTCGCTTCGACAGATCTGCTCCTAGACTAATACTTATTAGGGGTTCACCTATTCTTTTAGGAGGTGGGAGGATCTCTGTACGGCTTATTTTAGGGTTGAGTTGTTGTATTTTGAAAAGGGTCGCCTACAGAAATTGTCGGCGAATTTTTAATTTAATTTAAATAAATAATTTGAAAAGTAGTATTTGATTTTGAAAATAATTTTAAGATATGAAATCAAACCGACCTCACATCCCAGATAGTTTATATAAACGAGCATCGCATCACAAACCGTGTATCTATCCCGAAGAATAGACACACTGTTTGGTGATGGGGCTCAATTAAATAAACTAGAAGATTTGTGACATCCGTTTGGTCTGCGAACCAATTTTATAAGCCGACAAATTCCCCTGCTTAATATAAATGAATTAAACAGGGTTTATATTACCTGGGTTCTTAAAATTCCCTATAAGGGCAAGCCCCTATAGTTAATTACATCTTAAGTGACGGGAATCACTTAAGAAAACTCTCGATAATAATCAGTAGTTCTGCTCTCAAGAATCTCAAAGTTTAAGTTTTCAAAGGATTGAATTTTGGAATTTCAATAGGGAATGGATCAAGTCTGGAACATTTTGTTTTGGGAATTCAAAGGAAGAAAGGTAGTAGAAATTACAGATTCGAAGCGAACTTCGGTAATTTCTCGACTATCCTATTGTTTGGCTTGAATTTAGGAAAGTCCTAATATTTATTTAATGTTTTGATCTTGCCAATTTTAATTAATTTGGACTTATATTTGTATGATAAAATCATACAAATAGCCTTGAAGATGTGAGGGTTTATGTCGTACTGAACAACTACCTCGGAGTCCTAAGACCAGTTAGGGCTTAGTTTGCAATGCAAATGCCTAACAAAAGGTTGAGGATTTATGTTGCACTAGGCAAACTACCTCGAAATCCTATAGCTTAGTTATTTAATTCTAAGAACGTTTTGCTGAAGTAGACTTAGGTTTTGCTGATGACGATGGCCGTGCTACCCACCATGCTCCGAGCTCATTGTTGTTGCAGAGGTTTAGTTTTAGAAGATTGTAATCAAAAGAGAAGAGAGAGGTTTGGTTTTAGAAATCTTAAAGTCCAAGTGTTTTTAGTGTTTTAGTTAACACAAATTTTAAAGTTGATTATAACAACACCGGTTAAGATCCCACGGTTCTATCCTTCCGGCATCGTTATTTTTATCGGATTCACTTAGTCCAGAAGAATTTGCTAAACTCAACTAAATGAGTTCCACACTTTCATTTAGACCATGGGAAATCCCATTAGCAACACATAGGTTACATCATCCGAGATATTCCTGATCATCTAACAAGACGTTTTAATTTAGTTGTAGTTGTGGTTTTGTTGTTTTGTTTTGTGATTAAATTTTGAGTTGTTTTATATTTTGAAATATTGTGGCAGTGAATTTTATCTTGTAATCACTTTTAATTTAGTTTTGGTTTCAGTTTTAGGGGCTACCCTAAAGGTGTGGGTTTTCATGCAACAGTTGTTTATCATGCAAGAAAAGTAAAGTGCATTTGCAATAAAGTAAATTGCAAGAAAGTAAATTACAATAAAATAAAAGCGTACCTGGAGGGTCTTCCCGTCATCCCAGGCTGCACTTGAACACAATTTAGAATATTTAAGCATTTAAAGCAAGTTCCTAGGTAAAGCTAAGGGAAGGGTTATGGTTTTCTACCAAGTTCCTAATCCTATAGCTAGTCATTTCCTATGACGTCTAGATTCTTGTGTTTTGGTTTGAGGATGATTTTCTTCATCAAAGAACAATTAAGTTCAGTTGTTCTTATAAACATCCTATCATACTGAGGAAGTGCTTAAGACGAATCTTAAACATCTTTTCAATACTTTTAGGATTATTTTAAGTCCAAGAGAATTTAATTATATAATGAATCAATTATCTAGGAGTTCAAGTTTTGTTATCTTGCTCAGTGAACTAGAACATTTGAATATCCTATGAGTGAAGTAATACTTCACTTAACACTCCATTTAGGAGTTATGGCAGCATGAGCTTTTGAGGGCAAATTAATGTTTAAGCGATTTGTGATTTAATTTAATTTTAATTAATGGGTTTAAGTTTGGAATAGTGTTCAAGTTGTTTTAGATTTATTTTTGAATTTTTTATGTCTTAAGTGATGTTATATTTAATTCAATTTAATTTAATTTAATTTAATTTGGTTTGGTTTAGTTTTAATTTTTAATTTAATTTTATTTATTTAGTTTAATTTTAATTTTATTTTAACTTGATTTTATTTACTATTTTTATTATTTAATTTAATTTAATTTAATATGTTCTAATTTAATTTAATTTAATGTGATTTAATTTAATTTAATTTAATTTAATTTAAATTTTAATTTAATTTAATTTAATTCAATTTCATTTTAATTTTAATCTAATTTAAATTTTAATTTTATTTTATTATTTTTCTTTTAATTTTAATTTAATATATTTTTTTATGTTTTAGGGATGATTTAATTTTAATTGTTAAAGTATTAATTTAATTGAATTTTAAAAGGATTTAATTTAAATGTTTTAATTTTAATTTAATTTAATGATTAAGCATTTTAAGTTTTGAATTGGGATTATCATTTTAATTAGGAATTGAATATTATTGAGGTGATTAATTTAGGGATTCTTAGATTAAAGAATAAATTTCTTCCTAATAATATCCCTATTTTAATAATTCTAATTTTTTTTATTATTCTTCCAAATTTAATTAATTATTTAATTAAGGTTTATTTTGATTACTTTCAAATTATTTGGTAGGTTTCTACCCTTTAAATACCTAAGTTTCAAACATCCAAAATCAACTTAATATCAAATATTTTACCCACCCTTTTAATTAAACCTAAAAATTTTTAATTATAGGTTAAAATTTTAATTACATATTTTGCCCTTTAAACTTACTAATTTCATAACTCACTAAATTGAGCTTAAATGAATTTGAAATTTTTATGTGGCTTCACTCATATGTCAATCAAGACATTAGAGGAGAAAATGTGATTTTTCTGTATTAATTTATTTATATAATTATTTTTTGTGGAAAATGAGTATTTTCAAGGAAAATTCAACAACATGACCAAGGGAAAGTTTTTGTCCTTAAGAAAATTATGGGACATTTCTAATGACCAGAGGACCACTTGCACCAATTTTGGTAGTTTTTTGAATTATATTATTTTTATTATAATTATTTTGAGTTTTGGAGTATTAATTAATTTAAAAATAAAATAAAGATTGAAAAATGAATTTTATTTTTTTTAAAAATCTCTCTGACACCAAGGAAACCAGAGAACCAATTTTTGAAATTTTCTGATTTTTCTTTGATTTATCAGAATTATTTTAATGGAAGTACTAGAAAATACATTTTTTTAATTTTAAAATTACTTTAAGGCTATAAAATTTAATATCTCATCATAGGGACCTAAGAAAAATATGGGGTTTGTTTCTAAGTGATTAAAATTTAAAATATGACATTTTGGAGATTTTTATTATTTTTTAATTATTAAAAATATTAAAATAATGCAAAAAATCAACTTTTTTAGAAAATTACAATTTTAATTTTCTTAAATTCCCCTGATATCAGAGAGGCTCCAAAACCAATTTGGTGAATTTTTGAAAAGTATTTTGAAAGTTATGAAATTTTAAAGTTTAAGTTGGCTAAATGGCTTAATCAACCCATTTAGTAGGGCTAACCAAGTCCAATTGACTTCAAATTTTTATGGTGAGTTCCTCTGATCCTAAAGGTCAGGGGAGAATTGATTTCAAGTCAATTTGATGTATGATTAGCTCTAATTAATTAAGGACCGATTTTGGGTGTTTATGCCAATTGGGGTTATTCCAAGTGGATTAATTCAAAACCTATTTTTCCTAGAGTCCTTTGGTCATAAGAAACATCCTCAAATTTTTTCTAGAATTTATTTCACAACATGCTAATTATTGGAATTAAAATATTCAGAATAGTGACCTAGAATTGAAAAATCAATAACTCTTCATAGGGGTGGCCTCTGACTTTGGAAAATTCAGGGAATGTTCCCAAATTCATAGGCTTCAAAAGCCCTATGGTCTCATGCCATGGTGAATTGAATACATGCATGGAGAATTGAAATAGTGTAGAGAGTAAATAAATTATTAAAAATCAAATACTCAATGAAATTAAATGATTTCTTTTCCACATTATTCTCCTTTGTTCACTGAGAAAGTGGGTATTTTTATTTTATTTTTCTGATTTTTCTACACAAAGTTATGTATTTTTGAAGTTTAGGGAATTAAATAAATAAGAAAATGCCTATTTTCCTACTTATCCAGCGCGGCGCCCTGTCATCCTCGGCATCTCCGAACGGCCACGCGGCGCGCTCTCATTCTACGCCGCCACTTGAGTCAGCAACCCGGGTCCCGCCTTCCGCGTATGATTCGCTGATCCTACCTGATCTGAGCTGCCATCCACGCGTGTATTGAATGAACGGCATCCGTTCATCGTCCCCAAGCCTCCTAGCCCGAGAACCGTCCACACTAAAACCCTAAGAACTCACTCATTTCTCAACGGATTTTGGTGTTCTTGTGGTCTATGGATTCGTCTTGAAGAGACGAACACATCCATATGGTTTATGTAGCTTGAAATTGATTCAATAAAAATAGAGAATGTTCAGAAGCTCGGGAAGAAGAGTGAGACCATACCTTTGCTCAGAGAAGTGTGGCTTCGATCTGAGGGTTGTGTCACCTTCGATTGGGTCCAAGCAAGCTCCAGATGAAGTCTCCTGGCCTGGTGAATTATCCAGGTATTATTTTGACCAAGCCCGATTTCAACCTTTGGAGTCTGGAACAGATGGGTGGCCTGGAGAGGGGGCTTTCACTGGGGAGCTTCTCCTCTTAACCTTGTGCAGGTGTAGGTGAGTTTAATTTGACTTTGGTGAAGGATTTGGGAATGTCCTGTTCTGGCCTGAGAATTGAGCTCCAAAATTGAGCTCAATTAGTGGGGATTAAGGCAGGAGGACAGTGGGGATCAAGTGCTCTGGGTATGGGGAGAGTCTGGAGTGATTTTGCTAGAGTTTCCTTAAGGTTGATTCAGCACCTCCCCCATGGCCGAGAGAGGTGGGGTTTAAATAGGCATGGCTGAAGGCTCTCCCAGGGGGAGTTAGGACTTGGGATCAGCTTGCTACGGTGAGGAGAAGAACGGCCATGGTGGCCATTGGGCATGGGGCAACTCGGCAAGGTGGAATTCCAAAGTTTGGCTTCTCCCCATGTCTCGGCCATGGCATTTTCCGCGGCCTGGTGGTCGGCCGGCCAGGCACTGGTCACCATCTTGTTCAGGTGGGTCAGGGCTGGGGTTTAGTGTAGGCAATTGGCCAATGCCATGTGTAAAGGGCTTGGATTAAAATGGTATGGGGGAGAGGCCATTTTGGCTCCAAATGGGTCAACCCATCCTTTTGGGCTAGGTGCACCACCCAATGCTTGGTTTAGGCTGAAGGGAAAGTGATTTGGTTCAGCATAATCAGAAGGGTCAAGTCACCATCCAAGCACAATTAGGCATAAGCATGGTTAAGGGGAATCATAGGAGTGGTTAATCACCTTAAGGGAATGTGGAAAGGATCTCCTCCTTTTGCCCAATGTGGTAAGGTAACATGTGAGCAACTCACATGGCTTGCATGTGGCTTAAGAGTGGCTTCATGGCTTGCCTTTGGCTTGGGAAAAAGCTTGGTCAATTTCATGAAAATGGATTTTAGAAATTTTGGTAATTTAGGGGTGATTTGATGGGATTTGGCATATGGCTTGATTTGGAACCATTTGATGATTGATTTAGGACTTAAGGGATGATTTTAATTGAATGCATGATGAAGAAGAGTGTCATATGGACTTTGGATGAATTTTGGGCCTTTGAAATTTAGTGAAGATGGGCTTTTAAAATGGTTTAGGGAAGTGGGCTTTTGGATTTTAAAAGGGATTTTAGGATGAAAGTTTGGTAAAGGCTTGGGCCAAATAATTGTTGGGTTTGGTTTAGGGGTATGTCATGAATGATTTGAAACAAGTTCGAAGTGATTTGGGTTTGAATGGAGTTGGATTTGGGTTCATTTGGTAAAAGGGCCTATGTAGGTCAAATTGGGCTAACTTGGGCCAATGTTGGGTTAGGGTTGAAATTGATGTAAAATTGATGTTGGGAAATGTTTATGGGAGTGTTTGAAAAAGGTTCCAACTTTGGTTGGATTTTGATTTTGGGATTTGGGCTCATTTGGGTTAGGGATGGATTTAGGTCAAAATTGGGCCTCTTGGTTTTAGGTTGAATTTGAGTGGGGTTTGGATCCAAATTTTGGGCAAATCATGTTATCGTTTTGTTTGTAGGGATGTTAGGGAAGGTTCAGAAAAGATTTGGGGTTAATTGGAGTTAAATTGGTTTGGTTTGGGCTAGGTTTAGGTCATGGGTCCAAATTGGGCTTTAAGGCCAAAAGTGAAATTGGATTCAAATGTCAATCAAATTGGACTTGGATTTGGTCTAGATTGGTGTTGAGAATGTTTAATTGAAGTTTAGAATTGAATTGGACTAGAATTTGGGTCAATTGGGTAGGTTTGGTTTGACATTGGGTTCATTTTGGGTTAAAATGGGTCAAATTGGGGATTTTGACAAAAGTGGGGTAAATGGACAAACTTGGCCCATGGTGTAGTTGAGAAAAATGAAATTGGGAATATTTGGGATTTTTTGGAATTTTCTGGGAATTTTTTGAGTTTTTTGGATTTTTTTGGCTAAGAGGGGCATTTTGGGTATTTGGAGGGTATTGGGGGGTACTTTTGGAATCTTTGGTATTTTTGGCTATGGATGATCAATTTGAGTGGTTAGGAAATTCTCAAGGTTAATTTTGGGGAATTTTGGGTGATTTGAAAATTTTGAAAAATTTGGGTAATTTCAAGGGTTTTGGGTAGGCTAGGCGGGTCCGGGGTCCCGGGGGTCAAAAATTGAAAATTTAGAAAATTGAAGATTTGGTAAATGTAAGTGGAATGGAATCATTTTTGTTGAGCCATGAAGCCATATCAAGCCCACATGAGCCATGAAGGGACTCATTTGAGGCATTCACTATGTTGTTCCTAACCCTCTTAGTCAAGGGCTTAGGGGTTAAGGACCATCCATGTGAATCACCTACATGAGTCAAGGAGTCAAGTTGGGTATAGGTGTGGTTTAGGAGGTGTATGAAAGTATAGTGTATGAGTGTAGTGTGTGTGTAAGTCAGCCCTTCACTAGACCAGGCCACCCAGGGCAGTCCTAAGGCCAAAGAGTCCTATAGGATCTCATCTTTTAAACTTCCACACTTGATTTCAACCCTCTAGGTGATTAGGGGTTTACAATCAAGTTTGTGGAGTTTGCAGGGAGTTTAGAAGTGGTTTGAATTTCTAAGTGGTGGGTTCCACTTCTAGTCCTCTAAGATAGTCAAAGGAAAAGCCTAAGGCTAGATCCTTAGTACTAAAGAGGAAAGAGAAGACCTCATCAAAAATGAGGTCAACAATCTTGGAACCTCTCTGTTAAACAGTGGCTCCAGAATCTAAGAGGAGTTGACTATACCAGCTTAAGACAGAAATGAGCGAGGTATGTTAAAGGAAGAATGGTAGCTTATTCCACGAGGGACATGGACATGCTATAGATTTATGAAAGAAAAACCATCTAATAATTGAAGAAGAGAGGAAATAATCCCCAGCGGTGTTGCCAGAAATTGTCGGTCAACAATTTCAAGTTTTGGGTCGCTTTAAAAATATTTTTAATTTAATATATATGATTTTGAGAAGTATTGCCTTAATTTTGAAAATATGAGAACGAATCGATCTCATATGTTTAATATTATAAATGATAGAGCACAACACCTCAAGTGATGTATCTATTCTGAGGAATAAACATATTTCTTGATAGTGAGGCTCGAATAAATAAACTATATAACTTATGACATCCGTTTTAGTCTAAGAAACTATTTTATGTTGAACAACAAATTCTCCTATTTAATATCAAAGATTAATTTGGGTTTATAATAAGTTGGGTTCCAAAGTTCCTTATAGAGGCAATCCCCTATAGTTAATTACATCTTAAGTGGCGAAGCCGCTTAAGAATACTCTCGATTCATATTAGTGATTTTGCCTTCAAGAATTTAAAAGTTTAATTTTTTAGGATTGTACAAAGGAAACATCAAATGGGAAAGATCAAATAGGAACAATTCTTTTCGAAATCCAAAGAGAGAAGACTAGGGGATGTCACGGATCCTGAGGAGAACCTTGGTAACTTCCCAGACTATCCTATGGTTTAGCTTACATTTCAAAGAGATTATTATTAGATCTTTCATCCTGCCAATTTTAATTAATTAGGGCTTATACTTTCATGACACGGTCATACAAATAGCCTGGAATATAGTAGGGTTTATGTCGTAATGAATGATGACCTCGAAATCCTAAGACAAGTTAGGACTTATGTTGCACAACATGGTTGTACAAATGACTAAAAGATGGGTTGAGGATTTATGTCGTACTTGACGAACCACCTCTAAGTCCTATGGATTGTTGTTTAAGCTAAAGGAGGAATTTTGTTGGTGTAGACTTGTTAGCTCTCTTGAAGATATCCTTCTACAGATCCTCGCCGTGCTGTTCATGATGTTTGCTGCAAGATCCTCATTGAAGTAGAAGCCCTAAAATCTAAGGTTCAAAAGGTTTTACCGTTTATGTTCCAATGTTATGGTTTTGTTGTTGTTGTTATTATTTAAGTGTCTTATTTGGGGAAGTTTTAATTTAAATAAAGTGACACCGGTTAGGATCTCTCGGTTCCCCATTCCAGCACCAATATTTCATCCAGATTTACTTAGTCTAAATAAGTTGTTAAGCCCATTTAAATCAGATAAACTTGTTAGCAAGTGTAGGGATTCCAGTAATCCAAAAGGAGTGATTTAAGGGCGGTCACTAGGTTTAAAAGTGTATGTTTAACTTAAAAAAAGTGTTTTGTTGTTTGTTGTTTTGGAAAGTTTTAAGTTTAATTTTGAAAAAGGTTTATCTTAATTTTGAAAATTCTTGTTTTTATTTTTTCTTTTTTTTAAATATGTTTCAACGAAGCATGCATAATACATTAAAGCAGTAGTAAATTGCAGAAATAAAATGACAGCAAATAAATTATAAATTCATATCTGTCATCTTCTCGCTGCTTCCGCTGAAATTTCAGCATTCATATTATGAATATATTGCAAAGTAAGAGCAAATACTAAGTAGCAAGGAAACCTTAATGGTTTAAGTTTAAAAGAGAACATAATTCATAACTTGGTGGGTCCCTAAAAGTTTTAGGGATGATCTTCTTTAACAAAGCATAATAAGTTCAATCATTCTTCAAAATATCCAAAAGATTATAAAAGTTTTCTAAGTATTATTCCAAACAACTATTAAGAATCTTTTGAATCATTTCGAGTTCATATTATGTTGTTAAATAGATCACTCCAAGGTTCATTGGGTTTGACTTGTGCTCAATTTTTTATATCTCAATTAATTCATGAGAGAGGTGATAGAAAAACTTGAGCTTGTAGTGTTTGAAGGGGATTAATCATGGTTTACCTTTCAACTAACCTTCAAGTATCTTTAGATTGAACTTAGCTTACTACAAAGCTCTTAGGACTCTGAGGGTAAATGTGTAATTTAGGAAAAGTCATATTAAGAGTGTTAATTAGAAGATTAACCTATGACTCAACCATTGGTTTAGGACGTTAGATTAGTGGGTTAGTTTCTTCCTAACTTATGTCCCAAACATTTAAATCATTCAAGTCAATTTGGATAATTACAATTTTACCATTCTTTTCTAAAAGAGAGGTTAACTGGTTTCTACCACTTACCCTCGCGTTTCAATCACCTTAGATACTTAGGCTCAAATATTACCCTTTAAAACCTTAGCATGTCCAAAATTTTAATTAAGAGGTGGAAAAATAGAAATTACAGTATTGCTCATAAATCTCATATCTTCATAAATCTTTTAAATTATTTCTTATAGGCTTGAATGTTTGTTGAACTATCTCTCATGGATTAATTGAAATATCAGAGAAGAAATCATATTTTTCTGATTTTTGTTTTATTTTATATAATTACTTTAATCCAAAAATAAGAGTTTCCAAAGTTAATTCATTTTATCAAATAAGGAAAAGTTTCTTTCATTTGGAAAATTATTGGAGGTTCACTTAGGCCAGAGGACCACTTTGGCTAAATTTCATGAATTTTTGAATCATATGTTAATTTTTATAATTTTTTTTTTGTTTTGGTAATAAATTAAATATAAAATACATTATGTTTTGAAAAATCTATTTAATATTTTTTATTGATCTCTCTGACTTCAAGGAACTCATAGGAATTTATTTTATATTTTTCTAATATTTATTTTTTATAATTATTTTGGTAAAAAGTAGGAAAATACATATTTAGGCATTAAAAATTCATAAATTTATTTAGAAAATTAGGAAAAATATTCCAATTTGTCACGAGTGATCAGGGGATAATTTGAAATATTTTAATATATTTCTTGTATTTTGATGATTTTTTATTATTTTTAATTATTTTTAATTTGAAAAATAGCTTAAAAATCCACTTTGTATTTTAATGTCAATTTTATTTTTCTTTGGTGTCCCTAGTCATAAGGATCATTAAATACCACTTTTCAATATTTTCTTAATAATATTTTATTTATTATTATTATTTTAGTGTGAAATCCTATTTACCTTGTAAAATCAACGTTGAAGGTTAAATCAACTCATATTAATTTCAAATTTTTATATAAGGTTAATATATTAATTTTCTTCACTGTGAATCTTTTTTTTTTACTTTTTTAGATTATATTTTATTAATTTAATTTTTATGGATTTTAATGACATAAATTAAGAAATTGTATTTTAAAAACATTTAAACTTAATTTTCATTTTTTCTTGCACTCCTCTAACCATAGTGAACCAACCAAAGCAAACCCTATATTTTTCTGATTTTTATTTTAATTTATATAATTATTTTAATAAAAAAAGGTGAATTAACTTTAGAAATTAGGGTTTATCATGTTAGAAATGTTCTCTGTCTTTGGAAAAATCAGAGAACATTCCTAATGAGACAGGGAACAAACTCTCAAAATTTCATATTATGTTGATGAATTAATGAAGGTTTAAGGTATTTAATTAATTTAAAAATAAATATAAGTTAAAGAATTTTGAATTTTAGTCCAGATGATTCTCCTTTTTTCACTGAGCACAGTGGTTTTTTTATTTTTTTTATAAATTTTCTACACCAAGTTATGAATTTTCAAAGTTTTCTAAAATTTTCAAATGAAAAATAGGCTATTTTCCAATTTATCTACATCGGCGCCACATCCCTCCTCGGCAGCTTTGAAAAGCCACACAGCGAGCTCGCATTTGATGCCGCCATCTGAGTCAGCTGCCACGCATTCCACAGTTCATGAGTAGATCTCCCATCCAGCGTAATCTGGTCCATCCGTCCGATACACACGCGATTGGATTGTTCCTGGCATTCGTCCCTAGGTGACCTAACCCTTAAACCATTTATTTTATAACATAATTTCTCCCTAGATTCTCAACCAAATCTTGCAAGGTTTGTCCCTACACCTTCATCTACTCAAGACGAACATATCTATGTAGTTGATCAGGTATGAAATAGAAGTTTATTTCTCAAAGGCTCAAACCAAGCTCAAAATTGGGGAAAATGGTTCAGACCTTTGTCCAAGAGGTGTAGCCTTGATATATCTATAATATATAATATTTTTATACACATTTATATACATATTTTTTATGATATTGCACTTTAATGGAAGGTATTTGTGTGTTTTTCTTTCAGGAGAAATTAAATAGACTAAATCTGGCAAAAATAGTGAAAAAGGATCAAATTTGGTGCAAAAATGAAAAAAGTGTTAATTGAACTGGGGTGCCTAAGCGCCAGCAGACAAAGAAGGTCGGGCCTAAGCTCCAGGGCCCCGCGCTTAAGCGCAAGGTAGTTACTTTCAATTTCAAGGAATTTTTGGCAAATTTTGAAGGGTGTTCGAGGCAAACTTTGGTACAAACGTGGGTGGCTGATCAAGGGCGCCAAAGGACATTCAAAAAGGACTTGAAAAGATGCATCTTTTGGGAAGATTCATTGAATATGGACACATTTTAAAGAGACACCCAGGCACCTTTTGAGAAAATATAAAAGTAAGGACTTAAAGAGGATAAAAAGAGAGGGCGAGAAAGTTGAATTAGTGTGTGTAGTGTAGGTGTAATTTGGATACTTTGAATCTCAGCTGGTTTCACTTGTTCAGTTGCTGGAGGGATTGGGAGAATGCTAAGCTGCTGGTTGTTCCATGTTTGGTTACCTGGTTCATCTGGATGAACAGAAATAAGGCTAAACATGAGGGACAATTTTCTTCACCCTTACAGGTTGCTGTTCATTGCCTGACTTATCTTAGCAAGCTAATTAAACATCAGAATTTTAGAGACATATGCAATGTGGGACGATTCCTCCGAGCAGATTTTTCTCTATGGTAAAATGGAACCCTCCTCCCAACAGGTGGCTAAAAGTGAATACCGATGGAAGTTTTCAGCCCTCGATTGCTCGGGATTGGTGGAATCTTCGAGAGACAATCATGGGGATTGCCTACTCATTTTCCGAGTCTCCAACCTACGCTCTTGATGCCATGGAAGCTGAAATAATTGCTATATTTTGGGTCGTCAAGCTTGCCTTTAAATGCCAATTCAAGCACTTGGTGGTTGAGTCGGATTCTATCAACTCGTATTAATTTTCTTAAAAATACTGAGCTAGCCCCATGGTACATTAACAGATGGCTGAGAAGGATGACCAACCTCATGGAAGACATGACAGTGCAGTGGAGTCATATTGCTAGAGAAGGAAATCCACCAGCTCACTGGCTTTCATCACAGGGTTACAATGATAGGATTATTGTTAGTTCTATTCCCCCTTCACCTCTTTTACTTTTGATTCATAGTGACAATCTGAATCTTCCTTATGTAAGAAGATAGTGTACTCATATTTTAATATGAAATGAAATTTGTGCTTGCCTTTGGCAGGCATTTCTGGTATAAAAAAAAAGAGAGTAGTTATAGTGAGAAGTTGTAGGATTATTACTTAGGGTTTCTTCACACTTATCTCATTCCTAGTGAAAGGGAAGGTGGGTAGAGATTTCTAAGTAAAAATCCATTGTTTTAAAGAGATTTTAACCCTCTAGGGTTGGGCGACCAGTCCTAGGGAGACTTGTAAGAGAAAGGAAGAGATTCAAAGGAACTTTAACAGTTTAGTGGAGAGGAACTTGAGATAAGTTTTTCTCTTTGTACTTCGTTTAGTTTTAATTGAGACTTCTTGTGTTTCAACATGATTTATACTTTTAAAATTACTTGATGTTATATTTTCTCCATGGATTTTGAGTAGATTTCTTTATCTTTTTTCCTTAAAATGAAAAGTAATTAAGTGTTGGATGGAAGTTGTGGAAGTATTGATCTTTCATGTCGGAATAAATTGTGTTGATTTAATCCTTGCACTTCATTTACTTCTTGATTTGGCCAATTAAGATGTTAACATTTGCTGTGAGAACATGTAAGATCCTTGTAGGTATTGTCTTAGTCAACTATTGGTAGAAATCACATGAGATTATATGAATGAGAAAGTAATTCATATAATTTTGTGCAAATAAATAGGAAAATATACTTTGATGGGTGTATAATTAGAGAGCTTTTGGGTGACAGACTAAAGCCCCCAATTTGGTTTCTTGTTTTAGATTTTGATACGAGATGTTAGCCCCCAAGTGGAGGGAAAGGAGAAAACTTTAGAGTGAGAGCTAGTATTCTACTTAGCCAGTTTTCAAAACTTTTCAAACTTTAAACTAGCCAATGTTCTTTATAATATCTTTAGTAAGGAATAAAATTGCACCTATTTAACACAACACAATTTGAATACTACCACAACAGAACTCCTGTACTTATTACTTATTCATGATAACGAAAAAAAATATTTTCATTTATACTTCTTTAATCTTAAAAAACCTCATTATAGTTAGATAATTATTAACTTTATTTCATAATATTAGAAAATACCAAAAAGAATCGCATTTTCAAGTTTTTGGTTATCTGAAACTGTTTAAGTAAGTGTCTTTTTCTTAATAGATTTTGTGATCTAATTCCTAACTATTTTTAAATATCCAAAAGAAATTTCCCTGTGGGATCGATAATTCAGGGCTTAATCAAAAAGTCATATATTACTTGATAACGATACGTAGACTTGCGTAAAATCCCTTAAGTTAAATAAAATTATAAATCATATTACCACAAGTTTAAATATCAGAAACTAGGGATCAATCCTCAAGTGGAATGGTTCCACACGTGTGTTGTGGTTTGGAAAACCTCCTCCAAGTGTTACTTTGAACTGGGGTTGGAGCTGTGTAGGACTTCCTTCAGTAGGTGGCACGACTTAGGTAGAAGTTTGATATAGAGAACTCAATTGATGGGGATTTCAGTGGGGAACTTCCTCTCTTACTTTAGTGAAGCTCAAGAGTCAATCAATTTGGAGAATTGATTGAGTTCCAGGGATTGCAGTGAAAAGCCCTAGATTTCGGGTATGAAATTAGGGCTAACCAGTGGGCATAGAACATGAGAATGGTGGGGATTTACTTCTCTGGACTGCTAGAGGGTCTGGAGAAATTTTGGCAAAGTTTGGTTAAGGTTTGTGCACTCTTCTTACTTGGTAGTGGGGATGGTCTTACTTATAGTCATGGCCATGATGGCCAAGGGCAAGCTAGGGTGGCAAAGAGGCCACTTAGGTGGAGGGAAGAAGAGCTTTAGTGGCCAATTAGGTTGAGCCAGCTCATGTGGGTTTAATTTTGGGTTTTCCCCAATTGGGACTTCTCAGGCATGTTATTTTTTGGTGACTGTAGTGGTTGGTCGGCCAGGTTCAGGTCACCTCCAAGCTCAGGGAGGTCAGGGATATTGAGTGGTCAAGCCAATTTAGTCCCAAGGTGGCTCCATGGTGAAAATCTAAAGTAGAAATGGGTTTTGGTTTAGATTGGCTGGGCTTGGGTTCAATCCCTTGGTCCAAGGGCTAGGTCTAGTCCCAAAGTGGTTAGGGTGCTTGGACTGACCATAAGAAAGACTGGGTGGAATGGCTGACTTGGGCATGGGAGAGTGGGTTAGATGTATCATGAAGGGGGAAAGTCCAAGTGAAGGAGGGAGAGGGAGTGGTCACCTCCTTTTGCCAAATTTGGTAAGTTTGACCTCATGATGCCCATGGAAGGCTCCATGAGGCACACCATGCTATGTATGAGCCCATGGAAAAGTTTCATGCAAAAACAATTTTGGATTTTATGATTTTTAAATGAAAAAGGGTCAACATACCTAATTTGGATAAATTTTGATGTGCATGAATGGTATGCTCCATATGATGCCATGATGGGGTGATTTAAATGCCATGAGATGATGAAAAATTGATCCTTTGTCATGTGGGCTCAAATTGGGCTTTTAAAATTGATCCCATGGGCTTTTGAAAATGGTTTATGCAATTGGGCTTTTAATCATGCATGATGAACTTAAATTTTTTTGAATTGATCATGGGCTAATCAAATGAGTTTGGATTTGATTAAATTGAATTTGAATATGTTTATTTTGATGTAGATTTGGAATTATGGAAATTTGAAATTAATTTGATGGAAAATGGGAGTAATTTAGGTATTTTGGGCCTTTAGGGGCAAAATTGGGATTTTGGTTAAAATTTGTCAATTTGGTCAAATTGGATCCATTAGGTGGTTTGTATTAGTTTATGCGAGGTTTGGAATCATTTGTGAGG
Source organism: Papilionanthe hookeriana x Papilionanthe teres (assembly GCA_022702705.1). Lineage (NCBI taxonomy): Eukaryota > Viridiplantae > Streptophyta > Magnoliopsida > Asparagales > Orchidaceae > Papilionanthe > Papilionanthe hookeriana x Papilionanthe teres. The sequence continues at coordinate 123,676,096 of CM040421.1, read as the reverse complement.
TTTTGGGAATTTTTGTGATATGAAGGACATTTTGGTAATTTTTTGTAAATTAGGGGGTACTTTAGGAATTTTGAGGAAATTGTGGTGTTTTGGTCAATTTGGGTATCTTGAAATGGTTTGTCATGATTTTTTGGGGGAAAATTATTATTTGAGCAATTTTAGGGACATTTTGATAATTTTGGCAAAATTGGGTATTTTAGGAGGATTTAGGGTTTGGCGGTATTTGGTCATTGGTCTTAACCATACTTAACCACTGTTGGACCAAGCCTAGCCAAATGGCAACCCCTTTATGAATCTTCACATATTGATCCCAGCCATCTCAATCAATGATAAGAGGCTTCAGACTATCCATGTGAGTTTCTTAAAGGGTAAAGGAGGTTGGTCTAATGGGTGTTATTTAGGGTTTTGGGACAAGTGGGAGAGTTATGATTTGCATGAGTGTGTGAGAGTCCAAACCCTAGCCACTCAGGGCTGTCCTAAGTCCAACAGTTCTATGAGGGCTCATCCTTGAACCCTCACATGTTGGTCTCAACCTTCCATGTGTTGGAGGCTCATGATCCTTGATGTGGGTTCCAAAGAGATCAAGGAGTGGTTTGAATTTTTACGTAGGTGGGCTAGATTTTTAGTCTTCTAGGATAGTTACAAGGAAAGTCCTATGGCTAAATCCTAAGCACTAGGAGGAAGGAAATGACTAACCAAAATTGTGGTCAACAGAACAAACTAAAGTTATGATTTTTATCTCTGAAGTTATTGTTTGATTATTTGTTGAGCATGTATTTTCTCTAGAAAACTATAGAGAAAAATATAATATGAACCGGAGATCTTGAGATCAACCCCTAGAAGAGTGAGAAACAAAGTAGATAATATTAAGATGAGATTATGGTAGAAAGCACGATAGACCCTTACACCTTTAAAAGATACAATATAATGAAGAGTGAGAAGAACCATTTAAATGTGAAAGATAATATAAAAGGAAAAGAAATAGAATTTAAAATTCCAAAAAAAGAAAATTAGAAAAATAGAAGAACAAATAGAAAAAATAGAACTTTCAGACATAGAATTTCAAGAGAGAATGAAGGCCCTAAAATGGTATCAGAGCCTGACGATCAATAGCCTAAAACTTATAAATCTCCTAAACATATTTAATGTTTCTACATGCTTTCATGGTTGTTGACCTCACTTTTATTGAGGTCTAGTCTTTCTTTAGGCAGCCTAGGATCTATTCATAGGACTTTCCTGGTGACTATCTTAGAAGCTTAGTGATGGAACCCCTCCCCCCTAGAAATTCAAAATGCTTCTTTGCTTCACTTGGAGTTTCATATGCTTAAGTCTAACCTCTAAGCACTTAGGGGGATGAGACCAAGCATAAGGAAACTCAAGAGGAGTTCCTATAGGTTGGTTAAGCCTTAGGACTCACCCTAGGTGGTCTGTTCTGGGTCAGGCTCACACAAACACACACCTAAACTCCACATTTACACTCACTATCTCAAACCCTAAACAAAACTTGCCTATACTTGGTCCCCTACTCTTTGGAAACTCATGTGGGTGGCTCCCCAAGCTCTTAGCCCAAGGCTAGGGTTTGGCTAGAACCAACACATGGAGGATCCAAAAGAGGAATTCCCTTGGTTCGTGGCCTAAGAAGGTTGGCATCCTTCAATTAATCCCAACCTTGACCCTATGACCCTAAACTTACCCCAAATTACCAAATTACTCGTAAACCTTAATTTTGAGTAAAAATCCCAAAATTGCCCAAATTACCCAATTTTCTCCAAAAATCATCCCAAAATGTTCCTCTCCATCAAAATTGACCAAGATACTCCAAATTAACTAAAATTTCCAAAACACCCCAAAAATAAACAAAAATACCAAAATGCCTCTCAAAATCCAAAATTCCTAAAATCCTCCTAAATATTCCTAAAACCATTTAAACCACTCTCATTAGCCTAATTTGACCAAGTGGATCCAAATTGACCAAAAGCCCCAAATTTCCCCTCAAGGCCCAAAATGCCCAAATCACCTCCAATGTCCACCCAATTCACGCCAATCATCCCCAATTTCAATCCTAAATTCAAATTCACCATACCCAAACTCAATCTAAACCAAATCCAAGTCCAACTAAACAAATTTCAAACCTAATTTTAACCCAAATCAAAAAGCCCCAATTTTAACGATATGACCAAATTCCCCCAAATTAAACCCCCTAGACAAATCAATTCCCCCAAATTAACATCCAAAAACATTCAAAACATTTTCCTAAACCAAAGTTGAGTCACAAATTGACCATAATTTTAATCCAAGCCTCACCCAAATACAACAGAAGTCAAAATTCATAAATTTTCCCCAAATGTGTCATATGCCCAAATGTCACCAAATTGAAAGTCCTAACCCCAAAATTTCCATCCAATTACAATTCAAAACACTTGATTACAATCACCCTCATCAAATTGAACCATCAATTGAACCCTGTCCAAACTCTAACCTAACCCAAACCCAACTCTAACACAAGTTAGCCCAGATTAACCAAATGTCTAAATTCCACCAAATTGACCTTCCAAATCTATTTAAAATCACTCCAATCCTCTTCTAAAATCTTTGTGACAATCATACACACTAATTTGAACAATCTGTTGGACACAATCCAAGCATAAACCTAACCTAGCCCAACTTGAACTCAAAGTCCCCAAAATTGAACCAAGACTCAAATGTCACCCAAGCCTAGCCAAATTGACCAAGCCAAGTCTCCCACAGCCATCAAGTGGACCCTATGAACCACCTTAGATCCACTTAGCCCAACCTACTCAGGCCATGGACCAAGGGTCCCTTAATTTAGGGAATCTCCTCCCATTTTTGGCTAAACCAAAGGAAGATCATTTCCCTTAGCCATCAAGCTTTAATTCTTATCGCCATTAACTCTTCTGAGCCCTCTGAGCTAGCTAGCCACAAGCTCCAACCTGGCAGGTCGGACTAGTCACCGGAAAAGCCAAATCTGAGAAGACCTCTCCCCCATTTTAACCTAAATTAAAGCCATGCTCTGTGGTAAACTCCCCTCGGATGTCTGCGATGAAATTCCCTCACCCACAGCTTACAGAGACCAGCCAATGGCAGCCTGAGCTCCACCCCTTGGCCATAACTATAAATTTAGCTTCTCACGGCCAAGAGGGGACAATGCATTGAACCTTGGCTAAGCCTTACCAAAATTCCTCCTGAACTTCTCGGTTGTCTAAGATGTAATTAATTATAGGGGCTTGCCCTTATAGGAAACTTAAAGACCCCAGATTAATATAAACCTTATCTAATTGCTTCATATTAGGCAGAGGAAGTTGTCGGTCAACATAATGGTTTGCAGACCAAACGGATGTCATAGACCCTTTAGTTAATTTAATTGAGCCTCATTAGTAAACAATGTGTCTATTCTTCAGGGTAGATGCACAACTTGTTATGTAGTTCTCATTTATTTAAACTATAACATATATAAGATCAGTTTTATATCATATTTTTAAAAATTTAAATGATATTTTCCAAAATCTATATAAATTTATATAAACTAAGCCTAATCAAATTTTTAACGGCCGACATCACTGTCACTCACACCTCACCATGATTTCATTCACAACCTAGAATCTTAAGACAAACCCTGCTCAACTTAATTCCCCATTCTTTAGGAAACTCGTGTGGCTGGTCCCCCAACCCTTAGCCTTTTGGCTAGGATGGCTAGGACCAACAAATAGAGGACCTATAATGGGATTCCCCTTGGTCTTATGGCACCCAAAAGGTTGGTTTTGTGGTTGGCATCTTCAGTAAATCCCAATTCCACCATAGCCTCCAATTATGACTTTTTAACTCCAAAATTCCCCATAAATTACCAAAATGCCCCTGGAACCTTAATTTTCTAAAAATGGCCCAAATTGTCAATTTGCATCAAAAAATCATTTCAAACCATTTCAAACGTATCCAAATCACTCAAATTGCTCAAAATACCCATTTTTCCCAAAATTCCCAAAATACCCAAATTTGCCAAAAATTACCAAAATGCACCTCACACACCAAAATTTCCCAAAATCTCCAAAATTATTCCAAATGTCTCCAAAATCAATTTGAACAACCCCTTGACCATAATTTCACCCAAATTGTCTAATTTTGACAAAAAATCCCCAAATTATCCCTATAAGACTAAAATCTCTAAATAACCCCCAACCTCCACCAACTTGATTTCAAACTTCCCCAATTTCAAATCTAAGTTAAATTTCATCATGCCCAATCTCAATTGAAACCAAATGCAAGCCCAATTCAACCCCATTTCAAACCCAAATTCCAAGCCCAAATTAAATACCCCATAATTAATCTAAATTCCAAAATTCCCCAAATTAAGCTTCATGACCAATCTAATTCCCCAAAGTTCAAATTCACATAAAATCCCACCATATATAAATCCAATTTCAATTAAATCCAAATCCATTTAATTAAACCCTGACCAATTTCAAAACTTAAAGTCTATCATGCATGTTTATATGCCAATATCCATATGCATTTCTAAAAGCCCCTATGGTCAATTTCAATAAGCCCATATCCAACTCCACATGATAAATCTTTTTCCCTCATCATCCTTTTATTGAAATTATCCACCAAGGCATCATATCATTCATGCATTTGAAGTTTTATCCAAATTAGGCACCATGGCATTTTCCACTCAAAATTTCATAAAAATAAATTTCATTCTTCATGAAAATTTTCCATGGCATCATACATTGCATAACATGCCTCATGGAGCCTTCCAAGGGCATCATGAAGTTAAATTTGCCAAATTTGGAAAAAGAAGGTGGGCTTCCCTTCTCTTCTTACACAAGTCTTCCTTCCCCTGTCGGCCATTAAAAATTAGATTTATTTTAATATATATACATTATTTGGAAAATAACATTTTAATTTAAAAATATGAAATCAAACCAATCTCATATATGCAATAGTACATTGCAAGCTATGCATCTACCTTAAAGAACATACACATCACTTGATGATGAGGCTCATTTAAATAAACTAAGGAATCTATGACCTTTGTTTAGTCTGCGAACCATTTATGTTGACCGATAAGTTCCCCTATCTAATATAATAGATTATATAGAGTTTGTATTAAGTTAGGTTCTTAAAGTTTCCTATAAGGGCAAGCCCCTATAGTTAATTACATCTTAAATGACAGAAGTCACCTAACAGAACTCTCAACGATGATCATGAAATATTTCCTACATGAATTAAAAGGTTTAGGATTTTCAAGATCAGACATAGGAAATTTAAAGGGGAAAGGTGCAAATGGGAACCATTATTTTTGAAATCCAAAGGAGGAAAAGCTACGGGATGCCACGGATCTTCAGGAGAACCCCGGTGACATCACAAACTATCATATGACTTGGCTTCAATTTTGAGAAGATATTATATAATGTTTCATCCTATCAATTTTATTTTATTGGGGCTTACATCTATATGATTGTTGACCTCATTTTTGATGAGGTCTTCTCTTCTTCTTTTTAGTGCTTAGGATCTAGCCTTAGGCTTTTCCTTTGACTATCTTAGAGGACTAGAATTGGGACCCACCTTTTAGAAACTCAAACTACTTCTAAACTCCCTGCAAACTCCACAAACTTGACTGTAGACCCCTAATCACCTAGAGGGTTGAAATCAAATGTGGAAGTTTAAAGGATGAGTTCCTATAGGACTCTTTGGCCTTAGGACCGCACACAGGTGGCCCAGGTCCAGTGAAGGGGCGACTTACACACACTACACTTATACACTACACCTACACACTACACTTTCACACACTTCCTAAAAAACACACCCATACCCAACTTGACCTCCCGACTCATGTAGGTGATTCACATGGATGGTCCTTAACCCCCGAGCCCTTGGGCCAGAGGGTAGGAAAAACATAGTGAATGCCTCGAATGAGTCCCTTCATGGCTCATATGGGCTTGATATGGCTTCATGGCTCAACCAAAATGATTTCATTCCACTTACATCCACCCAATCTTCAATTTCCCAAATTTTCAATTTTTGACCCCGGGACCCTACACATGCAACTTACCCAAAACTCTTGAAATTACCCAATTTTTGCAAAATTTCCAAATTACCCAAAATCCTCCAAAATCATTCCCAAACATTTCCACATCACCCAAATTGATCATCCATACCCAAAAATACTAAAAATTCCAAAAATACCTCCCAATACCCTCGAAATACCCAAAATACCCCTCTTGGCCAAAAAATCCAAAAATTCAGAAAATTCCCAGAAAATTCCAAAAAATCCCAAATATTCCCAATTTCATTTTGTCCAACTACACCATGGGCCAATTTTGTCAATTTACCCTACTTTTGTCTTAACCCCCAATTTGACCCATTTTAACCCTAAGTGAACCCAATGTCAAACCAAACCTACCCAATTGACCCAAATTCTGGTCCAATTCAGTTCTAAACTTCAATTCAACATTCCCAACACCAATCTAGACCAAATTCAAGTCCAATTTGATTGATATTTGGATCCAATTTCACTTTTGGCCTTAAAGCCCGATTTGGACCCATGACCCAAACCTAACCCAAACTCACCCAATTCAACTCCAATTAACCCCAAATCTTTTCTAAATCTTCCTTAACATTCCCACAAATAAAACACTAACATGATTTACCCAAAATTTAGACTAAAACCCCACTCAAATTCAACCCAAAGCTAAAAGGCCCATTTTTGACCTAAACCCAAACCTAACCCAAATGAGCCCAAACCCCAAAATCAAAGCCCAACCAAAGTCAAAACCTCTTTGAAACACTCCCATAAATATTTCTCAACATTAATTTTACATCAATTTTAACCCTAGCCCAACATTGGCCCAAGTTAGCCCAATTTGACCTACATAGGCCCACTTACCAAATAAATCCAAATTCAAACCAATTCAACCCCAAATCACACTAAATTGACTCCAAGCCCTTCATAGAACATCCCTAAACCAATTATAACACTTATTTGACAAGGTCCTTCACAAAATCTTCACTCAAATGCCCATCCTAAAATCAAAAAGCCCATTCCCCTTAAACTTTCCTAAAAGCCCACTTCCTTCAAATTCAAAAGCCCAAATTCATCTAAAGCCCACATGTCACTTCCCCTCATCATCCATTTAATCAAAATTGCCCCTAAGTTTCAAAGTCATCAATTAAACAATTCCAAATCAAGCCCCATACAAATTTCCATCAAAATATCAAAATTTTCTTAAATCCTTTTTTATGAAATTGACCCAAGCTTTTCCCAAGCCAAATGGAGCCAAGGGTGAGCCATTCACAAGCCATATGGAGCCATGAAAGTTTGGCATGTGACCATGCCATTAATGGTAAAAGGAGGGGCTCCTTTCCTAATCTTTCATTAAGCTTTTTTAACCTTATCCATGACACACTCTAAACCATGTTTAGCCACCTCATCATGGATAGAGACCACACCATTCTCTCTTGGCTGACCCAACTGATCCTCTCAGCCCAAAATCAGGCCATGGGGAGGTGCACCCAACCCAAACCAATGGGTTGACCAAATTGAAGCCAAAATGACCCCTTCTCCATTCCATTTTAATTCAAAGCCTTTACACATGTCAAACTCCAATTGACTTCACCAACTTCAAGCCCTGGACTCCCTGACCCTGAAGGTGACCCATGCCTGCCGGCCAGCCGCTTGGATCGCCGGAAAACACCATGGCCGAGACCTTGGGAGGAGCCAAACTTTGGAATTCCACCTTGCTGAGCTGCCCCATGCCCAATGGCCACCATGGCTATTCTTCCCATGACCAGAGCAGCTGATCCCAACCCTTGGCCATCCCTGGGAGGCTCTCCAGCCACCTCTATTTAAACCCGACCCCCTCACGGCCATGAGAAGAGAGTTGCACAAACCTTGCCGAAACTCTGCCAAAATTGTTTCAAACCCTTCTCCACCCTTAGAGCAGTTGATCCCCAGTGTCAATTTGCTCTAATCCCCACTGACAAAACCCGATTTCTCAAGCCGAAATTCCACCCAAAACCAGGACACTTCTCCACGAGTGAGCTAATCCCCAAATTGATTGGTTCTACACCTTCACCGGACCAAGGGAAGGTGTCCACCGAAGCAAAAGCCCCATCTCCGGGCCTCCCAGTTGTTCCGGCCTCCAATCTTTGTGATCGAGTCGTGGTCGAAATCCAACCCGGACAATTCACCGGACCGGAGACTTCACACGGAGCTTCTCAGGATCCGATCGAAGGTGCAACAACTCTCAGATCGAAGCCACACTTCTCTGATTAAAGGTATGAGCTAACTCTTCATCCCCAGCTTCTGGAGATTCTCCATTTCAAATGCTTTAATTTCAATACATGATAACAGTATAGATGTGTTCGTCTCTTCAAGACGAATCCATAGAGCATAAGAACATGAAAATCCATTGAGTATCGAGTGAGATATTAGGGATTTAGTGTGGACGGCTCTCGGGTGAGGACACTTGGGGACGATGAACGGATGCCGTTCATTTAATACACGTGCGGACGGACGGCCAGGATCGCGTCGGATCAGAAGACGGAACGATACGGCGGGCCCGGGAGAGGCGAGTCAGATGGCAGCGTCGAATGGGAGCGCGCCACGCGGCGTTTCGGAGCTGCCGAGTTTGACGCGGCGCCGCGTGGATAAATAGAAAATTAGGGATGTTTCTGATTTATTTAATTCCCTAAACTTCAAAAATTCATAACTTGTGTAGAAAAATCAGAAAAATAAAATTAAAATACCCTCTTGCTCAGTGAACAGAGGAGAATAATGTGGAAAAGAAATCATTTAATTTCATCAAGTATTTTATTTTTTATAATTTATTTACTCTCTGCATACTTTTAATTCTCCATGCATGTATACAATTCACCATGGCATGAGACCATAGGGCTTTTGAAGCCTCTGAATTTGGGAACATTCCCTGAATTTTCCAAAGTCGAGAGGCCATCCTATGAAGAGTTATTGATTTTTCAAATTCATGTTACTGTTTTGAGTATTTTAATTCCAATAAATAGCATGTTGTGAAATAAATTCTAGGAAAATTTGATGATGTTCCTTATGACTGAGAGGACCCTAGGAAAAATAGGTTTTGAGTTAGTTCATTTAAAACAACCCTAATTGGCTTAAACACCCAAAATGGATCTCTAATTAATTAGAGCTAACCATACATCAAATTGACTTGAAATCAATTCTCCACTGACCTTTAGGATCAGAGGAACCCACCATAAAAATTTGAAGTCGATTGGACTTGGTTAGCCTACTAAATGGGTTGATTAAGCCACTTAGTCATTTTAAACTTTAAAAATTCATAACTTTCAAAATACCTTTCAAAAATTCACCAAATTGGTTTTGGAGCCTCTCTGATATTAGGGAATCTAAGAAAATTAAAAATTTCAATTTTCTAAAAAAGTTGATTTTTAATATTATTTTAATATTTTTAATAATTAAAAAATAATTAAAATCACAAAAATAATAAAATTCACAAAAATGTCACATTTTAAATTTTAATCATTTAGGAACAAACCCCATATTTTTCTTAGGTCTATTTAGTGAGATATTAAATTTTAAAGCTCTAGGGTAATTTTAAAATTAAAAAAATGTATTTTCTAGCATTTTCACTAAAATAATTATAATAAATCATTGAAAAATCAGAAAATTGTAAAATTTAATTCTCTGATTTCCTTGATATCAGAGAGATTTTTGAAAAATATAAAATTCATTTTTCAACATTTATTTTATTTTTAAATTAATTAACACTCCAAAACTTAAAATAATTATAATAAAAATAATATAATTCAAAAAATCATCAAAATTGGTCCAAGTGGTCCTCTGGTCATTAGGAATGTCCCCTAATTTTCTTAAGGACAGAAACTTTCCTTGGTCATGTTATTAAATTTTCCTTGGAAATCTCTATTTTCCACAAAAAATAATTATATAAATAAATTAAATATAGAAAAATCACATTTTCTCCTCTCATGTCTTTATTGACATATGAGTGAAGTCACATAAAAATTTCAAGTTCATTTGAGTTCAATTTAGTGAGTTATGAAATTATTAAACTTAAAGGGTAAAATGGTAATTAAAAATCTTAATCCTTAATTAAAACTTTAGGTTTAATAAAAATTAACAAGTAAAATCTTTGATCCTAATTTGATTTGGATGATTGAAATTTAAATAATTAAAGGGTAGAAACCCATTAAGCAATTTAAAATAATTAAACCTTAATTAAATAATTGATTAAATTTGGAAGAATAATAAAATTGGAATTATTAAAATAGGGATATTATTAGGAAGAGATTTATTCCTTAATTTAAAAATCCCTAAATTAATTATCTCATTAATATTCAATTCTTAATTAAAATGATAACTCAAATTCAAAACATTAAAAGACTTAATCATTAAACTAAAATTAAACTATTGAACTCTTTTAAAATTTTAATTAAAATTAAAATGAATAAAATTAAAATGAATAAAATTAAATTAAATAAATCAAATTAAAATAAATTAAATAAACAAATTAAATTAAATCAAATTAAATTAAATCAAATTAAAATAAAATAAATTAAATTAAATTAAATTAAATTAAATTAAAAATTAAATTAAATTAAATTAAAAAATTAAATTAAATTAAATTAAATTAAATTAAAAATTAAATTAAATTAAATTGAATTAAATTAAAATTAAATCAAATCAAATTAATTTAATGTAACATCAAATCAAACTAAATTGAATTAAATTAAATTAAATTAAATTAAAACTTAATTAAATTAAATTAAATTAAATTAAGTTGAATTAAATATAACTTCACCAAAGACATAAAGAATTCAAAATAAATCTAAAATAACTTGAACGATTATTCCAAATTTAAACCCATTAATGGAAATTAAACTAAATCACAAACCATTTGAACACTAATTTACCCTCAAAGCTTTAGTTATCATAACTCCTAAACGTAACATTAAATGAAATGTTACCTCACTCATAGGATATTCAAATGTCCTAGTTCAATCGAGCAAGTTAACAAAATTTGAATCCTCGGACGATTAATTCATTTATATAATTAAATTCATTCTGGACTTAAAACAATCCTAGAAATATTGAAAAGATGTTTAAGATTTGTCTTAAGCACTTCCTCGATATGATAGGATGTTCATAAGAACAATCGAACTTAATTACTCTTCGATAAAGAAAATCGTCCTCAAACCAAAACACAAAGACCTAGACGTCATAGGAAATGACTAGCTATAGGATTAGGAATTTGGTAGAAAACCATAACCCTTACCTTAGCTTTACCTAGGAACTTGCTTAAATATTCTAATTGTGTTTTAAGTGCAGCTTGGGATGACTGGAAGACCCTCCAGTACGCTTTTATTTTATTGCAATTTACTTTCTTGCAATTTACATTATTGCAATTTCATTAATCGCATCGCACTTACTTTTCGCATGATAAACAACTGCATGCATGAAAACCCACACCTTTAGAATAATCAATAAACCGAAACCAAAACTAAGTTAAAAGTCATTGCAAGATAAAATTCACCGCCACAACATTTCAAAATATAAAACAACTCAAAATTTAATCACAAACAGAACACAAAACTACAATTACAACTAAATTAAAACATCCTCGTTGGATGATCGGGAATACCTCGGATGATGTAACCTACGTGTTGCTAACGGGATTTCCCACGGTCTAAATGAAAGTGTGGAACTCATTCAAGTTGAGTTTAGCAAATTCATCCGGACTAAGTGAATCCGATAAAAATAATGATGCCGGAAGGATGGAACCGTGGGATCTTAACCGTGTCGTTATAATCAACTTTAAGATTTGTTTTAATTAAAACATGAAAAAACACTTGGAAATTAAGACTTCTCTAAACCAAAACACTTTTCTCATCCCCTGATTTATGACTTCTAAAACTAAACCTCTGCAACAACAAGGAGCTCGGAGCATGGTGGGCAAGACGGCCATCGTCATCAGCAAAACCTGAGTCTACTTCAGCAAAACTTTCCTAGAATTAAATAACAAAGCCATAGGACTTCGAGGTAGTTTGCCTAGTGCAACATAAATCCTCAACTCTTCGTTAGGCATTTGCATTGCAAATTAAGCCCTAACCGATCTTAGGATTCCGAAGTAGTCGTCCGGTACGACAATAAACCCTCACATCTTCGAGGCTATTTGTTTGATTTTATCATACAAATATAAGCCCTAATTAATTAAAATTGGCAAGATCAAAACATCAAATAAACATTAGGACTTTCCTAAATTCAAGCCAAACAATAGGATAGTCGGGAGATTACCGAAGTTCACTTCAAATCTGTGATTTCTCCTACTTTTCTTCCTCTGAATTCCCAAAACAAAATGTTCCAAATTTGATCCATTCCCTATTGAAATTTCAAACTTCAATCCTTTGAGAACTTAAACTTTCAAATTCTCGAGAGCGAATTATCGATTATTATCGAGAGTTTTCTTAGGTGATTCTCGTCACTTAAGATGTAATTAACTATAGGGCTTGCCCTTATAGTGGAATTTTAAAGAACCCGAGTAATATAAACCCCGTTTAATGCTTTCATATTAAGCGGTGGAATTTGTTCGGCTTATAAAATTGGTTCGCAGACCAAACGGATGTCACAAATCTTCTAATTTATTTAATCGAGCCCCACCATCAAGCGTGTGTCTATCCTTAGGGATAGATACACGGCTCATGGTGCGGTGCTCGTTTATATAAACTATTTGGGATGTGAGATCGGCTTGATTTCATATCTTAAATTTTTCAAATTTAAAAATTATTTTCAAAATCAAATACTACTTTTCAAATTATTTATTTAAATTAAATTAAAAAAAAATTCGCCGCACAACTTCTGTTAGGCGACCCCCCTTTTCAAAATAAAACACACAACCCTAAAAATATGCCGACATATTTTTGGCGACTCCGCTGGGGAACAATTCCTCTCTCCATTATAATCAGATAATTCTGCTTTCAAAAATCGGTAGTGTATTCATGTCCTTAATGGGTCAAACTACCCTTCTTTCCGTTGGGATGCTATGTTCATTTCTACCTTGAACAAGTATAGCCAACATTCTCTCGGATTTAGGAGCCACTCGTTTAGACACCCCTAAACAGAGAGGTTCCGAGATCTTTTACCTCATTTTCGAGGTGGGGTGGACTCCCAACAGGTTTTAGTTTAGGAATGATCCTTCGAGTCGAGAAGTTTTGCTTAAGACTCTCTTTTCCTTTCCAACTCCGAATCTGATTCCTTACCTTCTCTACACCTTTGAACATTCCGTTCTAAATAAACAAACCCTCTAATAAATGATTCTTTTAAGAAATGATTCCTTCTTATAAATACATGAACAAGAATGTGTTCGGACTCTTTTCAATTCCTTTCTTTTCGTCCTAAAGAAAAGAAGCATAACTCGGGACCGACAAACCGTAATCTACCCGCGTAAATGGAAGCCCCAAAGCCGATTTTCTCCTTCACCAATGGACCGGACTTCGCCGTCTATAAGGATGAGTCGCCCGACAATGGGATCATCCGATTTGACAAGGATTTGAAAACACGAATGTCAAGATCACCGACATCTCCCTCTTTGCACCGACGAACAAGGTATCCGAAGCCGAGGAGCCGCCGCTCGAGTTCAACCTTAGGTCGACCCAAGAGTTTCCTCCCCGCAAAGGATCCCGACTAAGAGGAGTACCGCCGTCCGCAGGAGGACCGTTCTTACTACCCCCACCGGTCTAGTTGTTTCGCACCTACCCCGACTTCGCCAAATTAAAGGGGAAAGAAATCCGTAATTATGGTAAACCCGTTACCGTGGAGGGTACGGATCTTCCCGTAAGACCTTCTATTTTCGAAATCGGGTCCAAGCTTCAAAGATTCCGTCATCGACAAGGACCCAAAGAAGAAACAAGTAGAAGGATCGCTAGAGAAGCCGTAGCCGCCGAAATTGTTTTCCTAGAGGAAATTCCAGGCGAATATACACCGCCGCTAATATACACCGCCGCTCGAATACATACCACTCTTGGGAGGAAGCGAGTTCCATCCCCTCTCTGCCGCAGAGGATGAGGAGAATGTTCGCAAGATGGCTGCCACATTACCTCAGCCCGCATATTACAACGATAGCCGCAAGAAAAGGACTAGAACTACGCCGTTTGCTCGACTGCAAACTTTGGTAGAAAAGTTAGCAAAGAAGGAAAACTCGCCCCGTATCGGAGATTCTACGAAGGATAGGGTCGGTGCCGATCAAATCCCGTCTCGGGCCCCCGAGTAGAACCCTCCATCATGACGTAAAAGCCAAGCAAAAGAATGAAGGCTAGTCCGCCCGTTGTTGTCTCGGGATTACAGATTAGGAGGATACCACCTTCCAAGCATTTGGCCGACGCATCATCCGGTCCTAGACCTTCTCGCCGCTAGAAGGATGGTATGGCGTCCCACTACTGGGCAATTAAGACTGAAACAGCAGCCCGAGAAAGAAAGTCTCGCCAGGAGGCTGGAGTCTGAAGAAAGTGCTATTGCGATAAAGGGGACTCGTGAAAAGGGGACCCGGAAGCTATCGCACGACAACCGCAACGACACACAGAAAGCCCCGCTAGAAGATGTCATGGAAAAGTTGAGAACCGATATCCGACGGTTGGCAAAAGAAATAGAAGAAAAGTTCGGAGACGAGATTGATTCATCGGAGTTCATGGACGACGAATACGCAGAAATCAACATGGTTGAGACACGAGCTTCATCGCCTTCGCAAGGTGCTCCCGCAGCCACGTAAAGAGAGGAGCCGTAACCGATGAGAAGGCAGCATCGGGAAAAGACGACACGATCGCTCAAATGGCGAAAAGGATGGAAGAGATGGCCGTAGCTCCGGCCACTTCCGCAGTCAAGTACAACCACAAAGAGAGACACCCCCAAAGGTCATTCACATCAGTAGACGGAGGAAAGGAGATTACATCCGTCAATGGGGATGATCACCGAAAAGGATACAACACAAAGTATGATCCCCGAAAAGGATATCAAGAACTTGGTGGAACAAAGCAAGTGCGAGAAGCCTTAGCACAATCGAAGAGCGAGACATCCATTCGGACGGGTAGACCTTACCCGTAAGAATTCGACGCCGTCCAATACCCGAAAGGCTTCGTACCATCTCTCGTTCAAGACCTTCGACGGAACCGGAACCCCGACAGCATGTTGCACACTTTTGTGCCGCTTGTTGTAATGCCGGCGGGAGCGATGCATTACTCTTCCGACGAGCTCGTCGACAGTACGTCGTGAATCGCCTTCGACCGGTATGCGAATTACCAAATGGTTCGGTGAAGACGTTCTCAGAACTAGAGAACCTCTTCATCAAGCGATTCGCCGGAGCTCAGCACCACATCACTATAGGTGATTTAGTGGTAGAGAAACAAAGGCCGAATGAAACTTTGGTGGATTACATACTTCGATGGAGGAACTTAAGCATGAAGTGTGAACCACAACCGCAAGAACAACATGCAATCGGCATTTTACTTAAAAGCATTCACGGCCCGATAGCACTTCTCCTCAAAGGATTCACTATTAAGACTTTCGAGAAGTTGTTAAGCAAGGCCG
The DNA here is from genome assembly GCA_022702705.1 of Papilionanthe hookeriana x Papilionanthe teres. Lineage (NCBI taxonomy): Eukaryota > Viridiplantae > Streptophyta > Magnoliopsida > Asparagales > Orchidaceae > Papilionanthe > Papilionanthe hookeriana x Papilionanthe teres. The sequence goes on along the minus strand of CM040421.1, from coordinate 123,660,489 downwards.
GAAGCTTGCAAGAAGAGGCGAAGCAATTAAGTTTCGCCGACAAGACGGACAAGCAGAAGCCGGTGAAGACCTTCGAAAAGAAATCCGGGATCGTTGCAGCAGTTGACAAAGGCAAGCAACCGATGCAAATACCACCAGAACGGCCGCAACAACCACAACAGAATTACCAGCAACCCCGGTCCAGCTATCAGTCGTCTCCGCAGTATGAACAACCGTCTCGTCCGCAACGTACATTAAGGGAACTTCTGAGCAGAGAATATCCGTTCAAGAATGAAGCAGTACCGAAAATGTTCCGTAGTCTGATGAAGACTCCAGATTTCCAGCTGCCAGAGCCTAAAAGACCATAGGAAGTCAACAAGAAAGGTGATCCCAACTTTTGCCCCTACCACCGGATGCTTGGGCACAAGATAGAAGATTGCATTACCTTCAAAAGTTGGCTCAACGACAACCTTCGGAAGGGAATATAACAATCCCGAAGGAGTACATGAAGGAACCCCGTAAAGGAGGTTCCGTCAATGTTATCTCAACTGATCCCATCATTCCGATAGATCCCTATACGACTAACGATGGATGGACTACCGCCTGGACAAGGTCTTCGAAGAAGATTTTAGACAACATCCAAACCGCCTCGGTGCGAGCTTCAATTCAGAGTTCGAGACCTGTTAAGCCGGTACTATCACTTGCGATAGAAGAACCACCTCAACAGGAGACGATTGAAGAGAAGAAGAAAATCGACGAAGAAGAGAGGACCGAGACTCCTAAGGCTAGACTAGGGGCCGCTTATCCTAGGATAGTTGTTTCTGATTCAGGGGAGAAATCCCTCGAACCTCCGATTTTGTATGATTATCCGCTCACTTCGGTGGGATCATATAATGATAAGGGTGATGGCATTGGCTACGTTTTGACTGTTTCTAACGATTACGTAACTAGCGACAATCCGGACATCGATTTCGATACCAACGACAATTCTCAAAACATACACAATCTCGACGATCAAAATAACGAAGAAGACATCCATCAAGGAGGCTACGAAAGCTCAACAAGCAACGAATCTATCCGCGAGTTTCGAGGAGCTCCAAGTCGCAATAGAGTTAGAGCCTTCGGACTCGAAGCTAATACAGAAGAATCTGTCATTCCGATTCAGGAGGAGACACCGGCGAACTCAACACTAGATTCAGAAGAAATTACAGAAGTCAACTTAAGAAGTGGAAGAGTTCTACCTCCAAGAATGGGTCCAAAGGACAAAGGAAAGCAGGTGGTTGTTCAAGAAGAACCAACCCCAGCAGAAGAAATACTCGTTCGAGAAGAAGCCGAGACACATGGAAATAAAGTGGACTACAACGTGCTAGCCCATCTTAGGAAACTACCGGCCAAACTGAGCATTTACGATGCTCTCATCTTATCAAAGGAGATGAGAGAAGCTCTGATCAAGGCCTTACTTGATCCGGAAATTTGCTTAGCTCAAATGGCCGGAGATTCCTTAGATGAGGTTTGCTCGTTAAAGGAACAAGCGAGGTGTTACCTTCACTGGACAATGACCTACTACTTGGGACGCCAGATCACAACCGACCGTTGTACATTTCGAGTTACAATCGGGAAGTTTACGCTCTCCGCAGTATTGGTGGATCCAGGAGCATCAATCAATATAATGAGTCTTCGAACACTAGCATACTTGGAAATTGATGCTCGCGAGCTCGAAGCGTACAAAATGTTATTAAGAGGATTCAACCGTAAAGGAGAAAGAGCCCTCGGGTCAATAACGCTACTAATGAAGACCGGTGACTTAGCAAAGACAACCGCAAAATTTCACATAATTGATTCGAAACATCGTTCAACGCTCCGTCGGGCCGACCGTGGATACATGAAAACAGGATGGTACCATCATCTCTGCATCGGTGCATCAAATACTACGATGGAGGGGAACAGTGCATCAAAGGTGACTTACAACCATTCTCCGTACATGAGATTGGAATCCATGAAGACGCGGCTTATTATGCACCACCGAAGAAAACAATCTTCTCCAGAGATACCGTAACAAATGAAGCAAAGAAAGTTCAGGACGACGAAGAACCTGAAGTTCTAGTCCAACAGTCACTCACCACTCCCTTACGGCGAGATGGTGAAGGTTTCTCCACAACTCGCATCCGAGGTCGAGGCCGGGGACGAGGTCGTGGAAGAGACGCTAGGACAGTTGGACAGAGGAAACTAGCCATCAATGTTGATTGGGAAGATAGTTCTGAAGAAGAAAAAGAAATCAAGCAAGAAGCAGCGACAATAAGTCAGAAGAAGCCGCAATTCAAGATCTCTCTCGAAGATGAAAAGAATGAAGAATACAAATCAATGTACGAGAAGATTAACCACTACGTACATACTATGACCCTAACCCCGATCCATTCTAACAAGATCGAGGGTCTGGTGGTCAAAGAAGTACGTAACGACGGTGCAAGGCCAATCAAATTCTATCGTGGTGCTACTTCCTCCAAAACTGAAAATCATGTACAATTCGAAGATGTCACTTCATCAGAATTAATGGAATTACCTTTTGAGTGGTACTCTCCCTGTGTTCAAAATTTAATTCAGCGTGGTTTCATACCTCGACAATGGACAAAAGGTCAATCTCAACATTTTGAAAAATTATGGAATAACTCCGGTCATCCTCCCAATTCAAAGTATGGACTCGGATTCGGCACAGTAGGATCAGTTGACGATACTGAATTTTGCTTGGTTGTCACTTGCGAATCCAATGAAAACTGCATGGAAACTACAGACGAACTCGAAGATGTAAAAATTGGAGACGCTCCACCAGAATTCGAAGAAGAAATTAAATCTACAATAGATGAGTTAACGGAAGTTAACTTAGGTACTAGCAAAAGAGCCTAGACCTACCTTTGTTAGCTCCTTACTCAATAAAGAAGACTCCGAAAAAATGATCAAGTTATTAATGGAATTTAAAGACTGTTTTGCTTGGAGCTACGATGAGATGCCGGGATTAGCTCCGCAGGTCGCAGTCCATAAGCTAGGAGTGGATCCTACTTCGTCCCGACCGTACAAGGTCCCAGAAGAATGCGTCTAGAAATCAAACAACAAGTCATAGCCGAAGTTAAAAAGCTAATAGACGCTAAATTTGTCCATGAAGAACAATACCCAACTTGGCTAGTCAATGTAGTGCCAGTCAGAAAGAAGAATGGTCAGATCAGAATTTGTGTGGACTTCAGAGATTTAAACAAGGCATGTCCAAAAGAAGAATTCCCTCTACCGATCCCAGAATTAATGATCGACATTGCTTCAACGCATGAAATATTCTCATTCATGGATGGATCTTCAGGATAAAACCAGATAAAAATGGCTCCAGAAGATGAAAAGCTTACAGCATTCAAACGCCGATCGGAGTATTTTGCTACACGAGTGATGCCATTCGGACCGAAGAACGCAGGAGCAACCTACCGTAGAGCAATGACAAGAATTTTTGATGATCTCATCCATAATCAAGTCGAATGCTACGTGGACGATGTGGTCATCAAAAGCAAAGTAAAGTAAAACCACTCGTATGATTTGAGAATTGTTTTCGAACGATTAAGACAATTTAACCTTAAGATGAATCCCTTAAAATGCGCCTTCGGCGTCACCTCCGGAAATTCTTAGGATTCGTTGTCCGACATCGTGGAATTGAAATCGACCCGGAAAAGATTAAAGCTATCTTAGAAATGCCGCCTCCCAAAACCTTAAAACAACTACGATCCTTTCAAGGGAAGTCGGCATATCTTCGACGCTTTATTTCAAACTCGTCGAGTAGGTGTCAGCCTTTCTCGGCACTAGTTAAAAAGGACGCCAAATTTATTTGGGAAGAGAAATGCCGAAGGCCTTCGAGGACATTAAACAATATTTAATGACACCTCCCGTCTTAGCAGCCCCGGCCTCGTGTAGACCGCCGATACTTTACACCGCGGCTTTAGACGACTCTCTCGGAGCCCCGTTAGCCTGTGTCAATGATGAGGGTAAAGAAAATGCTCTTTACTACTTAAGCCGTCGTTTACTTCCGACGGAAGTAAGGTATCCCGCAATTGAAAAGCATTGTTTGGCCCCGATCTTCGCCGCTCAAAAGCTCGGGCACTACATGCTTTCTCATAAGGTCAACCTAATCTCGAAGTTTAATCCATTGCAATACTCGATGACTCGTCCAACACTTTCCGGCAGACTTGCCGGATGGTCAATGATATTATTGCAATTCGATATAACTTTCGTGCCTCCGCGTGCCGTGAAGGGACAAGTCTTAGCAAACTTTCTCGCAAGGCACACCCTTTGCGGCGGAATCTCCTCTCAATGACGATTTGCCAGACGAACAAATAATGAGCTTAGAAGACCCTGATGATCGACGTTGGGAATTATATTTCGACGGAGCATCTTCAGCACACAAAGACGAAGAATCGCAAGTGATAGTGCCCGGTAAGGCAGGAATCGGGCTAATCTTTATAACGCCGGAGCGGGGGATGTTAAGATACTCCTACCACTAGACAGAACCGTGTACAAACAACGAAGCAGAATACGAAGCCCTCATAACGGACCGGAATTAACTATTCAAATGGGGATAACGGACATCAACATCTACGGGGATTCGCGATTAATCATTCAACGGATCATCGGACAATACAGAATTTTAAAGCCAAGACTCGAACAATACTTTCGGTATGTCATACGGTTGTTGGAACGGATTCCGAATGTGACGATCTACAAAATTCCCGAAAAGAAAATGCTTTAAGCAGATGCTTTAGCCCGTCTCGCAAAAGAATTTGCTCGTTTGCAAGATGAATCGGTGGAAGTGTCAATTCACGGACGTCGAGTCCTATCACGGCTCGACATAGACACAATACACAAATCGGAAAAAGAAAAAGAATCGATTGCAGCAATGACGGAAAACACGGAAGATTGGCGACGGCCATTGATGAACTACCCGCAAACGAGAAAGCTACCGGACGATAGGTCGTTAGCTCCATCAGATCAAGAAAAGAACTCTGTCCTACGCATTAATAAACAACACATTGTACAGAAGGTCTTTTGATCAAATGTGGCTAAGGTGCCTAAGCGGGTCCGAGGCCCGTGAAATTGTTAAGGAGGTGCATTCAGGACTCTGTGGCGCTCACCAGTCGGGTCCGAAGATGAAAATGAAAATTAAAAGACTAGGGTACTACTGGCCCTCGATGATGACCGACTGCATGAAAATCGCCAAGAGCTGTCACCAATGCCAAGTGCACGGAGTGGTTCTACACCAACCTCCAAATGTGCTACATCCGACAATTGCGTCGTGGCCATTTGAATGTTGGGGCACAGATATAGTGGGTCCGATAGAACCACCATCTTCAAAAGGACATCGCTTCATTCTTGCGGGTACGCATTACTTTTCCAAGTGGGAAGAGGCGGCTCCACTTAGAGAAGTGAAAGCACACCACGTGCTACATTTTTCAAGAACCAAGTTGTCTACCGTTTCGGAGTGCCGCGCGGGATCATCTCGGATAATGGGTCGCATTCGGAAGCACACAAATCAACAATTTTGTCGAAGACACGGAATCGACCGGCGATTCTCAACAATTTACTACCCAAGAGCAAACGGCCTCGCCGAGGCTTTTAATAAAACTCTCGTTCAAATCTTAAAGAAAACCTTGGACGATAATAAGAGAAATTGGCACGAGAAGTTGTTAGAAGCCTTATGGGCCTACCGGACAACCTTCGAACTCCTACTCAAGCTACACCTTACGCTCCGGTGTATGGGTCCGAGGCGATGTTACCTTTAGAGGTTCGGCTTCCTTCACTCGGAATTGCAGTTGCAAACAAGATCACGATAGAAGAAAACGCCAAATTACGACTAGAAGAATTAGAAAGCCTGGAAGGGAAAAGACTTGCAGCGCAGCAGAATTTAGAACTATACCAAGCTAAGATGGTTCAAGCCCATGACAAACTGGTCCGCCCAAGAACCTTCAAAGTTGGTGACTTAGTTCTCGTTCTCAAGAGACCTATCCTTGCACACCGCAAGATAGGAGGAAAATTTGAACCCACTCGGGAAGGGCCGTTTGTGGTCGAAGCAGTATACTCGGGAGATTCCTACCAGGTTAGTGAATTGTCGTGGAGAACGACATATGCTTCCGATCAACGGACGATACTTGAAAAAGTATTACGCTACCTGATGTTTCGAAGGAATGAATTCTTCATCCCTAAGAAACACAGGCGAAGTAATTACTGATGATTGGGTCCGAACCCAAAAATAATAAAATATGCTAAAATAAATAAAATCATGATAATAAAGTTTTCCTTGTTTTCTTTTCCAAATCAAAATCTCTTCCCCGATCTTATCCTACTTCATTCCTGTTAAATTTAAAAATGTAAAAATAAAAAGAAATAAAAAATATGTCTTTAATAAACATTTTCTTAATGTTCTTGTTCTTAAGCACGAACTCCCGATCCTTTTCCTTGTCTTTTCGCGAGGAAATGTCGAACGGGCGAGTTGGTCCCGAACTTTAAGAATGGCGTAAGCCTTGCACTCGATGAAAAGAGGGTGAAAGATGGAGCGATAATCAAGATTGACTCGGATTTCGCACCGGCGAGCCTACAAGTACGAGGAAAGTGACTGGGTCCCGCTGACCGAGAAGAACTACCCGGCAGACAAGTGATGAAAGTGGGTGGCCCAAGCCACCAATCCAAGCAGAAGAAAAGAAAGGAAAATACCGAAGAAGATAAGAAAATGAAGTCCGTAGTGGCTACGACGAGAGGGCGAGCTTGTCAGCGCCGTGCCCACAGAGATTCAAGAAGTTCGAAGAGCTACTCTCACAGCAACACAACGAAGAAATAAGAATCGCCGTATCCGTAAGATGTTAACAAAACTAGCTGCGGACCAGCGTGACGAGACAGTTGCTAATGCCAGTACATACACTTCAAGGACACCGGTTCACCAGGAACCTGAAGAAAGGAGGCCAGCTCCTAGGATAACAGAAAGGACCAGGGAAATCTCCAGAAGATCAAAGAAAGAAGGCTACCACGCCACCGGATAGAACCACCAGGTGATGCATGACCTTGTTGCGAAGCAACCCCGGGGATGTCTCGGCGTGCATCATCCCCGAGGAGCCGAGGTATGCGAGGAGAACGTGAAGGGATTGAACCGTATATCCCACAATATGTCACCGAGCCTCGCCATCCGCGATCATTCCGGAATACGAGCCGGAGAGAATGCGAATGTTGAAAAGAAAACCTTTGAATACTTCGAGAGAATTAAAGGCAGAAGAATCAATATACTAGAGGGCCTCGAGCTACATACGTACGTATTCTCGCAGTATGAACAACAACAAATCGTGGATTGCATCCGGGATTTGAAAAGAATGGGCCGAGCAGAGCCGCCTGAGGGAAAACACATACTCAGAACCCCGGAGATGGATGCCAGGGAAGGGAAGAATCACAATACAATGCGGATGCTGCTACAACTTTGCTGAAGACAGAAAGGGAAACCCACCGGGAATACTCCGTCATGGGCAAGTGGATCCGATGCCATAAGTCATCAAGAGAATGGTAAAGAGATTGATAACATGGAGGGTACTGCCGGCAGATTGCATACCCAATAGTTGCATTATCAACATCTACAAACAGGGTGATCGCATACCCCCACACATAGATCACCACGACTTTGTCGAACCCTTCGCACGGTCTCTTTCCCGAACGAGTGTAACATCATGTTCGGATCCGACCTCCGGATAGCGAGGCCCGGGTGAGTTCCGAGGGCCGGTGAAGATACCTTTACCGGTAGGTTCCGTCATGATACCGAAGGGCAACGGAGCAGATATCGCTAAGCATTGCATACCAGGAGTACCAATGAAGCGGATCTCGCTTACTTTCAGAAGAATGGACGACAGGAAGACACCTTACCATTTCCAGCCAGACCCAGAGCTAGAGAACCTCCGGCCTTACGAGCTGTGAGTTACATGGAAAATATCACACCTCCAATGTACATCCATACGACATCCTTGCCAAGGATGGCTTGGAAGGTGATGTTATTGACCATGTACCCCACTATTCAGACATGGATTTTTGACAGATGCTTCTTTGGATGGATCAACAAAGATCATACATAGTCCGTTTTGAGTCTGCATGGATTGTATGAGATGTATTTCAGATCGAGTTGTATGATGTATCTTCAACATGATTGGAATAAAAGTGACCATGTCGCATTTTTGGCCTTCACCTCTTTTGTGCAAATTGATTGGGAAACACCATTAAAGTTAAATGAACTTCGAACAAAGAACAGAAAAGAAATAAAAAGAAGAATAAAAGAAAACTTTCCTAAAAAAAAAAAATCTAAAAATGACGAACACCGAATTCACATGAACATTAAATAAACGATAAAATAAAATTTGAATCATTAAAAGATAAACAAAATCAACATAAATTTTAAATCAAATCTTAAATCAAATTTCAACCGAGTTCAAACTCATCCTTCCAAATTTCAAATTCAATCTTTCCAGATTTCAAATCTCAATCAAATTCAAATTCAATTTCTTCCAAATCTCAAATAAAATTCTCAATCAAATTCAAATTCAATCCTTCCAAATTTCAAATCAAATCTAAATCAGATTTCAAATTCAAAACTTTTGGGTCGAGGATTTTACATCCAAGACTGCACTGCTTTCGGATTCTTTCCCTATTGCACTGAAATACATCAAATTCAAACTTTTGGGTCGAGGATTTTACATCCAAGACTGCATCGCTTTAGGATTCTTTCCCTATTGCCTTGAAAAACATCAAATTCAAATTTTTGGGTCGAGGATTTTACATCCAAGTACGCATTGCTTTAGGATTATTTCCCTATTGCCTTTGAAATACATCAAATTCAAACTTTTGGGTCGAGGATTTTACATCCAAGATCGCACCGCTTTAGGATTCTTTCCTATTGCACTCGAAATACATCAAATTCAAACTTTTGGGTTGAGGATTTTACATCCAAGACTCGCATCGCTTTAGGAATCTTTCCCTATTGCACTGAAATACATCAAATTCAAACTTTTGGGTCGAGGATTTTACATCCAAGACTGCACTGCTTTAGGATTCTTTCCCTATTGCACTTGAAATACATCAAATTCAAATTTTTGGGTCGAGGATTTTACATCCAAGATCGCACTTGCTTTAGGATTCTTTCCCTATTGCACCGAAATACATCAAATTCAAACTTTTGGGTCGAGGATTTTACATCCAAGATCGCACTGCTTTAGGATTCTTTCCCTATTGCACTCTGAAATACATCAAATTCAAACTTTTGGGTCGAGGATTTTACATCCAAGATCGCACTCGCTTTAAGATTTTTCCCTATTACACTGAAATACATCAAATTCAAACTTTTGGGTTGAGGATTTTACATCCAAGACTGCACTCGCTTTAGGATTCTTTCCCTATCGCACTAAAATACATCAAATTCAAATTTTTGGGTCGAGGATTTTACATCCAAGACCGCATCGCTTTAGGATTCTTTCTCTATCGCACTGAAATACATCAAATTCAAATTTTTGGGTCGAGGATTTTACATCCAAGACTGCATTGCTTTAGGATTCTTTCCCTATTGCACTCGAAATACATCAAATTCAAATTTTTGGGTCGAGGATTTTACATCCAAGATCGCACTCGCTTTAGGATTCTTTCCTATTGCACTTTGAAATACATTAAATTCAAACTTTTGGGTCGAGGATTTTACATCCAAGACTGCCTTGCTTAGGATTCTTTCCTATTGCACTTCGAAATACATCAAATTCAAACTTTTGGGTCGAGGATTTTACATCCAAGATCGCATCTGCTTTAGGATTCTTTCCCTATTGCCTTCGAAATACATCAAAATCAAACTTTTTGGGTCGAGGATTTTTACATCCAAGATCTGCATCTGCTTTAGGATTCTTTCCCTATTGCACTGAAATACATCAAAATCAAACTTTTTGGGTCGAGGATTTTTACATCCAAGACTGCACTGCTTTAGGATTCTTTCCCTACAAGCAATGAAATACATCAAAATCAAACTCTTGAGGTTAAGGATTTTACATCCAATACCGCATTGCTCTGAGATCTCTCCTCATTGCAATGATTCAATTTGATCAATTCAATTTTCTTTCGAGGATGAAGATGTTACATCTAAAACCTCAGAATTTCAATTTTCATTTCAAATCAAATCCCTCAAATTAATTTTGACAAAACTCCAATCTAAATTAAAACTCCAAACTAAAATCTAAGTTTACGCGTCAAACTTAAACCAAAACAAAATAAAATCTAAATCGAAATTCTCCCAGGTCATGTGATTCGGAATTCACCTCCTTTTCTTTTCCCCAGCGAGAGTTCAGGTATCTCCAGTTTTGGGAACATACCCGATACTCCCCAGCGAAAATTCTTTTGCTTTGTCCTAAGTTTGTCACTTGGACGTTTGTGTTGGTTTTGTTGATCGCTTCGGTCAACACCAATACGCGCGGTGTGCTCCGTCAGCTCACCACACCTATTGGGGGTCCATTTGTTGACCTCATTTTTGATGAGGTCTTCTCTTCTTCTTTTTAGTGCTTAGGATCTAGCCTTAGGCTTTTCCTTTGACTATCTTAGAGGACTAGAATTGGGACCCACCTTTTAGAAACTCAAACTACTTCTAAACTCCCTGCAAACTCCACAAACTTGATCGTAGACCCCTAATCACCTAGAGGGTTGAAATCAAATGTGGAAGTTTAAAGGATGAGTTCCTATGGGACTCTTTGGCCTTAGGAGCGCCTCAGGTGGCTCGGTCGCAGTGAAGGGGCTGACTTACACACACTACACTTATACACAACACCTACACACTACACTTTCACACACTTCTTAAAAAACACACCCATACCCAACTTGACCTCCTGACTCATGTAGGTGATTCACATGGATGGTCCTTAACCCCTGAGCCCTTGGCTAAGAGGGGTAGGAACAACATAGTGAATGCCTCAAATGAGTCCCTTCATGGCTCATATGGGCTTGATATGGCTTCATGACTCAACCAAAATGATTTCATTCCACTTACATCCACCCAATCTTCAATTTCCCAAATTTTCAATTTTTGACCCCCGGGACCCTACACCCGCTTAGCCTACCCAAAACTCTTGAAATTACCCAAATTTTTGCAAAATTTCCAAATTACCCAAAATCCTCCTAAATCATTCCCAAAAATTTCCACATCACCCAAATTGATCATCCATACCCAAAAATACCAAAAATTCCAAAAATACCTCCCAATACCCTCCAAATACCCAAAATACCCCTCTTGGCCAAAAAATCCAAAAATTCAGAAAATTCCCAGAAAATTCCAGAAAATCCCAAATATTCCCAATTTCATTTTGTCCAACTACACCATGGGCCAATTTTGTCAATTTACCCTACTTTTGTGAAAACCCCCAATTTGACCCATTTTAACCCTAAGTGAACCCAATGTCAAACCAAACCTACCCAATTGACCCAAATTCTGGTCCAATTCAGTTCTAAACTTCAATTCAACATTCCCAACACCAATCTAGACCAAATTCAAGTCTAATTTGATTGATATTTGGATCCAATTTCACTTTTGGCCTTAAAGCCCAATTTGGACCCATGACCCAAACCTAACCCAAACTCACCCAATTCAACTCCAATTAACCCCAAATCTTTTCTAAATCTTCCTTAACATTCCCACAAATAAAATACTAACATGATTTGCCCAAAATTTAGACCCAAACCCCACTCAAATTTAACCCAAAGCTAAAAGGCCCATTTTTGACCTAAACCCAAACCTAACCCAAATGAGCCCAAACCCCAAAATCAAAGCCCAACCAAAGTCAAAACCTCTTTGAAACACTCCCATAAATATTTCTCAACATTAATTTTACATCAATTTTAACCCTAGCCCAACATTGGCCCAAGTTAGCCCAATTTGACCTACATAGGCCCACTTACCAAAATAAATCCAAATTCAAACCAATTCAACCCCAAATCACACTAAATTGACTCCAAGCCCTTCATAGAACATCCCTAAACCAATTATAACACTTATTTGACAAGGTCCTTCACAAAATCTTCACTCAAATGCCCATCCTAAAATCAAAAAGCCCATTCCCCTTAAACTTTCCTAAAAGCCACTTCCTTCAAATTCAAAAGCCCAAATTCATCTAAAGCCCACATGGCACTTCCCCTCATCATCCATTTAATCAAAATTGCCCCTAAGTTTCAAAGTCATCAATTAAACAATTCCAAATCAAGCCCCATACAAATTCCCATCAAAATATCAAAATTTTCTTAAATCCCTTTTTATGAAATTGACCGAAGCTTTTCCCAAGCCAAATGGAGCCAAGGGTGAGCCATTCACAAGCCATATGGAGCCATGAAAGTTTGGCATGTGACCATGCCATTAATGGTAAAAGGAGGGGCACCTTTCCTAATCTTTCATTAAGCTTTTTTAACCTTATCCATGACACACTCTAAACCATGTTTAGCCACCTCATCATGGATAGAGACCACACCATTCTCTCTTGGCTGACCCAAGCGATCCTCTCGGCCCAAAATCGAGGCCATGGGGAGGTGCACCCAACCCAAACCAATGGGTTGACCAAATTGAAGCCAAAATGACCCCTTCTCCATTCCATTTTAATTCAAAGCCTTTACACATGTCAAACTCCGATTGACTTCACCAACTTCAAGCCACCGGACTCCACTAAACCTGAAGGTGACCCATGCCTGCCGGCCGGCCGCTCGGATCGCCGGAAAACACCATGGCCGAGACCTTGGGAGGAGCCAAACTTTGGAATTCCACCTTGCTGAGCCGCCCCATGCCCAATGGCCACCATGGTCGTTCTTCCCATGACCAGAGCAGGCTGATCCCAACCCTTGGTCATCCCCGGGAGGCTCTCCAGACCACCTCTATTTAAACCCGACCCCCTCACGGCCATGAGAAGAGAGTTGCACAAACCTTGCCGAAACTACGCCAAAATTGTTTCAAACCCTTCTCCACCCTTAGAGCGGTTGATCCCAGGTGTCAATTTGCCCTAATCCCCATCGACAAAACCCGATTTCTCAACCGAAATTCCACCCAAAACCGGGACACTTCTCCACGAGTGAGCCAATCCCCAAATTGATTGGTTCTACACCTTCACTAAACCAAGGGAAGGTGTCCACCAGCAAAAGCCCCATCTCCAGGCCTCCCAGTTGTTCCAGCCTCCAAGCTTTGTGATCGGCTGTGGTCGAAATCCAACCCAGACAATTCACCAGACCAGGAGACTTCATCTGGAGCTTGCTAGGATCCAATCGAAGGTGCAACAACTCTCAGATCGAAGCCACACTTCTCTGAGCAAAGGTATGAGCTAACTCTTCATCCCGAGCTTCGGAGATTCTCCATTTCAAATGCTTTAATTTCAATACATGATAACCGTATAGATGTGTTCGTCTCTTGAAGACGAATCCATAGAGCATAAGAACATGAAAATCCATTGAGTATCGAGTGAGATATTAGGGATTTAGTGTGGACGGCTCTCGGGTGAGGACACTTGGGGACGATGAACGGATGCCGTTCATTTAATACACGCGCGGACGGACGGCCGGTATCGCGTCGGATCGAAGACGGAACGATACGGCGGGCCCGGGAGCGGCGAGTCAGATGGCGGCGTCGAATGGGAGCGCGCCACGCGGCGTTTCGGAGCTGCCGAGGTTGACACGGCGCCACGTGGATAAATAGAAAATTAGGGATTTTTCTGATTTATTTAATTCCCTAAACTTCAAAAATTCATAACTTTGTGTAGAAAAATTAGAAAAATAAAATAAAAATACCCTCTTGCTCAGTGAACAGAGGAGAATAATGTGGAAAAGAAATCATTTAATTTCATCAAGTATTTTATTTTTTATAATTTATTTACTCTCTGCATACTTTTAATTCTCCATGCATGTATACAATTCACCATGGCATGAGACCATAGGGCTTTTGAAGCCTCCGAATTTGGGAACATTCCCCGAATTTTCCAAAGTCGGAGGCCATCCCTATGAAGAGTTATTGATTTTTCAAATTCATGTTACTATTTTGAGTATTTTAATTCCAATAAATAGCATGTTGTGAAATAAATTCTAGGAAAATTTGATGATGTTCCTTTTGACCAGAGGACCCTAGGAAAAATAGGTTTTGAGTTAGTTCATTTAAAACAACCCTAATTGGCTTAAACACCCAAAATGGATCTCTAATTAATTAGAGCTAACCATACATCAAATTGACTTGAAATCAATTCTCCACTAACCTTTAGGATCAGAGGAACCCACCATAAAAATTTGAAGTCAATTGGACTTGGTTAGCCTCTACTAAATGGGTTGATTAAGCCACTTAGTCATTTTAAACTTTAAAAATTCATAACTTTCAAAATACCTTTCAAAAATTCACCAAATTGGTTTTGGAGCCTCTCTGATATTAGGGGAATCTAAGAAAATTAAAATTTCAATTTTCTAAAAAAGTTAATTTTTAATATTATTTTAATATTTTTAATAATTAAAAAATAATAAAAATCACAAAAATAATAAAGTTCACCAAAATGTCACATTTTAAATTTTAATCATTTAGGAACAAACCCCATATTTTTCTTAGGTCTATTTAGTGATATATTAAATTTTAAAGCTCTAGGGTAATTTTAAAATTAAAAAAATGTATTTTCTAGCATTTTCACTAAAATAATTATAATAAATCATAGAAAAATTAGAAAATTGTAAAATTTGATTCTTTGATTTCCTTGATATCAGAGAGATTTTTGAAAAATATAAAATTCATTTTTCAATATTTATTTTATTTTTAAATTAATTAACACTCCAAAACTTAAAATAATTATAATAAAAATAATATAATTCAAAAAATCATCAAAATTGGTCCAAGTGGTCCTCTGGTCATTAGGAATGTCTCCTAATTTTCTTAAGGACAGAAACTTTCCCTTTGTCATGTTATTAAATTTTCCTTGGAAATCTCTATTTTCCACCAAAAATAATTATATAAATAAATTAAATACAGAAAAATCACATTTTCTCCTCTCATGTCTTTATTGACATATGAGTGAAGTCACATAAAAATTTCAAGTTCATTTGAGTTCAATTTAGTGAGTTATGAAATTATTAAGCTTAAAGGGTAAAATGGTAATTAAAAATCTTAATCCTTAATTAAAACTTTAGGTTTAATAAAAATTAACAAGTAAAATCTTTGATCCTAATTTGATTTGGATGATTGAAATTTAAATAATTAAAGGGTAGAAACCCATTAAGCAATTTAAAATGATTAAACCTTAATTAAATAATTGATTAAATTTGGAAGAATAATAAAATTGGAATTATTAAAATAGGGATATTATTAGGAAGAGATTTATTCCTTAATTTAAAAATCCCTAAATTAATTATCTCATTAATATTCAATTCTTAATTAAAATGATAACTCAAATTCAAAACATTAAAAGACTTAATCATTAAACTAAAATTAAATTATTGAACTCTTTTAAAATTTTAATTAAAATTAAAATGAATAAAATTAAATTAAAAATTAAATTAAATTAAATAAATCAAATTAAAATAAATTAAATAAACAAATTAAATTAAATCAAATTAAATCAAATCAAATTAAAATAAATTAAATTAAATTAAATTAAATTAAATTAAATTAAAAATAAAATAAATTAAATTAAATTAAATTAAAAAATTAAATTAAATTAAATTAAATTAAAAATTAAATTAAATTAAATTGAATTAAATTAAAATTAAATCAAATCAAATTAATTTAATGTAACATCAAATCAAACTAAATTGAATTAAATTAAATTAAATTAAATTAAAACTTAATTAAATTAAATTAAATTAAATTAAGTTGAATTAAATATAACATCACCAAAGACATAAAGAATTCAAAATAAATCTAAAATAACTTGAACAGTATTCCAAATTTAAACCCATTAATGGAAATTAAACTAAATCACAAACCATTTGAACACTAATTTACCCTCAAAAGCTTTAGTTATCATAACTCCTAAACAGAACATTAAATGAAATGTTACCTCACTCATAGGATATTCAAATGTCCTAGTTCACTGAGCAAGTTAACAAAATTTGAATCCCTGGACGATTAATTCATTTATATAATTAAATTCATTTGGACTTAAAACAATCCTAGAAATATTGAAAAGATGTTTAAGATTTGTCTTAAGCACTTCCTCGATATGATAGGATGTTCATAAGAACAATTGAACTTAATTACTCTTTGATGAAGAAAATCGTCCTCAAACCAAAACACAAAGACCTAGACGTCATAGGAAATGACTAGCTATAGGATTAGGAATTTGGTAGAAAACCATAACCCTTACCTTAGCTTTACCTAGGAACTTGCTTAAATATTCTAATTGTGTTTTAAGTGCAGCTTGGGATGACGGGAAGACCCTCCGGGTACGCTTTTATTTTATTGCGATTTACTTTCTTGCAATTTACATTATTGCAATTTCATTAATCGCATCGCACTTACTTTTCTTGCATGATAAACAACTGTTGCATGAAAACCCACACCTTTAGGATAGTCCCTAAAACTGAAACCAAAACTAAGTTAAAATTCATTGCAAGATAAAATTCACCGCCACAACATTTCAAAATATAAAACAACTCAAAATTTAATCACAAACGTAACACAAAACTACAATTACAACTAAATTAAAACGTCCCGTTGGATGATCGGGAATACCTCGGATGATGTAACCTACGTGTTGCTAACGGGATTTCCACGGTCTAAATGAAAGTGTGGAACTCATTCAGTTGAGTTTAGCAAATTCATCTGGACTAAGTGAATCCGATAAAAATAATGATGTCGGAAGGATGGAACCGTGGGATCTTAACCGGTGTCGTTATAATCAACTTTAAGATTTGTTTTAATTAAAACATGAAAAAACACTTGGAAATTAAGACTTCTCTAAACCAAAACACTTTTCTCATCCCCTGATTTATGACTTCTAAAACTAAACCTCTGCAACAACAAGGAGCTCGGAGCATGGTGGGCAGCACGGCCATCGTCATCGCAAAACCTCGAGTCTACTTCAACAAAACTTTCCTAGAATTAAATAACAAAGCCATAGGACTTCGAGGTAGTTTGCCTAGTGCAACATAAATCCTCAACTCTTCGTTAGGCATTTGCATTGCAAATTAAGCCCTAACCGATCTTAGGATTCCGAAGTAGTCGTCCGGTACGGCAATAAACCCTCACATCTTCGAGGCTATTTGTTTGATTTTATCATACAAATATAAGCCCTAATTAATTAAAATTGGCAAGATCAAAACATCAAATAAACATTAGGACTTTCCTAAATTCAAGCCAAACAATAGGATAGTCGGGAGATTACCGAAGTTCACTTCGAATCTGTGATTTCTCCTACTTTTCTTCCTTTGAATTCCCAAAACAAAATGTTCCAAATTTGATCCATTCTCTATCGAAATTCCAAACTTCAATCCTTTCGAGAACTTAAACTTTGAAATTCTTGAGAGCAGAATTATTGATTATTATCGAGAGTTTTCTTAGGTGATTCTCGTCACTTAAGATGTAATTAACTATAGGGGTTTGCCCTTATAGGGAATTTTAAAGAACCCGAGTAATATAAACCCTGTTTAATGCTTTCATATTAAGCGAGGGAATTTGTCGGCTTATAAAATTGGTTCGCGGACCAAACGGATGTCACAAATCTTCTAGTTTATTTAATCGAGCCCCACCATCAAGCAGTGTGTCTATCCTTAGGGATAGATACACGGTTTGTGGTGCGGTGCTCGTTTATATAAACTATTTGGGATGTGAGATCGGTTTGATTTCATATCTTAAAATTTTCAAATTTAAAAATTATTTTCAAAATCAAATACTACTTTTCAAATTATTTATTTAAATTAAATTAAAAAAAAATTCGCCGCACAACTTCTGTTAGGCGACCCCCCTTTTCAAAATAAAACACACAACCCTAAAAATATGCCGACAATGATACCAATATACAAATAGCCTGAAAGATAGGAGGGTTTACGTCGTACCGAATGAAGACCTCAGAATCCTAATAGCATTAGGGCTTAAATTACACAACAGAGTTGTACAATGACCTAAAAGGTCAGTTGAGGATTTATGTCACACTAGGCAGACAACCTTGAAGTCCTATGACTTGTTGTTTAATTCTAGGAAAAGATTTGTTGTTATAGATTCATTCTGCTCTCTTGAAGATGTTCTCATGCATGTCCTTATCGTGCTGCCCATGGTACATGCTCTAAGATCCTTGTTGTAGTGGGTTAAAAGTTTATAAGTGTAAAATTTAAGAGGTTCGGAGAAGTTCCTAGAGGTTTAAGATGTGTATGTCCAGTTTTATTATTATAATTGTTGTTTTTATTATTGTTTTACATGTCTTATGGGGTAGTTTAAGTTGATTAAGAGATATCGTTTATAATCCCACAGTTCCCTCATTCTAGCACCACTATTTTATTTGAACACACTTAGTCTATATGAATTTACCAATCTTAAATAAATGAATTCAATAAGTTCATCCAAACTGGGGGAAATCTCATTAACACTCGTAGGATGCCTCCTTCAAGGGGTTCTCGATTATCTAAAGAGGGTGTATTAATTTAGTTAATTTTTGTTTTGTTTTACAAATGTTGCCTAATTTTGAAAAGAGTTTTGTTTTATCCTAAGTTTTGTTTTGAATTGGTTTGGTTGTGACATGCAGGTTTGCAAGTGAGTACAGGTATTAAAGTAAATGTAAGTAAGTAAATGTAGTGAAAGTAAACTAAAAGTAAACTGAAATACAAAAATATAAAAGATACTTGTCATCTTCTCACATTCCAGCTGAATGATTAGCCTTTGTAATCTATATAATTTTGTAGGAATTTAAATTAATTGCTAGGAAGGAAAGTAGGAAAAACAGTTCAAGATGAATGCATACCGAGTCCTAGTCATAACTTGGTGGGTTCCTATTCACTTGGATTGAAGGATGAATTTCTTAAGCAAAGACGTAATGGATTCAGTTGTCCTCCAAGATATCCAAAAGACTATAAAGGAGTGTGAGGGATGACCCTACACTTCTTTTAAGATCCTTTGGAACATCTTAAGTTTTCTGAACTTATTATGTTGCTAAATAATTCATCCATTGGAATAGAAATTTATTGGAGATGTTTTTATCTTGTGCTCAGTGAATTTTGATGTTTTAGTCATCCTTATGGGTGGAGTAACCATCACTTGATGTTCCACTTATGAATTATGTGAGTGGAGGCCCTTAAGACTTAGCCAATTTAAACTTAGAGTTGGGCTAGTAATGTTTCAAAATTAATTGGGATTAATTATATTGTCTCTTTTAAGCCTCATTAAACAAAATTAGGTTAAACCTAGCTCACTACTATGCCCTTAGGATTTCATGGGTAGATTTATAATTTTAGGCATGTCAAATTAGGTGAGCTTAATCTTGATTAAACATCATGTTATAATCCAACCATTGGCTAGGTGTCATTAATTATTAAATTATAGTCTTCCAAAGTCAAACCCTCACCTTAGGCTCATTTAAATTGATTAACATCCAAATTATGATAAATCAAAATTATACTCTTATTATGGAAGAATGAGGAATTTGTTTCGACCTCTTAATCCCTTGTGTTTCAATCATCCAAGAGAATAAATTAAAATCACTCGTTACTCTTTTTACCCTTTGATTTAGCCTAAATATTAATTAGGGCTTAAATTCCATATATACTATTTCTCTCTTTAAGGCCTTATCACTTCATAATTCTTTAAATTAAACTCAAATAGCTTTGAAATTTTTATGGGTCAACCAAAATATTAGAGGAAAAAATGTAATTTTTCCAATTTTTATTTTATTTGGGAATTATTTTTAATGCAAAAATGGGTATTTTCTAGACAAATTTTAATGATTTTTTGTATTTTATTTTAATTATTATAATTATTTGTTTTTTTAGTATTAATTAAATATAAAATGTTATTTATATTAAAAATTAATTTTTATAGTTTTCTTAAATCTCACTGAGTTCGGGGAACCTAGAGAAGCAAGTTTCATATTTTTGTGAGTTTTATTTTATTTATTGTAATTATTTTAGTGCAAAATTAGGGAAAATTCATTTTTATCCTTTAAAAATTCATAAATTCACTTAAAAAATTAGGAAAAATATTATAATTGCTCCCAAGTGATCAAGAAATAAATTGGAACATTTTAGTGCATTGTTATATTTTTATAGTTTTGTGATTTTTTAATTACTTTTTATTTAAATTTTAAAATATACCTTAAGTTTTTAATATTTATTTTAACTTCAATTTTATTTTTCTTATGTTCCTCTAGTTACAAGGAACTCCCAAAATCATTTTTGCAATTTTCATAACTATATTTTAATTATTATGATTAATTTTAGAGCAAAAATAGAATTTTACTTGAAAAATCAAATTTAGTGTCCAAATTAACTCAAATTGAGTTCAAATTTTTACAGTGGGTTGATATAATTATTATTTATAGTGTGGAAAAATTTTTGTGATTTTTCTATTTATATTTTAATTATTTAATTTTTTAAGATTTTTAATGAGATAATTACAATTAGTGTCATTCTTAATTACTTAAATCTACTTTATATTTTTCTTATAGTCATCTAACCGTAGTGAACCTACCAAATTATATTTTTTTTCTAATTTGTATTTTAATTATTATAATTTTTTAACTAAACATAGGGGATTTAACTTGAGAAATAGTGTTCTTTGGCTAGAGATCCTCTCTGACCTTAGAAAAATTAGAGAACTCCCCTAGGGACAAAGCCAACAAGCTCTTGAAATTTCATGCCATGGTGATTTATATTTATTAAGTTATGATTTAAATGATTTTTTGAGTATTTAATTAGTTAAAAATAAAATTCATAATAAATAATTTTGATTTTTGTTCCAAATTATTCTGCTGTACTCACTCAGCAACAAGGTATTTTTTTTTTATTTTTACCATTTTTCTACACCAAGATATGAATCTTCTAAGTTATCTAATTTAAAATAAATCAAAAATCCCATGTTTTTCTACTTAACCACGCGGCAACCAGCTCAACCTACGGCGCTTCAAACCCCACATGTCACTCTGTTATTTGACGTCGCCATCTGACCCAGTTACCACGTGGCTCGCGCTTTATGTATCATCTCCTCGTCCAACCCCATCTGGAGCATCCATTCGATATACGCGGGATCAGACAAATCTCCTTCATTATCTTCATCTGGTGTATCTCATGACCTATCCACCTTCTAGGCTTAAAATCTAACTACACTCAACCAAATCACTTCGAGTTTGTTCCTACACCTTCATCTAGTTAAGACAAACCTAATTATACGGTTTATCATGCATTAATTTAATATCTTCTTCACTAAGACCCAAACGGAGCTCGATTTGGGGAAAAAATGGACTTTACTTTGGTCTGAGAGTTGAGGCCTCAATCAGTTGCTTGTAGAAGCTTCAGTGGAGTCTGGCTAACCTCCTCGAAGTGCCACTATATCCTGGAGAATTGTCTGGTTCATAAGTCCTCCAGTAGGGGGAAAGGCTGAGGAGAAAGTCTGGCGTAGAGGGCTCTAGAGATGGTAGTTTTTGTGGGGAACTTCTTCTTTTGCTCTGCGGAAGTTTATGGAATAATCAATTTAAGGTTTTGTGAAGTTTAGAGAGGCGTTCTGTTTTTTGCTAGATTTTGGGTGCCTAAATTGACCCTAGGCAGTGAGGGGAATGGCTAGGAGATGGTTGTAATGAGCTTCTCTCAAGTTCTAGAAGGTCTGGGAACAACTTGGCACAGTCTTGTTTAGGTTTTTAATGCTTTCTTTCTTTGGTCATGAAGGAGTAGTGTTTACATAGAGGGGCTTCGGGTGGCTGGCTGAGCTTCAATTTGGGTTTGCTCTGTTGCTTAAGCGGAGGGAAAAAAGGTGCAAGTGACTACTCAGTTTTAAACACATTGGATGGGTGCAATTGAGGTTTGGTTCATGGAGGAGTCTTCTCGAGTTTGGGTTTTCTGACCACTAGGTCGGCCAACAAGGACTAGGAAAGTGACTAGATGGGTCAGGGGAGCCAGAGCGAGGTTTAATTTTGATTAGCTTGGAGTTTGATGGCTGGTGGCAAAGATATCTTTGGGCTTAACCATTTTTGGGAAGAAATCCCCTAAATCATGGGACTCTTGGTCCATGGCTCAACTAGGTTGGGCTAGGAGGATTTTGGTTGGCCCCTAGAGTCTAAATGGCTATTGTGGTGGCTAAGGTTGGGCTAGCACAAGTGGTTTTGGGTGAACTTTGGGTTTAGGTTAGGGTTTGAAATCATGTCATGGACTTGGAGTTTATTTTTATTTTTTCTCAATTGATTGATTAGAATAGTGTAGGATATTGTCATGAGGATTTTAGACATCAAATGGATTGAAATTTAAGGGGTTATAGAGTTCAATTTGAGAGATTTTGAATTTTGGGGCAAAATTGGGCATTTTGATTTGGGTTAGATTTGGGCTAGGATTGAGCCTAGATTTGGATCAATTGAAGGTCAAATTGAATTAGGGGAATTTTATGAAGAGTTTAGAATTCAAATTTGGGGGAATTGAATAGGTTATGAGGTTCAATTTGGTGGAATTTGAGTATATGGTCAATTTTGAGATTTTTGAATTATGCTTGGAATTTGACTTAAAATTGGGTTCAATTGGCTTTCAATTAGTTTTTATTGGGATTAGAAATGATGAATTTTTATTTGTAATTAAAATTGAAAGATTTTGAAGTCAATTTGGTGGAAATTGGGGGTAATTTGGACAGTTTGGGCTTTTAGGGGTAATTTAGGAATTTTGGTCTAAATTGGTCAATTTAGTCAAACTAGGCTAAATGGAGTTATTTGAATTGTGTATGGGATTATTTTAAGTGATTTTGGAAATTTTGGAAATTTTTGGAATTTTTGCGGCATGAATGGAATTTTGGTAATTTTTTGGTAGTTTGGGGGTATTTTCAAAATTTTGAGAATTTTGGGGTACTTTGGGTAATTTGAATGATTTTGAATGGTTTGAAATGATATTTAAAGATAATATAAGGATTTGGGCAATTTTGGAAAATTTGGGAAAATTTAGGGTTTTAGGGGCATTTTGGTAATTTGGTGAAAGTTTGGAGCTAGGAGGTCAAATTTGGGGGTTTTGATAAAATTGGGATTAAATGAGAATGTTAATCATGATTTCAACATATTTAAGCCATGGATCAAGGGAAATCTCATTCTGGATCCTCCATGTGTTGGTCTTAGCAAAACCCTAGCCCGGGGTTAAGGGCTTGGAGGATCACCCACATGATTGTACAAAAGAAGTAGGGAACCATATTGAGCATGTTTGGTTTAGGTTTTAGGTTTTGAGTGAGAGTGTGGGGTTCAAGTGTGTATGTGTGAGCAAGCTTTGCTAAGACCATATCACCCAGGGTTGACCCTAAGGTCTGACCATCCTATAAGTATCCCTTCTTGTGCTCCCTCATATTGGACCCCAACCTACTACGTGCTACTGGTTAACAATTTAAAATGTGGAACTCCAAGAAAATTAAAGAAGTGTTTATAATTTCTAATTTAGTAGGGTTCCATCACTAGTCCTCTAGGATAGTCAACAGGAAAATTCTATGACTAGATCTCAGGCTCCTAAGGAAGAAAGACTAGACCTTAACAAAAGTGAGGTCAACATCCCCATGACATATCTAAATTCTTTTCCCCATGCACAAACCAGCCATTCAATCTCACCTAAACCTATCTTGGGGTTATGGGGCTCACCCTAGCCACCACTTGACCAAGGGGTTAAACTAAAGCTTAGCCAATTTAGCCTAAACCTCAAATTCTCATTAGAACTTCACCATTGGCACACCTCAAACCAAATTGACTTGACCACTCAGTTCCCCTGACCTCCCTCAGTGTGAAGCTGACCTAACCCTGGCTGGCTAGCCACCACAGCCATCAAAAAACACCACACTCGAGAAGACCCAAATGGCCAAAACCTAAAATTGGGACTCCCTGATGTGGCAAACTTTTATTGGTCACTGAATCTCTTCTTCCCTTCACCTAAGTGGCTTCTCTGCCACCATGGCATGCCCTGTTGGTCACCATAACATTTTCTATAAATTAAGCATCACCTCATGACCAAAGATGAAGTTTGCAAAAACCTTAACAAAACACTGCTAAAATTCTCCCAAACCTTTCCATAGCCTAGAGAAGCTCATCCCCACCATTTTCTAGCCTCCATTCCTCCTATCAGAGCTAAATTTCAGAGCTCAAAAATAGGACACTTTCACTGCCATTCCATAAAACTCCACCATTCCTTAAAATGAAGTGCTCTTGAGCTTCACCAGAGCAAAAGAGGTGATACACCTAAAATATATAATATTTTTGTATACATTTTATACCTATTTTTTATTATATTATACTTTAATGGAAAATATTTTGTGTTTTCCTTACAGGTACCATTAAATGGATGGTTGTGAGTAAAGAAGTGAAAAAGGATCCAATTTTGAGCAAAAGTGAAAAAAATTGAAAAAGTGATATGTGGCGGCTAAGCACCAGAATCCACGCTTATGCGTCAAGGCCACGTGGCTATGCGCCCAGATCTGGAGCTTACGCGCCAGCAGGCTCGCGGTTAAGCGCTGGAACCCCGCCTGAGTTATAAAAGATAAGTTATTTAATTTTAAGCGCCATTTTGAAGAGGTTTTTAAGGCACATCTTGGTAAGAACATGGGAAACTTCCTATTGGCGCCAAATTTAAATTAAATCTCTCTTGAATGAATGCATCTCTTAGAAGATACGTTGAATCTGGACACAATTTGAAGAGATACGAAGACACCTTTTGGAAAAGTATAAAAAGAGGACTAGAAGATTAGAAAAATGGTTGATTTTTGAGAGTGTGGTTTCAGTTTAAGAGTGTTTTTTATGTTAGAGAGTTATTTTAGAACACACATCTCCACTTCACCATCTTTACTTTACTTTATTACAGTTTGTATTAGGATTAGAAGTGAGATTTAGAACCGTAGAGTTGGGCGCCAACCTCTAAGGAGTATTGTAAGGGAAAGCAAAGTTTTCAAAGGAAATTCAAGAGTTTGGTGAAGAGGATTTTTTAGATAAATCTTCATCTTTGTTATTACATTTGGTTTTTAAATAAGACTTCTTGTGTTTTCACTATGATTTCTACTTTTAAACCAAGTTGTGATTGTATTTTTTCCATGAATTCTGAGTAGTTTTCTTTATCTTTTTCCTTAAAATGATGTAGTAATAAAGTTATGAAAATTTTCTCTGTGAAGTATAGTATTTCAATGTTGGAAGAAGTTGTGATGATTTAAAATCTTGCACTTCATTTACTTCTTGATCTGGCCAATTAAAATGTTAAAATTTTTGTGAGAACATGTAAGAACCGGTATGGTATCGTCTCAATCAACAATAGGAAAGAATCACATGAGATTGTATGGGGGAGAATGTAATCCATATGGTTGTGTATAAATAAATATGGAGATGTACTTTGATGGGTGTAAAATTGGAGGATTTTCGAATAGCCCCCAGGTAGAGGGAATCAAGGAAACTCTAGAGTGAGAGCTAGTATCTTTCCTGCCTAACTCATCTTCAAGATTTTTTAAAAAGTAGATTAACCTATGTTCTTTATAGCATCTTTAGTAAGGGTAAAGAATAAAATTATTCCTATTTGGCACAACATATTTTAGATAATTCCACAATAATAATTTCCATAAGTTGTTACTGATTCATAAAAAGTAAAAAGATATCGTTTACATAAGTATTCATCTTACAAAAGTTTAGAAAAATTAGTTGCTTTCTTTCATTTCAAATTGTAAAAATTAACAAAAAGAATCGAATTTTATTTCCTAAGATTATTATCTTTAGTTTGAGTAAGATCTTTTCTAAAAAGTAAAAAGTTAACATATTTCAGTTTTCTCTAGGCTGTTGGGCCGTTCTACTGTGTTCTCACGATTGTCCCTACCTTTGACAGAGGAATATTCTTGCGATACTGTTGTCGCTACTGTTGTCCCTGTTGTGGGTCCGACACCTGTCGCTCTAGGTCTCTCTGAGGCTACTCCCACTCGGAAGTTAGGCGGGAGGTCCCAGAGGACCAGAAACAGGCTGCTGCAGATCTAGCAGCAGGCCCCTTCTATTATTCCTATTCTCGCCCAGGTGGAATCTTCGATTCCCTTGACTGAGAATCAGTTTGCTACTCTTTCTGGTTGTGTAGACTATGTTCCCGCTAGAATTTCTCGAAGGCGCTCCCTGCCTCCAAACATGAGTTATCTCCGATCTACTATCCAATTTAACCATTCTGCTACGGATTTTCTGACGAAGGAAATCGCCAGAGCAACTACCTCCATGAGAGGATAGGGTCCAGTTACTAGGGAGAAGCTCTTGGCTCGGATATTAGAAACATCCAAGTGGGTTATGGAGCAACTCTCCACTATTCTTCACCTATGACGACCACGTAGTAGGAGACTGGGATCATCCCGTCGATCCATTACAGACCATTGAGCCCATTCAGGAGTCCCGACAGGCTCCAAATATGGAGCTTGACGGGGCTATTCCAGAGCTTGGGTCTGTTTCTTTTACCACTACTTCTATAGTGGCAATGGCCGCAGCTCTTACTGTACCCCTCCCTTTATTGATGATAATAAAAAGAAGGGTTTGTTTGCTTGTCATTCTCCTATTTTGAGTCAATATTATGCTTCTACTATTTTAGTAGCGGAGCGAGATACGGGGCGCACCCCCACTGATACTCCTTGCACTCATACATAAGAAAGGGTTATCGCCCTCCTAAGAGAAGGTGGGTCCGAAAAGCTCCCACCGTTGCTCCTCTTGTAGTTCCTCCACTCTTTGCAGAGGCTACTATCCCAATTATATGACAGGTTGTCCCCCCAATTGATCACAACTTGGAGATTTCTCGGATTAACCCTGAGGATGAGCCTGAATTCAATTCTGAGGATGATTTTTTCTAGCGGTCTTTTTGATATTTCTGAACACCTCCTCGAAGAGGATGATCTCCTTGGAGAGGAGCTTCATGATTTTGAGATGGCAAGATACCACATTCTTGTAGTGACCACTCGTGGTCAAAGATATTCTACAGATTACCTGTCACATAATCTCAAGGAGGCTGGCCATCATGAACCCTTAGAGGTTTAGAATGTCCCCGCGATTGATCAAGGCGGTCCTACCCCCGAGGAGACTATTTCCCTTTTACAAGGTCAGACAGCAATCCTCACTACACAAATTGTTACGTTACAGGCCGAATGGGCTGGGTCTAGCGTAGTCTCACCCTTGACACAGGTAGAGACGCATTTAGTGACGTTCATCGTGTAACCTAAACCGGTGAAGCATGTACCTACCGCGTCTTCTAATGATGCTCACCATGAGTAAACACCTTCTGACTCGCATCTGCAATCACTAATAGATGTGAAGGTCAGAGCCGCCTTAGTAGCTCAGAAGGGAGAGGTTATAGTGCACCGAGGTAGACCCAACCCTGAGGCATATGAGTATATACCATATCCACCAAGGTTTGTCTCTCTGCTTTTCAATCCTTTTGATGGGGTTGGGAATCCTCGCCAACACATCACCCAGTTTCGTGCGTTGTGCTGTAACGTTGGAAATAATGACGCTTTGCTCCTCTGTCTCTTCGTTAATAGTTTGTGAGGATTTGCTTTTGAATGGTATGCTGATATGCCAAACAGCACCTTCAGAACGTTCTCCGAACTAGAAGACAAATTTACACAATGCTTCATTGACGCACATCACCGAGTGACCTTGAGTGACCTAATATTAGCCCACCATGACAATAATGAGTCCTTAATCGATTTCATTATTTGATGGCGCAACTTGAGAATGAAGTTGAGCCACTCCTTTAGAAGCAGCATGTTGTCGCGCTTTTCATGGGCAAAATCAAGGGCCTGATCTCTGTCTTGCTCAACATTATGCCCATAAAGACATTTGAAGTCTTGGTAGAAAGGGTGGCTAGCCTGTAGAACAGTGTAGAATCTTTGATTTTAAAATCAGATGACAGAGTCAAAGGCAAAAAGCCTTTTTCGGCCCTCCTTTTAAGAAGAATGAAAGAAAGCTTAGCCTTGACGACAGTCGATGGTAGGCTAAAAATGCCCGTCATGTCTGCCAAGCAAGCTCACCCCTCTTCTCAAAGGTGAAAGGTCCAAGCTTCAGAGAAAAAGAAATCCCAATCTTTCCTTTAAAAGAGATTGCCTCAAAAGGATCTTCAAGAACCTCCTCAAACCGGGAATGCAGCTTCCGACTCCGCGAAAACCAGAAGAAGCGGAGAAGACTCAGGGGCCTTTACAGCCAATACCATTGGCACTTGCGCTATGTGCTTGAGGATTTTTATATCTTCAAGAATTAGCTTGAAGCCCGCTATCAGGCAGCGAAGATAGAGATCTCAGAGCAGTACCTGGAGAAACCTCCTACACGAGGATTAGCTAGAGTCATCATTGCTATTTTAGCCACTTCTGCTACTAATTTTACTACAGCATGTGTTGTTGATGTACTTCCTTTCTTTTTTGCTGATGATATAAGCTCAGAGCAGAAGCATATTCCCTCTGAAGTATTCTGTACCACTGATGAAGCAATAAAGAATGATGTTTCTGAGTATTTTTCTGTGTTGATTGTTGGCACTCATAGTTCGAACGCAAGATACTATTAGTGAAGGAGAGGAACAATATCCATTATTACCCTCCTTTGATGGTGCTTACCACATCCGTGATGACTTGAACGATTCGTCAGAAGATGTAAGTGAGACGCCTTTGCCTTAAGACTCTTCCATAAAGCCCGTTTCCCTGAAGTGTTCCGTTGAAAGTGACCCCATTGGTCCCCTAACGAGGATATCCATGAAATCTGCCTGCAGAGCGGCAGGCTCCTTCCCTTGATGGTGGCTAACCCTACCTCACTCAAGAAAGATAAGGAGATCGTCACTCAGGAGATAGATGGTCCGCATGAAGCTCCTGCTCAGAGCAAGGAGGATAAAAATCTTACTAACAAGGTAGCTTATAATGTGCTAGCACAACTAAAGAGGTTGTCGGCATCATTGAGTATCTATGATGCCCTCCTTCTATCCTCCGAATTGAGGGAGACTTTGGTGAAAGATCTTTTAGAGCCTGAAGTCTTCCATGCCTATTACGCCGAGGAGAGGATAAGGGAGGTGAACCTTCCACAGGATATAGCTACTATCACCTTTTCCGAGGATGATTTCTTATTGGGCACTGCAGACCATAATCGCCCTTTGCACATAACAGATATAGTATATGGCATGCCTCTAAACCGCATATTAGTTGATCTCGGTGCTTCCGTTAACATAATTCACATGTGCACTCTGGAGTTTCTCTCATTAGGCACACGAAGATTATGCTATGATAGGATCATGTTGAACGGCATCAATGAAAAGGGGCAAAAGATCCTAGGGTCCATAAACCTTCCTCTCCAATTTGGAGAATTCCAAAGTGAAGCTAAGTTTCACATCATGGATGGAAATACTTCCTTTAGAGCCTAGCTCGGACAACCTTGGATCCACGAACATGGAATGGTACCTTCAACCCTCCATCAGTGCATCAAATACATGCGCGGAGGAGAAAAGTTTTCAATCCTAGGTGACGTTCATCCATTCTCTGTGAATAAAGTTGGTGTATATGCGACGCTGAATATTATGTTCCTCATAGCAATACATCATTACCTTCTTCTAGTTCCATGGGACGTTCGCATACCCCTCCTCCTCCAAGCCCTCGCCTAATCAAAGGTAAGGAGATAGAAAATAAGGAGTCATGCACCCCACTCGTAACGGGACCAACCAGAAGGCTCCCTACTCTGTCCACCCTAAAATCACGATATGTATCAACTCTGATATAGATTCTGAGGCAGAAGAAGCCCTCCAAGTGGACTGTTGACCTCATTTTTGGTGAGGTCTGATCTCTCTCTCCTTAGTGCTTAGGATCTAGCCATAGGTTTTCCCTTTGAATATCTTAGAAGACTAAAGATAGAACCCACCATTTAGAAATTCAAACCAAATCTTGATTCTCTTTGGAATCCTACATAGATGGTCATTAACATCTAAGTCACTTGGAAGGTTAGGACCAATGTACAGGAAGACAAGGATGAATTCTTATAGGATGTTCAAGCCTTAGGACAACCCTGGGTGGCCTGGTCTGGTGAGGTCCAGTATGCACACACCACATTGTTGCACATGTCTGAACCCTAAAACTACTCTTACCCAACTTGGCTTCCTAACTCATGTAGGAAACTCATATGGATGGACATTAACCCCTAAGCCCCTGGCTAAGAGGGTTAGGAACAACATATTGAGTGCCTAAAATGAGTCCTCTCATGGCTCTTGTGAGCTTAACATAGCAAAAATGGTTTCATTTTACTCACATATAATCAATCTTCATTTTCTCAAAATTTCAATTTTTGACCCCCAGGGCCCTAAACCCACCAAACCTACCAAATACCCCGGAAATTGCCCAAAATTTCCAAAATTGCCTAAATTAACAAAGATTTCTCAAAATCAATTCTAAATTTTCTCCACCACTCAAATTGATCATCCATGACCAAATATATTAAAATTCCCAAAAAATAGCCCCCAATACCCTTCATGTACCCTCCTTGTACCCAAAATAGCCTAAAAATTCCAAAAATCCAAAAAAATCTCAAAAATCCCCAAAAACTCCAAAATATTATCCACATCATTTTCTTCAACTCCCACATACCCCAATTTTGTAAATTTAACCCAATTTGATCAAAAGTTCCAAATTAGCCCTTAAGGCCCAAAGTGACAAACTAACTCAATCCATCCCAAATTGAACCCAAATGTCACCCAATTTTCCACAAATTTGTTTTGAAATCTTCCTAACATCCTCACAAACAAAACTCTACATTAATTTACCCCAAATTTGGAACCAAACTTCACCCAAGCCTAACTCAAACCAAAATTCCCCAAATTGGCCTAAACCAATCATGAACCCAAACAAGCCCAAATCACAAAATCATGACTCCAAAAAAATTGAAAACTATTTTTCACACCTCCATAAACATTTTGCAACATTAATTTCACATGAAAACCAACATTAGTCTAATTTAGCCCAAGTTAGCCCAATTTAGCCCACTTTGATCCTATTATTAAAAGACCCAAATTAAACCCAATTCAACTCCAAATGACCCCAAATCTTTTCTAAAACCTTCATAACACATTCCTAAACTAAATACAACATTTATTTGGCACAACCTTTTACCAAATTTTTATCCAAAAGTTTATTTTAAAACCTAAAAGCCCATCTCCTTAAAACATTTTAAAAGCCCATTTTTCACCAAATTTTTTAAAAAAAGCCCAAAATCTACTCTAAGGCCCATATGGCATTTTTTTCTCATCATCCCTTTAATTGAAATAATTCCCTAAGTTCCAATTTCATCATCAAATAATTCTAAATCAAGTCTCATGCCAAATTACCCCTAAATGTCAAAAATCCCAAAATCCCCTTCTCATGCAAGTGAGCCAAGCCATTCTCAAGCCATGAACAAGCCTTTGAGCCATGTTTTAAGCCACATGAAGCCATGAGAACTTTAGATTTGTCATCACTCCATAAATGGAAAAAGGAGGAAGGCCTTTAAACACCCCTTAAAAGTCATTAACCTTACCCATGCATAACCCTAACCTAAAATTAATCGAAATAATTTTGATGGGAACTTCACCATCCTTCCCTTGGTTGACCCAATTGATTTTCCATCACCCTAAAGCCATCTTGTAGGGAGAACTAAACCCAAAAGCATGACTTGACCAAAATGAGCCCAAAAGAGCCACTTCCCCCAATCCACTTAAATCAAACCCTTTACACATGGCAATACCCAATTGAACTCACTAAACCCCACCCCTGACCTCACTAGTCAAGATGGAGACCCATGCCTGGCGGGGCCACCACCTGGCTCGCCTGAAACCACCACGCTGAGAGGCTTGATTTGATTCAAAAATTCAAATTGAGCATGCTAAGTTGTCCCAACCCAATTGGACTTCACAGCTCTTCTTCTCCTCCCCTAAGCAGCTGATCTCAGCCTCTAATTGGCCCTGGTAAGCCCTTTAGGTTCAGTTAACCTTGGATAGAGGTTTTGAGAGACTTAGGTTCAATCAACCTTTTGGCAGTAGAGGTCAGCTGTTTAGAGGCTGGGATGTTTTAAAAGAACAGTGAGATTTCATTGTTCTTTGATGAAGAAAATCATCCTTAATAAAACACCAGAACGTAGACGTGATAAGAATTGACTAGCAATAGGATTAGGATTTTGGTAGACAACCAGAACCTTCCCTTAGCTTTACCTAGGTATTTACTGCAAATATATAAATGCTTTAACATGTGTTTTAAGTACAGGTGAAAATGATAGGAGTGCCCACCAGGTATGCATTTAAGTTTATTGCAATTTACATCCAGCGATTTATTAAATGTCTTACTATCCTGTACTTATAAATACATGAAAATGATCGAACCCAGCATGTTTAAACAACTCAAAACTTAATCACCAACAAAAATAAAATTGCAATTACAACTAAAATTAAAACGTCTTGTTGGATGATCGGGAATCCCTCGAATGATGTAACCCACGCGTTCCTAACGAGATTTCCCACGGTCTAAATGAAAGTGTGGAACTCATTCAGTTGAGTTTAGCAAATTCATTTGGACTAAGTGAATCTGACACAAATAGCAGTGTCGGGATGACGAAACCGTGGGATCTTAATCGGTCTTGCTTAATCAACTTTAAGATTTGTTTTAATTAAAACATTAAGCCGTCTCAAATTTCAACTTTTCTAAACTAAAACACTTCTCTCATTTCTTGATTACCACTTTCTAAAACCAAACCTCCACAACAACAACGAGCTTGGAGCGTAGTGGGCAGCACAGCCATCTTCATCAGCAAAACTTGTGTCTACTTCAACAAAACCCTTTCCAAGAATTAAATAACCAAGCCATAGGATTTCGAGGTAGTCTGCCTAGTGCAACATAAATCCTTAGCTTTTCGTTAGGCATTTGCATAATCATATTGTGCAAATTAAGCCCTAACCAGTCTTAGGACTCCGAGGTAGTTGTTCGAGGCTATTTGTATAATTGTTTCATATAAATATAAGTCATAATTAACTAAAATTGGTAGAATTGAAACATTAAATAAACTCTCAAATTGAAGCCAAACAATAGGATAGTCGGGAAGTCACCGAAGTTCACTTCGGGTCCGTGACATCCTCTACTTCTCTTCCTTTGGACTCTCAAAATAATTGTTCCAAATTTGAGCTATTCCCTATTGAAATTTCCAAAATCCAATTTGTTTGAAACCTTAAACTTTGAAATTCTTGAGAGCAAAACCACTTATCATTATCGAGAGTTTTCTTAAGTGTCTTCAGACATTTAAGATGTAATTAACTATAGGGGCTTGCCTTTATAGGGAACTTTAAGAACCTAGGTAACAAAAACCCTGCTTAATTCCTTTATATTAAGCAGGGGAACTTGTCGGCTTATAAAATTGGTTCGCAGACCAAACGAATGTCACAAATCTTTTAGTTTATTTAATTGAGCCACATTATCAAATAATGTGTATATTCCTTGGGATAAATACACGGTTTATGATGCGGTGCTCATTTATATAAACTATTCGGGATGTGAGATTAGTTTGATTTCATATCTTAAAATTTTTAAACTTAAAATTATTTTCAAAAATCAAATGCTACTTTTCAAATTATATATATATATATATAAAAATTAAATTTAGAATCTAAAAAAATTCGCCGACAACTTTTGTAGGCGACCCCTTTTTAAAAAAAATAAACAACACTCAACCTAAAAATATGTCGACAACTTCTGGCGACTCCGCTGGGGAGTAGTTCATCTCTCCATTTTGATCAAATGGTTTTGTTTTCATAAATCGGTAGTGAATCCATGCTCCTCTTGGATCAAACTATCTTCCTTTCCATTGGAATACCACGTTCATTTCTGTCTTGAACGGGTATAGTCAACTCTCTTGGATTTTGGAGCCACTGTTTAGACACCCCTAAACAGAGATGTTTCATAATCCTTTTACCTCTTAGAGGTGGGGTGGACCCCCAATAGGTGCTAGCTTAGAAGCGGTCCCTCGGGTTGAGAAGTCTTGTGAGATTCTCTCTTCCTTTCCAGTTTCTGTATTGCATCCCTTACCTTTCCTATAACCTTTCCTATAACCTTTCCTCTTTTAATTATTTCGTTCCTAATGAACAAACCTTTTAATAAGTAAACCATTAAATAAGCGAACTTTTCTTAAAACCACAAATACACGAATAAAACAAGAATCTGAAATTCTTTATAAAGAAAACTAAGAGAAAGATAAATGGAAATGTGTTTGGACTCTTTTTGAAAAAAAAAATTTCTTTTTTATCTTGGAAAAGTTTTGTGACAAAAGGAAGCGTAATTTGGATCTGACACTTAGAATCTACCTTGCAGAAAATGTCTGCACCAAAGCTGATTTTCTCCTTCACCAACGGGATAAACTTAGCTGTCTACAAGGACGAGCTGCCTGACTATACGATCATTCGCTTTGGACAAGGATTTGACAATACGGACATTAAGTTCGCTGATGTTACTCTCTTCACACTAATGGCTAGAGTACCGAAAACTGAGGAGCCCAAAATTAAGTTCAACCTGAACTCGGCTCAAGAATTTCCTCCCCTGCAAAGGGTCCCAGTTGAAAGGAACACTGCTGTTCATCGGAGGTTAGCTGCTACCCTCAGAACTGTAATCTACCCCCACCGGTCTGGTCATCACTGCACCTACCCCTACTCCCGCCAAATTGAAAGGGAAGGAAGTCCAAGTCGGTGATGAGCCTGTTACTGTGGAGGGTTCGGATTTTACTGCGATACCGTCTGTCTTCGAGATAGGGTCCAGTTTGAGATTTAGACCCTTAACCCGGACGCAAAGAAGGAATAAGAACAGAAAGATCGCCAAGATCAGAAAGGCTAGAGCTGCTGAAGCTGCTTTTCTTGAAGAGATTCCTGAGGAGGAAGAAGAACTGCCTGAGATCTCACCGATGTTGGGAGGGAGTAGGTTCTAGCCTCTCTCTGCTGCATCTGATGAGGAAGATGCTCGAAGGATTGCCGCTATGTTGCCTTTGCCTGCATACTACAGTGATACTAAGAAGAAGAAGATCAATGCTACGTGACTTACCCGACTGCGAGCGGTAGTGGAGAAGTTAGTTAAGAAAGACGGATGCCCCATGTCAGAGATTCTGAGAAGAATGGGATGAGTACCAGCTAGATCCCACCTCGGACCACGAGTAGACCCCATCACTGTAATAGAAAGCCCAAAGAAGAAAGTGTGAGCTAGCGAGAGAAGTTCGTCTGTTGTTGTATCAGGTCACCATATTAGGGAGAACACCACCTACCGACGTACAGCCGATAGACCATCCGTTCCTAGGCCTCCTACTGCAAGAAGGATGGTGAGGCAACCTATTATTGCCGAACCAATACCGACAGAACTCTCTGGGAAAAGAAGCCTCGTCAGAAGGCCCGAATCTGAAGAAAGTGCCGCAGCTCTAAAGGAAACTCCTGAAGATGAAGTTCAATAGTCATCGCCTGATAACCACGAGACCATTTGGAAAAGACCACTTGAGGATTCCATAGGGAAACTAAGAGCTAATATCCAACGGTTCGCATGAGAAAGAAGAGAAGAATTGGGAAATGAAGTGGATTCATCAGAGTTCATCGATGAAGAGTTTGTCGAGATCAATGTAGTTGAGACCCGAGCATCGTCAGCTTTGGAAGGAGCTCTGTCAACTTTAGAAGGGGATGAACCAGAAGCAATGAGAACACGTCTTTGAGAAAAGGATGATACGATCTATCGGATGGAGAAGAGGATGGAAGAGATGGTGGCCACATTAGCCACTCTCCAAAGTCAGCCTCAACCTCAGAAGGAAACGTCTGTAGAGATCATCCATATTGCCGATGGAGTAAAAGAAATTACATCCGTCAACGGAGACGAACAGCCGAAGAAAGATTCTGCGCAAAGTATGATTCCCGAAAAAGATATTAAGAACATGGTGGAACAGCAGGTGCAACAAGCCTTAGCCCAGTCTAAGGGCTGAACATCTATTCAGACGGGTAGACCTTACCCTAAGAATTTGATGTCGTCCAATACCCGAAGGGCTTCGTACTACTTCTGTTTAAGACTTTCGACGGTACGGGAAACCCCCGGCAGCATGTCGCACATTTTCGTGCTAGTTGCTGCAATGCCGGTGGGAGTGATGCCTTACTCTTTCGTCAATTCGTCAGCAGCTTGTCAGGGATTGCCTTCGATTGGTATGCAGAATTGTCGAACAGTTCAGTAAAGACATTTTCCAAATTGGAAAACCTTTTTGTTAAGCGGTTCGTTGGGGTCCGACACCACATCACTATTGGTGATCTAGTGATGGAGCAACAGAAACCGAACGAAACCTTTGTTGATTACATACTTCGATGGAGGAACTTAAGTATGAAGTGTGAACCACAGCTAAAGGAACAACATGCATTCGGTATCCTGCTTAAGAGCATCCAAGGTCCAATAGCACTTCTCCTCAAAGGATTCATAATTAAGACTTTCGAGAAGTTGCTTAGCAAGGCCAGGAAGCGCTCAGGAGGAAGCAAAACAGCTGAGTTTCTTCAACAAAACTGACAAGAAGAAGCCAATGAAAGCGTTCGAGAAGAAATCTGGAATCATCTCAGCAGTGGATAAAGGTAAACAGCCAGAGCGGCCACAGCCAAGTTACCAACCACCGCAATGGACTTATCAACAACCTCAACAAAGCTATCAACAACCTCAACAAAGCTATCAGCAACCTCGATCAAGTTATCAGTCATGGCAGCATGATCAATCGCCGCCTCGCCCATTATACAACATGAAGGAGCTTTTGAATAAGGAATACCCCTTCAAGACTGAAGCAGTGAGCAAGATGTTTCGCAGTTTGATGAAGACGCCCGACTTTCAGCTATCAGAGCCTAGAAGGCTAGAAGAAGTCGACAAGAAGGATCATCCGAATTACTGTCTCTACCATAGGATGCTCGGACACAAGATAGAAGACTGCTTCACCTTTAAGAATTGGCTCGAAGACAACCTTCAGAAGGGGAACATAACGATCCTGGAGGAATACATGAAGGAGCCCCAAAAAGGAGGTTGCATCAATGTTATTTCAATGGATCATATTGTTCTGATAGACCCATACACGACCGATGATGGATGGAGTACTATCTAGATGAAGTCTTCGAAGAAAACTTTGGATCACATCCAGACCGCTTCGGTCCGCGCTTCAATTCATATTTCAACACCTGCCAAGCCGGCACTATCGCTTGTGATCGAAGAACCGCCCCAGAAGGAGGAGAAGATCATGGAAGAAGAGAAGACCGAGGCTCCGAAGGGTAGACTAGGGGTTGCTTTTCCTAGGATGGTTGTTTTTGATTCGAGGGAGAAATCCCTCGGACCTATAACTCTATATGATTATTTTCTAGCCTCGGCGGGATCTTATAATGATAAGAGTTTTGGTATTGGCTACGTTTTAACTGTTTCTAATGATCATGTAACTAACGACAACCAAACTAATCTGGATCTCTATTTCAATACGAATAATGATTCTCAAATCATACAAAACCTCAACAACCGCGATAAAGGAAGAGACATTCATAAGAATGGCTATGAAAGCTCAAGAAGCGACGAGTCCATTTGTGAATTCCGAGGAGCTCCGATCGCGATAGAGTTAGAGCTGTCGGAGCCAGTCGTTTCGATTCAAGAGGAGATACCGACAGACTCGACACCAAATTTAGAAGAAATAACAGAAGTCAATCTAAGAAGTGGAAAAGTTTTACCCCCAAGAATGGAACCAAAAGATAAAGAAAAGTAGGTGGTTGCTCAGGAAGAGCTAACCCCAGCAGAGGAATTGCCCATCCGGGAAGAGATTGAAGAACCTGGTAATAAAGTGGACTATAATGTGCTAGCCCATCTTAGGAAACTACCAGCCAAACTGAGCATCTATGACGCTCTGATCATGTCAAAGGAGATGAGGGAAACACTGATCAAGGCCTTACTTGATCCAGAAATTTGTTTAGCTTAAATGGCTGGTAATTCCTTAGACGAGGTTTGCTCGTTGAAAGAACAGCGCGGTGTTACTTTCACGGACAATGATTTACTACTTGGAACAGCTAATCACAATCGACCATTGTACATTTCAGTCTCCATCAGAAAGTTCACGCTCTCCAGAGTGTTAGTTGATCCGGGAGCATCAATCAACATAATGAACCTTCGGACATTAGCATACTTGGAGATTGATGCCCGTGATCTCAAAGCAGCAAAATGTTACTAAGAGGTTTCAATTAAAAAGGAGAAAGAGCTCTTAGATCGATAACACTACTAATGAAGATCGGTGATTTGGCAAAGACAACTGCAAAATTCCACATAATTGATTTCGAGACATTGTTCAACGCTCTACTGGGTCAGTCGTGGATCCATGAGAACCGAATGTTACCATCATCACTGCACCAGTGCATAAAGTATTATGAAGGAGGACAAGAACAGTGCATCAAAGGTGACTTGCAACCGTTCTCCATACACGAAATTGGAATTCATGAAGATGCAGCCTACTATGCACCTCCGAAGAAGACAATCTTTTCCAGAAATGTCATACCAAGTGAAGCAAAAGAAGTTTGAGATGACAAAGAACCTGAAATTCTAGTTCAACAGTTACTCACCACTCCCTTACGATGAGATGGTGAAGGTTTCTCCAGAACTCACATCCGAGGTTGAGGCCGGGGACGAGGTCGAGGAAGAAATAGTGGAATAATTGAACAAAAAAAACCGGTCATCGATGTTGATTGGGAGAGCAACTCCGAAGAAGAAGAAATCAAGAAGGAAGCAATGAAGATAAATCAAAAGAAATCCCAGTTCAAGATCACTCTAGAAGACGAAAAGAACGAAGAATAACTATGTACATACTATGACCTTGACACCGATTTATCCTAATAAGGTCGAGGGTATGGTGGTCAAGGAAGTACATGGTGGCGGTGCTAAGCCAATCAAGTTCTACCGTGGTGCTTCTTCTTCCAAAACTGAGAATGATGTAAAATTTGAAGATGTTGCATCATCTGAATTAATGGAATTGCCTTTTGAGTGGTACTCTCCCTGTGTTCAAAATTTAATTCAGTGTGGTGTCTTACCTAAGCAATGGTCAAAAGGTCAATCACAACGCTTTGAAAAATTATGGAATAATACCAGTCGACCGCCAAATTCAAAGCGTGGTCTCAGATTCGGCACGGTAGCGCCAGTTTATGATTCAGAATTTTGCTTGGTTGTCACTTACGAGTCTAATGAAGACTGCCTGGAAGATTCAGATGATCTCGAGGATCTACCAATCGGAGAGGCTCCACCAGAATTTGAAGAAGAGATTAAATCTACGATAGAAGAGTTAATGGAAGTTAACCTAGGTACTTGCCAAGAGCCTAGGCCGACCTTTGTTAGCTCTTTACTCAATAAAGAAGACTCTGAAAACATGATTAAGCTATTAATGGAATTTAAGGACTATTTTTCTTGAAGTTACGATGAAATGTCAGGATTAGCTCCAAAAGTCGCAATTCACAGGCTAGGAGTGGATCACACTGTCGTTCTAGTCAGACAAGCTCCGAGAAGAATGTATCTAGAAATCAAGCAACAAGTAATAGTTGAATTTAAGAGCTCATCGACGCTAAATTTTTCCGAGAAGAACAATACCCAACTTGGTTAGCCAATGTGGTACCAGTCAGAAAGAAGAACGGTAAGATCAAAATCTGCATGAATTTCAGAGATTTGAACAAAGAGTGCCCAAAGGACGAATTCCCGCTACCAATTCCAAAATTAATGATCAACATCACTTCGACACACGAGATCTTCTCTTTTATGGATGGATCATCAGAATACAATCAGATAAAGATGGAACCGGAAGATGAAAAGCTCACAGCCTTCAGAACGCCAATTGGAGTGTACTGCTACACAGTGATGTCTTTCGGATTAAAGAACGCAGGAGAAACATACCAAAGAGCGATGACAAGGATTTTTGATGATCTCATTCACAACCAAGTCGAGTGCTACGTGGATGATGTAGTCATCAAGAGCAAACTGAAGGAAGATCACCTGTAAGATTTGCGAATTGTTTTCGAGCGATTAAGATAATTTAACCTTAAGATGAATCCCCTGAAATGCGCCTTCGGCATCACCTCTGGGAAATTCTTAGGATTTTTTGTCTGACATCATGGAACTGAAATCGAACTGGAGAATATTAAAGCTATCTTAGAAATGTCGCCTCCCAAAACCTTAAAACAACTACGATCCTTTCAAGGGAAGTTGGCATATCTTTGACGCTTTATCTCGAATTTGTCAGGTATGTGTCAGCCCTTCTCGGCATTGGTTAAAAAGGACGCTAAATTCATTTGGGAAGAAAAATTCTAGCTGGCCTTCAAGGACATTAAGCAGTATTTAATGACACCTCCTGTATTAGCCCAGTCTCGGGTAAACCTTTGATACTTTATAACGCGGCTTTAGTAGCCCAAGTCAATGACGAGCGTAAAGAAAACGCTCTCTATTACTTAAGTCGTTGTCTAATTCCGATGGAAGTAAAGTATCCCCCAATTGAAAAGCATTGTTTGGCCCTGATCTTTGTCGCTCAAAAGCTCAGGCACTACATGCTTTCTCATAAGGTCAACCTTATCTCGAAGTTTAATCCGTTGCAATATTTCATGACCCGACCAACGCTTTCTGGTAGACTTACCAGGTGGTTGATGATACTATTGCAATTCAATATAACTTTCGTTCCTCTTCGTACCGTAAAGGGACAAGTCCTAGCAGATTTTCTCGCAGCACACCCTTTACCGGCAGAATCGCCTCTCAACGATGATTTGCTAGACAAGCAGAAAATGAGCTTAGAAGACCCTGATGATCGACGTTGGGAATTGTACTTCGACAGAGCGTCATCAGCACAGAGAGACAAGGAATTGCAAATAATAGTGCCCGATAAGGCAGGAATCGGACTAATCTTTATAACACCGGAGCGAGGGATGTTAAGATACTCCTTCCATTTAACAGAACCGTGTACGAACAACGAACCCGAATACGAAGCCCTTATAACTGGACTGGAGTTAACCATTCAGATGGAGATAACAAATATCAACATCTACGGAGATTCACAGTTGATCATACAACAGGTCGTAGGACAGTACAGAATTCTGAAACCAAGACTCGAGCACTACTTTCAGTATGCAATGAAGTTGTTAAAGCAAATTCCAAATGTAACAATCTACAAAATTCCCAGAAGAGAAAATGCCCTTGCAGACGAGCTAGCCCGCCTTGCAAAAGAGTTTGCCTGCTTACAGGATGAATCAGTTGAAGTGTCAGTTCAGGGACAACAAGTCCTATCACAGTTCGACATGGATGCAATGCACCAATCATAAAAAGAGGAAGAAACAGCTACAGTAGCAACAGAAACTATAGAAGATTGGCGTCAACCGCTCATAGACTACCTGCAAACAGGGAACCTACCGAATGATAGGTCATTAGCCCATCAGATCAAGAAAAGAACTCTACCATATGCATTAATATATAATACCTTGTACAAAAGGTCTTTCGATCAGATGTGGCTAAGGTGCCTAAGTGAGTCCGAGGCTCGTGAAATTGTTAAAGAAGTGCACTCAGGACTTTGTGGCGCTCATCAGTCGGGTCCGAAGATGAAAATGAAAATTAAAAGACTAGAGTACTACTGGCCCTCGATGATAACCGACTGCATGAAAATTGTCAAAAGTTGTCACCAGTGCCAAGTGAATGGAGTGGTTCTACATCAACCTCTAAATGTGCTGCATCCGAAAATCGCGTCGTGGCCATTCGAATGTTGGAGCACAGATATTGTGGGTCCGATAGAACCGCCTTCTTCAAGAGGACATCGCTTTATTCTTGCAGCTACAGATTACTTTTCGAAGAGGGCAAAAGCAGTACCGGTCAGAGAACTGAAAGCACATCACGTGCTACAGTTCTTCAAGAATCAATTCGTCTACCGTTTCGGGGTACCACGTAGAATTATCTCTGATAAAGGGTCCGCTTTCAGAAGTACAAAGATCAACAATTTTGTCAGAAGGCACGGTATCGACTGGCGCTATCCGATGATCTACTACCCAAGAGCAAATGGCTTGGCCAAGGCTTTTAATAAAACTCTCATCCAAATTCTAAAGAAAACTTTGGACGATAACAAAAGAAATTAGCATGAGAAGTTAATAGAAGCCTTATGGGCCTACAGAACGACTTTCAGAACTCCCACTCAGTATACACCGTACGCTCTAGTGTACGGGTCCGAGGCAGTCTTGCCCTTGGAGGTTCAGCTTCCGTCTCTCAGAATTGCAGTTACAAACAAGATTACTACAGAAGAGAATGCCAAACTACGACTAGAAGAACTAGAAAGCTTGGAAGGGAAACGACTTTCAGCACAGCAGAATCTGGAATTGTATCAAGCCAAGATGATCCAGGCCCACGATAAACTGGTCCGCCCAAGGACGTTCAAAGTCAGAGACCTAGTTCTAGTTCTTAAGAGACCTATTTTTGCACACCGCGAGATAGAAGGTAAATTTGAACCGACTTGGGAGGGGTCGTTCGTGATCGAGACAGTCTACTCTGGAGGTTCCGACCAACTTGTGAATTGTCGTGGAGAATGATCTATGCTTCCAATCAATGGACGATATTTGAAGAAGTATTACACTACCTGATGTTCGAAGGATGAACT
This sequence comes from Papilionanthe hookeriana x Papilionanthe teres, assembly GCA_022702705.1. Classification (NCBI taxonomy): domain Eukaryota; kingdom Viridiplantae; phylum Streptophyta; class Magnoliopsida; order Asparagales; family Orchidaceae; genus Papilionanthe; species Papilionanthe hookeriana x Papilionanthe teres. The sequence goes on along the minus strand of CM040421.1, from coordinate 123,617,698 downwards.
TTAAAAAATTAAGTCTCATTCCTAGAAGCACGGGTGGAGTAATCATTTGTAACTTTGTCCGAACCCAAAATATAAAAATGGATGATAAAAATCATTAACAAAAAAATGTGTTAAAAAGAAAATATGTGAAATCATAATAATAAAATTTTGATCCTTCCTTTCAAATCAGCTCACTCCTGATCTTTCCCCATCTTTTCCTACTCTTATTAAAATTTGAAAGAAATGAATAAGAATTTTCCATTAATGAGTAAATTTTCTTATTGTTCTCATTCTTAGTACAGCCCCTGATCCTTTCCTTGTTTTCCCCAGGGAAATGTCGAACGGGCGGTTGGTTCTGAACTTTAAGAATGGTGCGAGTCTAGCACTCGATGAAAAGAAGATGAAGGATGGGGTCGTAATTGAGATCGACTCTGATTTCACATTGGTCGGCTTGCAATATGAGGAGGTCGATTGGACCCTGATTGACCAGGAAGAATTCCGCAGCCAGACAGTGACGAGACTGGGTGGCCCGAGTCAGCAGTATACCAACAAGAAAAGGAAAGTAAACGCCACTTATGCAATAGGAGAAGACAAGAAAGTCAAGTCCGTGGTCGCTACAGCAGAGGGCAGGCTTGTCAGCGCCGTGCCCACAGAAGTTCAGGAAGTAAGGAGAGCTACTCTCACTCCTACACAACGAAGAAACAAGAACCGCTGCATTCACAAGATGTTGAGCAAGCTAGCGGCGGACCAGCATGAAGAGACAGTTGCTACCATTAGTGCAAGTACTTCTAAGAAATCGGTTCAGCAAGAACCAGAAAAGAAGAAATCAACTCCAAGGACCGCAGAAAAGATGAAAGAGATTCCAAAAAGAGCAGAAACCGAATCGGTGCCACGACACCAGATGGATTTACTAGCTTTGAAGAGTCTTGTTGCGAAAGCAACCCCGGAGGATGTCCTGACAGAGACTATCCCCGAGGAACCGAGACATGCAGGAGAGCATGCTGGGGTTGAACCATACATCCCACAGAGTACGAACTGGAGAGACTGCAGAAAGTTGAAAAGAAAACATTTGAAAGAACTTGAGGCAAGAAGATCAACATCCTGGAAGGCCTTGAGCTGCATACGGATGTGTTCTCAGACTACGAGCAGCAACAAATTGTGGATTGCGTCATTGAGCTTCAGAAAATGGGACGAGTTGGTCGTTTGAGAGAAAATACCTACTCAGAACCTCGGAGGTGGATGAAAGGAAAAGGAAGAGTTACGATCCAATGCGGGTGTTGCTACAACTTCGCCGAGGACAGAAAGGTAAATCCACCAGGGATACTCCATCGTAGTGAGGTGGATCTGATGCTAATTATCAAGAGGATGATGAAAAGGATGGTAACATGGAGGGTACTGCCTGTAGATTGCATACCCAACAGCTGCATCATCAATATATACAAGGAAGGCGACTACATACCACCACATATAGATCATCATGACTTCGTCCGACCTTTCTACACGGTTTCTTTCATCAACCAGTGTAACATCATGTTCGGATCAAACCTCCGGATAGCAGGCCCAGGAGAATTCCGATGGCCGGTGGAGATACCTCTACCGGTAGGTTCCGTCTTGGTGCTAAAAGTAAATGGAGCAGACGTAGCAAATCACTGCATTCCAGGGGTGCCTGTTCAGTGAATCTCCATCACTTTCAAGAGGACGGATGACAGCAAAATTCCTTTCCACTTTTAGCCAGACCCAAAGATAGAGAGCCTTCAGCCCTACGTGTTGTGAGCTACATGGAAAATAGCACACCTCCAATGAACATCCGAACGGCATTTCCTGCCAAGGATGGCTTGGAAGGTGATGTTATCTTCCATGTGTCTCACTATTCAGACATGGATTTCGACAGATGCTTTTGGAAGAAGCCTGCAAGAATCTTACGCAGTCCATTTTGGATTTATAAAGATTATATGAGATGCTTAATTTTCAAGGAAAATATCATCATGTTTTGGATCAAGCTATATGATGTATTTTCAGCAAATTGAAATGGAAACGACCAATTTGTGCTTTGCCCTCACTTCTTGTGTGCAAATTTTACTGGGAAACGCCACTAAGTTGAATGAACTTCAAATGAAGAACGATTTGAAAATAAATGAGAACTCTTTTAAAAATCTGAATGTCAAAATGAACTCAAAATTAACACGAATTCTAATTGAACGAAAATAAAATCGAATCACTTAAAAACAAAACGAAACAAATCTAAGTCTCGAATAGAATTTCATTCTAAATCCCCTGACCAGAACCTTTCGATTCTTCTTCAAACCTAAATCAGTTTGAAAATCTTTCGAAATTTGAATCCTTTCCTCGACTTTTCACTAGGTCGATTCTTTCCGGCTTGGTACGCTTACCAGTCCCTTTCAATCATTTCTCTGTGTGTTAGAGGATCGACCAGTTTTATTGACACGGAGCCATGAATTTTATTCAATTTGGTTATAATGGCATAGAGCTGGGTCCCTCTTCACGCGGATCTCTTTTCCAAAAAAACCTTCGGGCAGGATTTGAAACACCTTCATATCCCATTCTCTCTTTCGAGACTGGTACCTAAATTCCAGTTCTCTCCTTTCGAGGTTGGTACCTAAATTTCGACTCTCTTTCTGAGATTGATACCTAAATTTCAATTCTCTCCTTCGAGACTGGTACCAAAATTTTAGTTCTCATTTCGAGATCAGTACCTAAATTCTGACTCTCATTTTTTGAGACTGGTACCTAAATTCCAATCCTCATTCCGAGGTCAGTACTTAAATTATGATTCTCATCCTTTTTGAGGTCGATACCTAAATTCCGACTCTCTTCGAGGCTGGTACCTAAATTCCATTCCTCATTCCGAGGTCAGTACTTAAATTCTGATTCTCATCCTTTTCGAGGTCGGTACCTAAATTTCGACTCTCTTCAAGGCTGGTACCTAAATTTCAGTCCTCATTCCAAGGTCAATACTTAAATTCTGATTCTCATCCTTTTCGAGGTCGGTACCTAAATTACGACTCTCTTCAAGGCTCGTACTTAAGTTCCAGCCTCATTCTAAGGTCAGTACTTAAATTCTGATTCTCATCCTTTTCGAGGTCGGTACCTAAATTCTGACTCTCTTCGAGGCTAGTAACTAAATTCCAGTCCTCATTCCGAGGTCAGTACTTAAATTCTGATTCTCATCCTTTTCGAGGTCGGTACCTAAATTCTGACTCTCTTCGAGGCTTGTACCTAAATTTCAGTTCTCATTCCGAGGTCAGAACTTAAATTATGATTCCCATCCTTTTCGAGGTCAGTACCTAAATTCTGACTCTCTTCGAGGCTGGTACCTAAATTCCAATCCTCATTCCGAGGTCAGTACTTAAATTCTGATTCTCATCCTTTTCAAGGTCGGTACCTAAATTCTGACTCTCTTCAAGGCTGGTACCTAAATTCCAGTTCTCTCCTTTCGAGGTCGGTATCCAAATTCTGACTCTCTTCCTGAGAATTGATACCTAAATTTTAATTCTCATCTTTCGAGAACAGTACCTAAATTTTGATTCTCATCCTTTTCGATCAGTACCTAAATTATGATTCTCTCTCTCGAGGCTGGAGCCTAACTTCCAGTTTCTCTTCTTGAGGCTAGAGCCTACATTCTAATTCTCTTTCAAACTTTCAAGGCTGGAGCCTAACTTCCAGTTCTCACCTTGAATCTTCGAGACTGGAACCTAAATTCTAGTTCTCTTTTCAATCCCGAGGTTGGGACCTAGGTTCTAAATCTCATCTCAGATCCAGAATTTCCTTGAAATCAATCTTAAATCAAACTTTAATCAAAATTTAAACTCAAAATTAAAACTTAAAATAAAAAATGAAACGAATCTAAAATCCAATCTCTTTAAATCTTGTGATTTGAAATTCACCTCCTTTTTCCCCAGTGAGAGTTCTGGAATCTTCAGTCTTGGAGATTTACTTGATACTCCCCAGCGGAAATTTTCTACGCTTTCTTCTAAGTGTGTCACTTAGACGTCTGTGTTGGTTTTGTTGATCTCTTTGGTCAACGCCAATACGCATGGTGTGCTTGGTTAGAACACACCACACATATTGGAGGTCATTTGTTGACCTCATTTTTGGTGAGGTATGATCTCTCTCTCCTTAGTGCTTAGGATCTAGCCATAGGTTTTCCCTTTGACTATCCTAGAAGACTAGAGATGGAACCCACCATTTAGAAATTCAAACCAAATCTTGATTCTCTTTGGAATCCTACATAGATGCTCATTAACCTCCAAGTCACTCGTAAGGTTAGGACCAATGTGCAGGAAGACAAGGATGAATTCCTATAGGATGTTCAAGCCTTAGGACAACCCTGGGTGGCCTGATCTGGTGAGGTCCAGTTTGCACACACCACATTGTTGCACATGTCTGAACCCTAAAACCACTCTTACCCAACTTGGCTTCCTGACTCATGTAGGAAACTCGTATGGATGAACCTTAACCCCTAAGCCCCTGGCTAAGAGGATTAGGAACAACATATTGAGTGCCTAAAATGAGTCCTCTCATGGCTCTTGTGATCTTAACATGGTTTCATGGCTCAACCAAAAAGGTTTCATTTTACTCACATCTAATCAATCTTCATTTTTCCCAAAATTTCAAGTTTTGACCCCCAGGGCCCTAAACCCACCAAACCTACCAAATACCCCTGAAATTGCCCAAAATTTCCAAAATTGCCTAAATTAGCTAAGATTTCTTAAAATCAGTTCTAAATTTTCCCCACCACTAAAATTAATCATCCATGACAAAATATATCAAAATTCCTAAAAATAGCCCCAAATACCCTTCATGTACCCTCCTTTTACCCTAAATAGCCTAAAAATTCCACAAATCCAAAAAATTCTCAAAAAATCCCAAAAATTCCAAAATATTATTCACATAATTTTCTTTAACTGCCACATACCCAAATTTTGTCAATTTAACCCAATTTGATAAAAAAATTCCAAATTGGCCCTTAAGGCCCAAAGTTACCACCTAACTCAATCCATCCAAAATTGAACCCAAATGTCACCCAATTTTCCCCAAATTTATTTTGAAATCTTCCTAACATCCCCAAAAACAAAACTCTACATTAATTTACCCCAAATTTGGAACCAAACTTCACCCAAGCCTAACTCAAACCTAAATTCCCCAAATTGTCCTAAACCAATCATGAACCCAAACAAGCCCAAATCCCAAAATCATGACTCAACCAAAATTTAAAACTCTTTTTCACACCTTCATAAATATTTTGCAACATTAATTTCACATCAAAACTAACATTAGCCCAACTTTAGCCCAAGTTAGCCCAATTTGGCCCACTTTGATCCTATTATTAAAAGACCCAAATTAAAACCAATTCAACTCCAAATGACCCCAAATCTTTTCTAAAACCTTCATAACACATTCCTAAACTAAATGCAACATTTATTTGGCACAACATTTTACCAAATTTTTATCCAAAAGTTTATTTCAAAACCTAAAAGCCCAGCTCCTTAAAACATTTTAAAAGCACATTTTTCACCAATTTTTTTAAAAAAAATCCCAAAATCTATTCCAAGGCTCATATGGCATTGTTTTTTCTCATCATCCCTTTAATTAAAATAATTCCCTAAGTTTCAATTTCATCATCAAATAATTCTAAATCAGGCCTCATGCCAAATTACCCCTAAATGTCAAAAATCCCAAAATCCCTTTCTCATGCAAATGAGCCAAGCCATTCCCAAGCCATGAGCAAGCCTTGAAGCCAAGTTTAAGCCACATGGAGCCATGAGAACTTTAGATTTGTCATCACACCATAAATGGAAAAAGGAGGAAGGCCTTTAAACACCCCTTAAAAGTCATTAACCTTACCCATGCTTCATCCTGACCTAAAATTAATCCAAATAATTTTGATGGGAACTTCACCATCCTTCCCTTGGTTGACCCAACTAATTTTCCATCAGCTTAAAGCCATCTTGAAGGGTGAACCAAACCAAAAAGCATGACTTGAACAAAATGAGCCCAAAAGAGCCACTTCCCCCATTCCACTTAAATCAAACCCTTTACACATGGCAATACCCAATTGAACTCACTAAACCCCACCCCTTACCTCACTGGTCAAGATGGTAACCCATGTCTGGCCAGACCACCACCTGGCTCGCCAGAAACCACCAGGCCGAGAGGCTTGTTTTGATTCAAAAATTTAAATTGAGCTTACTGAGTTGTCCCAACCCAATTGTACTTCACAGCTCTTCTTCTCCTCCACTAAGCAGCTGATCCCAGCCTCTAATTGGCCCCGATAAGCTCTTTAGCCATAGCTATTTAAACAGCCGACCTCCACGGCCAAAAGGTTGGCTGAACCAAAGTCTCTCAAAACCTCTATCCAAGTGGCCTAAATTCTCCCCCTAACACAGAGAAGAAGTTCCCCACTGTTCTCCTGCCCTCATCCCCATTGATTGAGCTCAATTTCAGAGCTCAATTCTCAGGCCAAAATAGGACACTTTACCACAGTGAGCAAAACCCCAAATTGATCAACCCTACACCATCGCCAGACCAAGAGAGGAAGTTCCTCAGTGTAAGCCCCCTCACCAGGCCACCCATTTGTGCTGGAGACCAAAGCTTAAAATCGGGTTTGGCGGAAATCATACCTAGACATTTCACCACGACAAGAGGCTTCATCCCTAGCTTCCCCAGACTCCAACAAACGTGCCAAGCTCCTCTAATTGAAGCCTCACTTCTCAGAGCCAAGGTATTGAACTCCTCCTTCCCGAGAGCTTATTTTGATTCTCCATTTTGTTTGAGTCAATTTAAAAGCATCATAGCCGTATAGATGTGTTCGCCTAGTTGAGACGAGTTCATGGAGCCCAAGATCACGCAATTTGGTTGAAAGATGAGGGAGATCTTAAGGTTTGAATGTGGACGGCTCTCGAGTTGAACCAGACGAGGAAGATGACCAGCCACCGTCGGATGGTGTGTGTAACAAATGAACGGTGGAGATCAAGCCGGACGAGGAGATGGAAAGGGACAACGGGCGGTGTCGCTGCCGAGTCAGATGGCGGCGCCAAACAGGAGCGCGCTGCATGGAGCTTTAACCTGGATGAGGAGGACGTGGCACCGACGTGGTTAAGTAGGAAAATAGGGTATTTTTGAATTATTTAAATGCCCTGATCTTTGAAAATTCATATCTTTGCATAGAAAAATCCTAAAAATAAACTAAAAATACCCTCTTGCTTAGTGAACAGAAGGGATTAATGTGGAAAAGGAATCAAGTTGTTTTGTTAAGTATTTTATTTTTAATTAATTTAATACTGATTTAAGAATTTTAATTCTCCAACCTTTCATACAATTCACCACAGCATGAGACCAAAGGGCATTTGTAACCTCTGTTCTTAGGAACATCCCCTGAATTTTTCAAGGACAGAGGCCATCTCTATGACAAGTTATATATTTTCCAAGTTTATGTGTCTATTTTGGCATTTTAATTCCAATAATTTGCATATTATTTAGAAAAATCTAAAAAAATTAGGGGAGGTATCTTAGGACGAGAGGATCCTAGGAAAATTATGGTTTTATTTAACTCCTTAAAAATAACCCTAATTGCCTTAAACACTTAAAATTGAACTTTAATTAACTAGGAGTAACCACACATTAAAATCACTTGAAATCAATTCTACACTGTCACTTAGGATACATAGAGTCTCACATAAAAATTTCATGAATTGGAATTAATTTAACCTATTAAATGAATTAATTAAGTGACAAGCTATTTTGAAAATTAAAAAATTCATAAAACCCAAAATATATTTCAAAAATTCACCAAACTTGTTTTGTGACCTCTCTGTGATCAGGGGAGTCCAAGAAAAATAAAATTACATTTTTCATAAAAATTTGATTTTTAATCATTTTTTAATATTTAATAATTAAAAATTATAAAAAAATCACAAAAATATAAGAATTCACCAAAATGCCACATTTGGTCTCCTAATCACTTGGAAACAATCAAAATATTTTTCCTAAGTCTCTAAGTTAAGATATTAATTTTTAAAAGGTCTAGGATAATTTTTAATATTTAAAAAAATGAATTTTCTTAACCTTCTGCTAAAATAATTCTAATAAATCAAAGAAAAATCAAAAAATATAAAATTTATTTCTCTGAACTCCTTGACTACAGAGAGATTTCTAAAAATATCAAATTAATTTTTCTACCTTTAAAATATTTTAAAATGAATTAATATTCCAAAACATAAAATAATTATAATAAATAAAATATAACTCAAAAAATCACCAAAATTGGTCCAAGTGGTCCTCTAGTCAGTAGGAACTTTCCATAATTTTCCTAAGGATGGAAACTTTACCTTGGTCATGTTGTTGAATTTTCATTGAAAACCCTTATTTTTCATTAAATTAATTATATAAATTAAATTAAAAATGGAAAAATCATATTCTCTCCTCCAATGTCTTAATTGACATGTGAGTAAGGTGACATAAAATTCTCAAATTCATTTGAGTTTGATTTGATGAATTATGGGAAGAATGTGCTTAAGAGGGCATTGAGGTAATTAAAAGGTTTTAACCTTAATTAAAATTTAGGTCAAACCAAAGGGAGGGTAAAATATTTTGATCCTAATTTTCATTTGGATGATTGAAACAAGGGAAGTTCAAGTGGTAGAAACCCATAAAATCATCTTAAACATTAAAAGAAAGAAACATTAATTGAATTACATAAAATTTTGAAGATTAATTAAAGCTTGGATAATTAAAGATTAAAAAGAAATGTAATAAAAAAATCCTAATCCTCTAAATTAAATTCCCTAATTAATAATTCAATTAAACATTATTTAATGTCAATTAATGGAACTTTAAAATAATGATTAAAATTGATATTTTAAGAACTCTTTGTTGAAAATCTTATGATTAAACTGAAGACACTAAAGGAAATTAATTTGAAATTCCCCAAAACTTAAATTAAAAATAAAATTTTAAAACATTTAAAGATCAATCTGAAAAATTAAAATCATTTAAACTAATAAAACTTAATTGAATTGAACAACTTGAACACTATTCCAAACTTAAGATAATCTAAAAAGAGAAAGAAGATTAATCATAACTGCATCACTTTAAACCATCAACTTAAACTTTAAATTAAGAGTGGTTAAAATCTTTAATGAACCAATTTGCCCCTAAAGGCTTTCATTATCATAACTCTTAAATGAAGCATTAAATGAAATATCACCTTACTCACAAGGATAATCAAACATCCTGATTCACTGAGCAAGAATAATCTGGGTGATTGATTCATCAGCATAATGAAACTAACTGAACTTAAAATAATCCCTAAAATATTTAAGAAGACGTTCAGAATTCAGTTTCGAGCACTTCTCTGACTGGATGGGATGTTTTAAAAGAACAGTGAGATTTCATTGTTCTTTGATGAAGAAAATCATCATTAATAAAACACCAGAACGTAGACGTCATAGGAATTGACTAGCAATAGGATTAGGATTTTGGTAGACAACCTGAACCTTCCCTTAACTTTACCTAGGTATTTGCTAAAAATATATAAATGTTTTAACATGTGCTTTAAGTGCAGGTGAAAATGGTAGGAGTGCCCACGGTATGCATTTAAGTTTATTGCAATTTACATCCAGCGATTTATTAAATGTCTTACTTTCCTGTACTTATAAATGCATGAAAATGATCGAACCCAGCATGTTTAAACAACACAAAACTTAATCACCAACAAAAATAAAACTGCAATTACAACTAAAATTAAAACGTCTTGTTGGATGATAGGGAATCCCTCGGATGATGTAACCCACGTGTTCCTAACGAGATTTCCCACGCTCTAAATGAAAGTGTGAAAATCATTCAGTTGAGTTTAGCAAATTCATTTGGACTAAGTGAATCCGATGAAATTAGCGGTGTCGGGATGATAGAGCCGTGAGATCTTAATTGGTCCTTCTTAATCAACTTTAAGATTTGTTTTAATTAAAACATTAAGCCATCTCAAATTTTAACTTTTCTAAATAAAAACACTTCTCTCATCTCTTGATTGCCACTTTCTAAAACCAAACCTCTGCAACAACAAGGAGCTTGGAGCACAGTGGGCAGCATGGCCATCTTCATCAGCAAAACTTGTGTTTACTTCAGCAAAACCCTTTCCTAGAATTAAATAACCAAGCCATAGGATTTCGAGGTAGTCTACCTAGTGCAACATAAATCCTCAGCTTTTCGTTAGGCATTTACATAATCATATTGTGCTTATTAAGCCCTAGCCAGTCTTAGGACTCCAAGGGAGTCGCTTGGTACGAATAAACCCTCAAATATTCGAGGATATTTGTATGATTATTTCATATAAATATAAGTCTTAATTAACTAAAATTGGCAGGATTGAAACATTAAATAAACTCTCAAATTGAAGCCAAACAATAGGATAGTCGAGAAGTCACCGAAGTTCACTTCAGGTCCGTGGCATCCCCTACTCCTCTTCCTTTGGACTCTCAAAATAACTGCTCCAAATTTGAGTTGTTCCCTATTGAAATTTCCAAAATCCAATTTGTTTGAAACCTTAAACTTTGAAATTCTTAAGAGCAAAACCACTTATCATTATCGAGAGTTTTCTTAAGTGTCTTCGGACATTTAAGATGTAATTAACTATAGGGGCTTACCTTTATAGGGAACTTTAAGAACCTAGGTAACATAAACCCTGCTTAATTCCTTTATATTAAGCAGGGGAACTTGTCGGCTTATAAAATTGGTTCACAGACCAAACGAATGTCACAAATCTTTTAGTTTATTTAATCGAGCCCCATTATCAAATAGTGTGTCTATTCCTCCGGATAAATACGCGGTTTGTGATGCGATACTCGTTTACAAAAATTATTCGGGATGTGAGATTAGTTTGATTTCATATCTTAAAATTTTTAAACTTAAAATTATTTTCAAAAATCAAATGCTACTTTTCAAATTATATATATATATATATTTAAATTAAATTTAAAATCTAAAAAAATTCTTCGACAACTTTCGTAGGCGACCCCTTTTTAAAAAAAATTATACAACACTCAATCTAAAAATATGCCGACATGAACAAATCTGGATATTCACAATTTGACACTCCAGACAGCTTCGATGAAGAGAACTTTTGGTCACCGCCAATCGTGATGGTTCCTCGTCTGACCAGGTTGACACTAACGGATGAGATGCTCACTATCAACCCTGTACCACAATGGCACTATAGAGATCTGACCGCTGCACGTGCTTCCACAATCGAAGAGCTCAAGGCATTTTATGTACTTCATATACCTGTGTCTAAGGAGAAGGGCATTTTGTTTTACAAAATTGATTCTCATGTTACCAGATATGATGTAATGCATTTATATGATATGAATGAAAATACAAAGTACATGCCTCTTTCATATTATTGCTCGCCTCTCATTTTTAAAAATTTAGATAATGGTTTATTGCCTGAAAGATGGCTTATCCGCCAAGCCAAATTATGTAAGGCTATGTGGCCAAATAGGCTAACAAGAGACAAATCCAGATTAGGATATGTCAAGAAGCGGGGTAATGTTAAAATCCCCAATGCTTCATGCAAAATGATCTCCTCACCTCGTGATAGCTAGTTAGTTATTCCCCATGAAGAGGAAATTAAGGTCAAAGAGGCCCCTCCCGAGCTGGAGGATAGCGTCTCTTTGACTATTAATGAGTTGATCGAAGTTAACTTAGGCACAATGGACGACCCTGGTCCCACTTACATTAGTAAGCTCTTGTTTGCCTCCATGGCCGCCAAAATTATGGAGATCCTCAAGGAGTTTCGGGACAGCCTTGCTTAGAGCAATTTTGAGAAGCCCGGTTTTGCCCCAGAGGTTTTAGTCCACAATCTTTCTATTGATTCGAGTGTCACTCCCGTAAAATAAACACCTCAAAGGATGCGACCCGAGATTAAGCTGAAGGTTATTGAAGAAACCAAAAAGCTCATCGAAGCTGGTTTTATTAGGGAAGTTTCTTACCCTACTTGGCTTGCAAACGTCGTATCCGTTCAAAAGAAGAATGGCAGATACGAGTTTGTATTGATTTTTGGGACTTGAATAAGGCTTTCCTGAAGGATGACTTTCCTCTACCAATCCCTGAGTTGATGGTGGATGTCGCCTCTACACATGCGATGTTTTCCTTCATGGATGGCTTGTCGGGATACAATCAGATCCTGATGGCCCCATAGGAAGAGCAACATACGGCGTTCCGCACATCCATTGGCATCTTCTGTTACAAGGTCATGCCCTTCAGTCTCAAAAATGTCTGGGCAACCTATCAGCGTGTCATGACTCATATCTTCGATGACCTACTACATCATGAAGTTGAATGTTATATCGATGATGTGTTTGTTAAAATCATTCCGAAGAGGATCATCTTGCAGATCTAAGGACCGTCTTCGAACGCATTAGGAAATTCGATTTGAAGATGAACCCATTGAAGTGCGCCTTTGGCGTCTCTTCCGGAATGTTTTTAGGCTTTATAGTCTGACACAGGGGTATAGGGATTAACCCAAGCAAAATCAAGTCCATCATAGAAATGGAACCTCCTAAAAGTTTAACGCAGCTACGCTCATTATAAGGAAAACTCGCGTTCATTAGGAGGTTTATTTCAAATCTCTCCGGGCATTGTCGTCCCCTCTCTGCTTTGACCAAGAAGGATGTTCATTTTCATTGGGATAGAGCATGTTAAGATGCTTTTGATGATATCAAGCATACTTTCTCAATCCACCGGTTCTGGCTGCTCCTATCCCTAGAAAACCCCTTATACTCTACATCACCACTCTTGATAAGTCAGTAGGAGCTTTGTTGGCTCAAGTCAATGAAGACGGGAAAGAGGGTGCCTTGTACTACCTCAGTCGGTGCCTCATCCGGGCTGAAGTAAAGTATCCGCCAATCGAGAAAACTGTTTGGCGTTGATATTTTCAGTCCAGAAGCTGAGACATTATATACTCTCACATCTTGTTGATCTGATCTCAAGGGTAAACCCCTTGCAATACCACATGAATCACCCCACTTTAGCTAGGCGATTGGTGAGATGGGCTATGATCTTATCACAGTTCGACATATCTTATGTCCCCCAACGAGCCATCAAAGGACAAGCTTTGGTTGATTTTCTAGCGGCACATCCTGTCCTAGCTGACTCACCGCTAAATGATGACTTTCCAGACGAGCATTTACTATCCATTGATTCATCTGAATGGGAGCTCTATTTGATGGAGCATCTTCCTTGAAGGAAGTCCCTTTAGGATCCCTCCCGAGGGTGAAGGCCGGCATTGGCCTTATCTTTGTATCGCCTAAGTGTGGTATTTTGATGTACCCAACCACAAACCTTTACTTATGCAAGAACTTATGAATTTATCTTATTATCTCTTCATTATTGAAAGGAGAAAGAAAACCAACTACTCAGAACAAATTGAATTCATACAACAAAACATATTTATAAAACTTTGAACCAAGTTACAAATACTTATCTGGAATGTTCTTTCAAGTGATCCGCTGACTCCTATTGACCAATGCAAAATGAAAGACTTCAACAGCAACAACACTTGCAAACTCACACTTGCTACTCAAGGAATTGAGTAGTAACACTCAAAATAACTAAAATAAACTCACTAATTACTTAAAAAGGTGGCTCCCTAAAATTATTTTCAAGCGTGAGAGAACTCTAGAATGCTTGGGGGCACTTTTCTCTGTAGAATTGACTCCTATTTATAGAGCTTCGAAAATGACCAGGGGTTGCTTAAGGCACCTATTCAAAATTTGTCCAATCACAATGTATCTTTTAGAAAGAAACTGTGGCGCCTAGGCGCCGGAATCCGTGACCAAGTCTTCGCACCTCTTCACTTTGGATCGCACCTCTTCACGATTAAAACTATTTTCCCGTGTCCAAATGCATTGTATCACATGTCCTATATATTAGGAGTAACTTTCAGTCTTCTAGAAGGTCTGATAATCGCTTAACACCGTCAAAATAACTGCCCAAAGTCATCAAAAATTCTTATTGCTTCAGTATCGAACTGGCGCTTAGGCGCCATACCTAAAATTTTGGCAACTTTGCTTTTTAGCTTTATTTTTGCTCATTTTTTCCTTTTTCCTTCTTGAACTCTTTTTTTATCACCTACATCCAAAAACATAAAAATACCTTTCATTAAAGCATAATATCCTTAAGAATTGAATCATAAATAAGGCATAAAAAAGGTACTTTTTAAAGTGGATCAAATTTCCCCAAACTTAAACGTTACTTGTCCTCAAGTAACCCTTTTAATTACATAAAATGTATAACATTTGGAATGAAGTTTAAATATTCCAGATTCTTTGTAATATTTGGTTTTATAAATACTTTAGCAAATCTTTAACCAAATTTCATTAATTAAGTTTAATTTTAAGAATTTAAAGAATATTTAACTACCAAATTATAAGACTTTCAATTTTTTCATTTATTTCAAGAATAATTGTAATTTATCATATTAAGGTCACATAGAATATTTACAAGAAAAAGACTTTCATGAAAAATTTTTCTAGTAAAAATATTTGTACATAAAAATTAAGTTAAAAATGTAATTAGTTTTCTTCCTATAAGATAATTCAAGTGAAGCCAATTTTTTATTAGGCTTTCCCCAAGTTTCTCCTCACATTTCTTTTTTTTTTTTTTGCTTTTTTTTCTTTTTTTTTTGTGAGGATTACTATATCTGGATAGCCTGTTAATGATTTTGAACTTCACTATCCTTAACTTATATTTAAAAAAACTTATACATTTTCACTTAATAAATATGACATTCTTAATAAGTATTTTTCAAAAATTATTTCAATCTTTTCTTTTTCAAGTAATAATCTTGATTCCTTAGTATTTTAAAAATACAATTCTCTTTACTATAAATAGAAAAAAAATTTAATCATATTATTCTTTAAGTTAAATAATTATATTCTTAAAATCAATCAAAATTATTGAAATTTTAGTTAAGTCTACTAAATTATTTATAAATTCAAAAATTTAAGTATTCTTACATAGATTTTTCATTCCTTATGTTATGTTAATATATTTTTTTAAAGAAAATATTAGTACATTCAGAACAAGTAATAATTAATATTTGAAAATGTTTTCCCTTCCCCCAAACTTCAGCTTTAGTATAAAAATGAATCATAAATTTTCTAAAGCATGAGAGAAAGAATAAAACAGGAATTTATTTAGATACAATGATGATGTAGTAAGGAAAAAACTCATTTCTACTTTTACACATGCTTTAATATGTATGTAACAGAAATGATTAAGCATATATAGAAACGTTTGCAGAGCAGGAGTTAATTTCTACAATTTTTTTATTTAAAACATGCAAAAATTACTAACTATTCAGGAATACTAAACAGTAGGCTAAAATAGAAACAAACATTTATCATAGAAAATAAAAATTCATCCAACTTCAGCCTTTAATACATAACACATAAGATGATCTAAAACAGTCCAAACATCAAAAGTTCACACAAAGTTAATTAAACAAATCAATAAATAACAACAAAATCAAACTCATCAGTACTAACATACTAGAAATAAAATACTAAAAATAGAATCAATACATCTCAGGAGATAAATCAAACTACTAATCACTAGTTGTAGCCTCGTCGTCGTAGTCACCAAAAGAAAATTCTACATCATTCAGATCAACATAAGGTGAGAATCTAGGATAGGTAGGGAACTGAACATCATGATCACCCTTCAGAAATCTAACAAAGACTCAGAATACTCAGCATCATGATCACTCTTCCTTTGTGTGTACTCAGAAACATGATTGATCTTCTTATCGATCGTATCTACTCTACAATGAGTTAGAAATAACACATTATGTTGCTCCATAAACTTATCATGCATAGATTCCCAGAATTAGATGGTGGCTCAGTAGCAGAAGTAGAGGGTCCATAAGTAGAAGCTCTACCAGAAGTAGGTAATGAACTAGAAGGTGCAGTAGAACTCTTACCTCAGAGTCGATCATAAATACTGACACTTTCTCGTCCAATGGGCTTTGTAGACTTGAGCTTTTCCTCTGAAAGCTTAGTAACAACTCTAGTATTCTCGCACAGAGAATAAATAAGAGATGGAAATCCCAGTCCCACAGAAGTGCTAGAACGAGCAGTGGCCTCTACAGAATCATAAATGATACTCCCAACATCAATCGGCTTCCTCTCCTGTATGCAGTAGTTGAGAATAGCTCTGTCCTTGGTAACCTCACTCAAATGGTTGGATGGAAGGAGGCGAGCAGAAATAAAGTAATTCCATGCCTTAGAAACACCATTTAGCTTAGAAGATGAAAAATTTACCCATTTTTTGTTCCGGATCTTCTAAGCTCCAGTACCATCTGTCAAATAAGCAATAATCATCTCCAGATCTCCCTCAGATGGAGACAAGCCAGAGTAATAGCACTAGATGTTCGGTGGCAGGCCGTAGAAAATGTTGATTTGCACTGGATTAAATCTGACTCCAACTCCTCTCACGAAGATTTCAAAATCTTCGGCATCCAAGAAATTCGCATAAAACTCCCTGATGACAAGGATAACAGCAACCGCAGTAACGTAGCAGAATCGTTGTCAGTTGAGTGCAACGATTGCATCTTCAATCCTTCCTCCAGAATTGTAAAAACTTCGGTCTGAGATAAACTTTCTTATCGTAGCTAAATCGTTGTAACAAAAATATGCCGCGGTAGTGGCAAACATTCTATGATCAAAATTTTCTCGTTCCTTTCCTTGCCTAGATTTAGGTGTCATCTAAACGTGAAATAAAAAAAAAAAAATAAATTTATAGAATCAAAGGAAATGAACTCATTTAAGCTTTTCAAACTTTAAAGAGCTTAAAAATCCTTGGATTTTACTCTAAAATTTAATTTTTTTTCTCAAAATTTTGGTTCTCTTCAAAGAGCGCAAAATCCATGGTGAAATTCAAAAATAAATGGTTTAAAATGTTGATCTGACCTCGATATGAAGAAATCGAGTGATTCCAAGCTCAAAAACTTGAAAATATGGCCTCAAAATGGATCCTAAGGCTCTATTTTCGCGAAAACGGGAAGAACAGGAAGCTTAGGCATCGAAAATGGCGTTGGGGAGTTTAAGAAGATGAAATTTTGGGTTCAGGTCGAACCGGCACTTAGGCGCCGAATTCTGGCGCCTAGGCGCCAGACTCGCCTTTCCAAAAATTTGATTTAAAAATTATATTTTCCACCAAAACTTATCAAATTCAACTTCTAATTACTCACATGAGAGTATTACTCCAATTTCTAACTTCCAAACATTTCCACAATTAATTAAAATGATAAATTAGATCCACATTTCAAACTCAAGATATAACCAAACTCTTCAATTCCATTTCATATTTTTTCCTTTCCAAGCTCAATAAATTCCAGAAAAAGACTATAACAAGGCTCATCATTCTATAAAAAACACAAACAACACTAATTCAAAGCAAATTCTCAATCCAACAACACACATTGAACAATTAAGCAAACAAACACTCTAAACAATTGACTCAAAAGAACATGACTCAATCACACTTAGAACACATAAAATATCTGTTCAACACCAAACTTTAATTTCCATCCCTCTCGCAATGAAGTTCACTAGGCTCGCATGGATAGAAAACCAACGCCCTTGGAAATTCCAAAGCCGTCTTCTCATCAATCCACTTGTTCTTCACATACATTACTAATTGAGCTTCTTGATAGGTTGCCATATGATCGAACTGAAGTTTCGCCTCAATCTTTTCTAAACGACTAAATAACCTCTCCATACTAACTGCAATAAAAGCATTAAAATAAGGTTGAGGATCTTTGGAAGATTTGTCTATTACCTCATTGCCATAATTTCCTCTCTCCATTGCTTCTAAACTTCTCTTTTCTCCTTCAAAATGAATGGTTCAGGTCGAAAATAAGGTTGCTTAGGGATTGGGGATGAAGATAATGCAATTTATAGGGAGATTTCGTGTGAAAAACTGAAGATTTTTAGTTTTTACACGATCTGTAACTAGGGCGCTTAGGCGCCGAATTCTGGCTCCTAGGCGTCGGACTATCGATACCATTAGTTATACTGGCGCTTAGGCGCCAAATTTGGGCGCTTAGGCGCTAGAACCACGTTCAACTCCGTTTCTCCTATCGTCAATTTTACAAAGTTTTGGGTCTTAAAAATAGGTCTATTAAAAGGGTATGATCAACACACAAACATCGATAAAGATAAATTCAAATCACAAACAATCATAATGATAATATATGGGTTACCTCTCACAAAGCGCTTGGTTTAACGTCGTCAGCCCGACCTAATCAGTTGAATTATTTGGGTAGACTTAGTTCGTAAGCCTCCCTGTAATTTGGTTTCATTTCTCCCATATAAGGCTTCAGTCTTAATCCGTTAACTTTAAATATTTTTCCCATCTTGGGATCTTTAATATCCACAGCTCCATAAGGGTATACTTTCTCAATTTTTAATGGTCTCATCCATTTAGATCTTAATTTTCCAGGAAAAAGTTTTAAACAAGCATTAAATAATAATACTTATTGTCCAGGCTCAAGTATTTTCCTTGAAATCTTTGTATCATGCAATTTCTTCGTTCTTTCCTTATAAATCTTTGCATTTTCATAGGACTCATTTCTTATCTCTTCCATTTCATTCAGTTGTAACAGTCGTTTCTCTACTGCTGCATTAAAATCATAATTGAACTCATTTATCGGCCAGTAAGCTTTATGTTCTAGTTCAACAGGTAAGTGACAATGTTTACCATAAATTAACCGATAAGGTGACATTCCAATAGGTGTCTTATAAGCTGTTATATAAGCCCATAATGCAGAATCAAGTCTATCAACCCAGTCAGTTCTTTTAGGATTAACAGTCTTCTATAATATTCTTTTTATTTCTCTGTTTGATACTTCAGCCATTCCAATTTTTTGTGGGTGATAAGCAGTTGCAATTCTATGTTTAATTCCAAATTTTTCCAATAATGATTAAATTCTTACAATTCTGAAATGACTTTCCTCATCTGTGATAATTACCCAAGGCATTCCAAATCTTGTAAAAATCATTTTCTTTAAAAATTTCGGAACACTTTTGGAATCACAGTTAGGTAAAGCACAGGTTCAATCCACTTTGAAACATAATCAACTGTTAATAAAATATAAATCTTTCCAAATGATGGTACAAAAGGTCCCATAAAGTCTAAACCCCATACATCAAAAATTTCAATTTCTAATGTATAGCTTAGAGGCATTTCATCTTTTCTGGATATATTCCCCATTCTTTGACATTGATCGCAAGTTTTCACATAATGTCCAACATCTTTAAATAATGTAGGCAAATAAAATCTAGAATTTAAAAATTTAAAAGCAGTTTTATCCACTCCAAAGTGTCCTCCAAATTTAGAATGATGAAATTTTTGAATAATTGCAAAAGTTTCTTCATAAGGTACACATCTTCGAATCACAGAATGTCTTCCTATTTTAAATAAATAAGGATCTTCCCAAATATATGATTTAGAATCATTCTTAAATTTCTTAATATATTTGTTATTCAATTCATATGGTAAAATATTGCTAACCAAATAGTTAACTATATATGCATACCAAGGAATTTATAATCCTTGAATAACATATAACTGTTCATCAGGGAATTTCTCATTTATGCTTTCTTCATAAATCTTCTCACTATTGTTCGTAATTCTTGATAAATGATCAGCAATTTGGTTGTCAGCTCCTTTTCTGTCCACTATTTGAAAATCAAATTCTAGTAAAAGTAAACCCATCTGATCAATCTAAGTTTAGCATCATTTTTAGACATTAAATACTTAATAGCAAAATGATCAGTATGTACAATACATTTTGTCCCAAGAAGATAAGGTCTAAATTTATCAAAGGCATATACTATTGCTAAAAGTTCTTTCTCAGTAGTAGTGTAATTTATTTGAGTTTCATTTAGAGTTTTGCTAGCATAATATATAACTTTGAAAATTTTCTCATATTTTTGTCCCAATACAGCTCCAATTGCATAATCACTTACATCACACATTAATTCAAAAGGTTTACTCCAATCAGGTGCAACAATGACAGGTGTAGTGATTAATTTTTCTTTTAGAATATTGAACGCATTCAGACAATCTTCATTAAATTTAGACTTAGTTTCTTTTTCTAATAAATGATAAAGAAGTTTAGTAATTTTAGAAAAATCCTTTATATATCTCCTATAAAATCCAGCTTGACCCAAAAAACTTCTCACATCAGTAACGGTAATAGGTGGTTGAAGTTCAGCAATAATTTTCACTTTTTCTGATCAACTTCCATCCCTTTTTGTGAAATTTTATGTCCAAGTACAATTCCTTCTGTGACCATAAATTGGCATTTTTCCCAGTTTAGAACCAAATTTGTTTCTTCACATCTTTTTAGAACTTTCATTATATTTTCCAAGCAAGATTCAAAAGAAGTTCCAAATACTGAAAAATCGTCCATAAATACTTCAATTCCTTTATCAATTAAATCATAGAATATAGACACCATATATCTTTAAAAAGTTGCATATGCATTACATAAACCGAAAGGCATTCTTCTGAAGGCAAATGTTCCATAAGGACTTGTAAATGTTGTTTTCTCTTGGTCCTTAGGAGCAACGGGTAATTGATAATAACCAGAATATCCATCCAAAAAAGAGAAATATGAGTGTCTAGCTAATTTATCCAGCATCTGATCCAAGAAAGGTAAAAGAAAATGATCCTTTCTAGTGGCATTGTTTAATTTTTTATAATCAATGCAAATTTGCCATCCAGTAACTTGTCTTATAGGGATTAATTCATTTTTATCATTAACATTGATGGTTACTCCTCCTTTCTTAGGAACACAATGAATATGAATTACTCATTAACTATCCGAAATAGGATAAATAATTCCAACATCTAACCATTTTAAAATTTCTTTTTTAACAACATCTTTCATAATTGGATTCAATCTTCTTTGAGATTCAATAGTAGGTTTACAATTTTCTTCCATTAAAATCCTATGCATACAGATTGAAGGGCTTATTCCTCTTATATCTGCAATAGTCCGACCAAAAGCTTTCGTATAATTCTTGAACTCCTATTAATTTTTCTTCTTGATCTTTACTTAGTTCGAAAATATAATCACAGGTAAAGTTGATGAATTTCCAAGAAATTCATACTTTAAATGTGCAGGTAACATTTTTAATTCCAGTTCAGGGGCTTTTTCAATTAAGGGTAAAAGTATATCATTTTTAGTTGTGTCTAAAATTTCCCAATTATCATGAATATAATGAGTTTCTTCAATTAAATTTTCTTTATTCACTTCTTCAATTTCTTCAGTTAATGACTCATTATATATTATGAATTCATCATTTTTTTCTTCAGAAATGACCTTACATTTTTCTTGATAATGC